>MU106082.1:536441-962105 GCA_012274485.2 Sinapis alba | reverse complement strand
CTCTCTCTCTCTCTCTCTCTCTCTCTCTCTCTCTCTCTCTCTCTCTCTCTCTCTCTCTCTCTCTCTCTCTCTCTCTCTCTCTCTCTCTCTCTCTCTCTCTCTCTCTCTCTCTCTCTCTCTCTCTCTCGTCAAAAATCTCAGCCAAAAACATGTAAGTTTTCTGCTTCTTGTTTGTTTAGTTTAGGTTCAAATTGGTATGATTTTGCAGTTTCTTCTTCTCCTCGTGGTGAATCACAGTTTTGGTAACTTGTGGTAAATGAAATTTTTGATAGCTTGTGGTCAATTAAACGTTTTGATTCTTTTTGTTCTGGTTTTGGTGAATGATTTTGTGTGTTTAAATATTCTCGTGGGAATATCCTTTCGCAGTAGCTGGCATCAATATCTCATTCATGCTAGCACAAATGTTAGATCTCCAGTCAGGTAAAATGCTCAAGAAACCAAGTGAAAACCGATGATTATATTAAAATGTTGAAATGTGAAACGGTTTTTAATTTGAAAAAATTGCAAACACATTTCCGACAGATAAGTCCGTTAGAAATTTCTGACGGATATATCCGTCAGAAGTTTCTGACCGTTTAAACTGTCGGAAATTTCTGACCGTCTTAACGGTCATAAATTTATGACCGAATGTTAGGCGTCAGATATCGGTTGGAAATTTCCGACCGTTTCCGACCAAAAGAAATTTCCGACCATATAGATCCGACGGTCGTATCCGTCGGAAATCCGTCAAAACAGTTTGTTTCTGACGGGCTTCCAACGTATAAGGCTGTCGGAAATTTGTCATTTTCTTGTAGTGCATAGACTTTTCTAACTTAGTAAATCTCAGATACTATTAAACTTCATAGACTTAATTTAACAAATATCTAAAGTTTTGCAACTAATGCAGGAGTTGGTAATATAATATATCCCCTATAATACTCTCTTATATTTCAATTGAACTTTTTCACAATCCTAAACATTTAACTTACGCACACATCTTTAAAAAACATCGACTTTTACACGGCAGTCTAAACCATCATGAAACAAAAGTTTATATTGTGGCCTAAAGTACATATCAGTTGCAAGAAATTATTTCTTGAACGTCTCAAAAACATTGTCGTGTTGGAGAATGAAAAGTTCTTAAGTTCAGTGTCTTATCTATATAGACTCACCAACTATTTTCACAAAATTTCCTTCATAAATAAAACTTCACACAATATCAACTTTATATGTGATAACATGTTCCTATCACTCCAGGATTTTCACAACATTCTGAGTAGTTCACTTAACATATGTTTTATTATTGTTAATTTAGTATTGATATGCTCATATTTTGTAATTTGTATATCTATATTAGACACTTACATAACAATGTAACTTAATAACAAATGTGATTGGTGAAGTCGTAGACTTGGGTTAGCTAGATAGTGTTCAATGTCAAGAAAAGAAAAGAAAAAGTGGAGTTTGTACTAAGAGACATCAAGTAGGTTTTAAATATATGTCTTAACTTGCTTTGTAAATTATTTGAAGTATTTTTTGAATCTAATATGCAATATTTATTTTCCATATCAGTAATCAGCGCTTTTAATACTACCGTGAGAAAAATTTGCTGAAGTTTTGACTTCAGAAGTCAGAGAACCAAACAATGGGGGATATTTGTTTAATAAAATTTACTAAACTCTGAAAATATAGGAGTATGTACATACATTTAAGTGTTTTTTTAATAATTGTTCATTACTTAGATTTTAGTATTTGAATATTTGATAACTTTTTATTTAATTTTTCAGGAGAGTTGCAAATTTCCTAATCATTTAATTCTTCTCCGGTGTTGATAAACCCATAAATGGAAGAAGCACATGCACTAAAATAAATGGAAATACACCGAATATGAAGCATTATAAGGTTTGACTTTTTTTTTTTAATCATGAATTTATGTGATTTTTTGTAAGGTTTCATGGTGATAATAACTATATTGAGTTGTACGGACCTAAAGAAGATAAGCTTATGATCCAACAAAAATACGAGAATTGGTCTCAATTTCCATTCAGAACCAAACAAGAAATAAAACGCACAGGCTAAGTTTGTATATTTTATAAGATTTTTAAGTAAGATTTTTGACTCACAATATATTAATTGTTGGGGTCAAAATCGGTCACGACAAAATCAATGGTTAAAATCTTCAAAGAAAGTATGCCTTAAATAAATATGAACCAGAAATGTCAAAGAAACAACACCGCATAAAACCGAGCCTATTTAAGTAAGAATATGAGGAACAAAACTATGTGTATTTCTTCCCAAATAAGAAATAAAAGAGTTTCTATTCAAACATAAAAGAAATTGGAAACGTTCTCGCAAAAGGTTTTTGCGATAAAAGACAAGTTTTGCAAAAAATCTTTCGTAAAATAAAATTCGAAAAGTTTCTCCTCGAAAACCTCTTAAAAAAATCTACAAGACAATCTTCTACAAAATAACTTTCCAGTAATTTTTACAGAAAATCTCGTGTAATACGAACAAAATAGTTCTGAAGCTCTAGAAAGCAATCAACGGAGAGTATGGGAACCAAGGAAAGACATCATAACACTCCCTCTCTTTACCAAGTCACCACACACACTCCCTCTCTAAACCAAGTCGCCACACACAGCTCCCATCTCACCCCTGAGCTCTCTCTTACTCCACCATCTTGCCCAACAAAGCTCACCGAGTCGCCACACAGCCTCTCCTCTTTGTCAAAGTCACCACACACATTTTCCCTTTGGTAAAAGTCGCCACACAGCCTCTCCTCTTGGTCAAAGTTGCCACACAGCCTCTCCTCTTGGTCAAAGTCGCCACACACCTTTTCCCTTTGGCCAAAGTCGCTACACAGCCTCTCTTCTTGGTCAAAGTTGCCACACACCTTTTCCCTTTGGTCACAGTCATCACACAGCCTCTCCTCTTGGTCAAAGTCGTCGCCACACATGGTTCTCTCTCTCTCTTCCATGTTACCAGACAAGCTTCCTCATCACCCAATAATGCTCTGATCGTGTTCTCCTTTGAATATGGGTTGAAATTTCTTTAATTTCGTCGCAATTGGAGTTTCCGTTGAGATTTTACGAAGAAAACAAGCAAGATGTTTTCTCGTAAAAATTCAAGTCAAACGCCGGGACGATACTTGTTAGCTTAACACCTTCGTATCTTCGATTAAATAGACTGTCTTGCATCAGTTCACAAGACCAACGACATTTAAAAAACGTACATAAGACAAATCGATGGGTTTTCCGAAAAAACTCGTAAAAATGCATAAGTCGTCAAATGGCCTGAAATGGCCTAAAACACGATAAAAATCCACTTACGATTTAAAGAAAAAACAGATCCATAAGCAATAGCGGTTTACTCGATTTGAACAAAGGAAAATGGAAGAAGAGGTTAAATGTCAAGTTTCCGAGATAAATATGGATTTCCGGGAAGATAAGGAAAGATCTTCGAAAAAGATAAACTCGAATCAAGATGAAACAGAAAAAACGATTGACCTTGTAGGCATATATAAAGAGGACCACGTCGAGGAGCATATGGAAAGATTTTTTTAGCAACTTAGGCACTTACATAAATTTTTAGCAATTTCGTTTTTGTTATCGAGCTGCGACTCAAACTAGGTTTAGGGCTTAGGTGGTTAGAACTAGAGAACTCACTGACAGCTCTTGCCGCCATAGCTCTTACAACCTGATGTATCGTCGCAACGCTCTTACGCGGATACGACTTCATAAGATCTTTCTCTTTACTCGCAAATTCATATTCGATTATCTAGTGTCATGTTACTCATTATTTGATCACTTGTCTTAGGCTTAACAGAAATCTGGATCCTCTAGGAAAATAAGGTATTATGTGCTTTTCTTCGGTAACGAAAATTGATAGTGTGAGTTTTGGTTCTCACATTAATACAAACTTTAAATTTGTTGGCAGAGTAATTTGATCAGTTTATGCCATTGATACCCATTACGGATGATATTATTTTGCTTATGTGGTATGTAACAAAAAGGTTTCAACTTGCCTACTTCTGGTAAAGATCTAAAAATGTCAAACTGGTGGTGTGTAGTTTGCACATGTCTGGTTACCAAAGTTGCACCAAATTTATTCCTTTTTTCCAAAACCTATACATAACATCTGCATATTTTCTTATCGACAATATTCTTTTAATGTTAATTCTTGGTAATGCATTAAATATGTATTAGAACTTTTGTTTTCAGGTACAAGTTGTATTTTCTTGTGAAAGATTAAACATGTAAATTGAAAGATAAGCTTCTAAACAAGTGTCAAAGTATCTGCATCAAAGCTTTGAAATGGTTCTTTAGATGAGGTAACCAACAACTTAATGTTTTTGTTTTTGTTTTCCAACAAAATCAGAATATATTTATATCATGAATATTTTACAAGATACAAAGACAATTCAATACAACCATTGATCCAAAAATAGGAAATCGAAAACAATCTTGATGAAAGAATGGAGAGTAATCATGCTTTCCATAAAAAGCCTTATACGCTGTTAGTCCCTTTTTCACACACTTTTCATTGGCTATCATCTCTTTGATGAAACTCCGAAATTCACCTGGCATTACTTTTTCAAATGCTTTTGATTTAAATTTTTTTGTTGATGTATATAGACCTTGTCTTCTCGTTAAAACCAATATATATGACCATTCTGTCAACATTCCCCCATGTTGAGATCAAATATCTGTGTCAAATATCTTCTTTTGAATTGATATCCAATGACACTTATCCGATCATAAATTGTTGATTCCTTATCGTTATTGCAGACTAAGTAATAGTGATGTTCTTCACTGGAAAAATCTTCCCATCAAGCACAATATTGCCAATTCTTCTTCTTGGGTTATTGAATTTCTTGTGGCACTTCTCAAACAATTTCAAACCATATGCAAGACAACTTCGATTGGGATTCCTTGGAATCCAAACATTAAGAAAAAATGAATCCTTCATAAGACAACGCATCCATATCAAGCTTTGAAAACTTAGTATGACCCAAACTGGTTGATTCCTCAATATTCTGTGTGCTGCATCATCTACAAAATCCTGTGCTGTGTGTAGACAATATGCTTTGAACAATTGATATCTCCTAGTCACTAACAAAAAACCCGGCCATGGCGGCTTTCCGGCAAGTAGTGAGTAATTCAAAACTCGGGCCTACAAACAGAATTTCCACCACAGTCGTAACTGCGTCTCACTCGTACTCCTCCATAGAATCGATCTCAACGGTGGTGTTCATATCAAAAATACATTGAATGTGTTATGTTGAATTGAGTCTCTGATTCATACATAGAGAAGATATTATCAACCATCATTTCCTCTTTAAAATTTGGCCATGGAGGTTTCAGTTTTCAAAATTTGGTGTTTGGTAAGAAAAACCTCCAAGCAACATAACTAGAGGACGGAAACTGCCAAGCAATTGATGCAGCAGCGGACAGCATCCGACAAGAGAATTATCTGTCGGAATGAAGCACTCTTTCATGGAGAGAAATACAGCCATTGATACCAAGTTAATCAGCATCAAGACCGATATTATTATCACTACTGTTTAAATAGATTGTATCTAAACCAAAAAGAAAGAAAACCAACGGCTGGAGCCGCTGGAAAACGCTAAATCTGGTGAAAACTGTTAAAGGGTTCGTCTCTTACGTTAATCGCTGGTATACAATCAATATTTTGTTATATTTATCGTTTGATTATAACAAGTCTTACTATCTTCAATAGAAAGAAGATCCATACATGTTAACAGATGAGATTGTGGATTTAGTTGGCAAAACCTATAGTTTTGGGGTTTATATGGACGGAAATAATATTACCTATGGAGTGAAAATTTACAAAACCATGAAATTTTGGAGTCTTAATGACATTGTTACCACTGATTCAATGGTAGAGTATTTTTTTGATTCAATGGTAGATTCTGTAAATTATTCTGATCAGTTGTGATGAGGTAAACAAGAAAAGCAAAATTACGTTGTTAATGCATCGACGGTTACTCTTTCTTTTATTTCGTTGTTTTAGGATTGGAGAGAAGATCAATTCTACTTCAGAGATTGATTGGAATTCCTATGATTTTATCTTTGATTTCTTATTCTACTATCTATTTAGACTATGATTTGTATTATTGTTTTCATGTATGAGTAATCATCTTGTTAGGTTTAGAGATTTCATGAGCTTAATGTCAAAATGATGATTTAATAGGATTCCTAGGTTATCTATAGATCTCTACACTAGGGTAGCTTATTTTCTCTCCGATTTACTTTCCTACAAGACTGGATAGAACAAATGAAAACACAGAGCCATCTCTTGTGGGCCCATCAACCTCATTGATCATCTTCGCCTCGCATAACTTCAATCCACCATTTTCTTCCCACAAAGCGATTCTCTCTTAAAGAACCCTTTGTGCAAAGAATCAATCCTCAAGATCTCCAACTTCAACAAAGTTATTCTCGCTGGGATTGATCTATCATGTTTAACTCTGTTAGAACAGTTCAACTGATTGTTCCTGGTGATAACAGAATTAGGATTGACTAGAAAGGTGAAGGAAGTTTAATGTCCTATCCGAGTTTTACTCCACATATGTGTAACTTGGCCGACAAGGAAGCTAAGGTTAGGTGGGAGAGGAAGAAACTGGTAAACTCATTTTCTATTTTCCGTTGGGACGATCAATTTGGTGGCATCTCTCATCTCTCTTCCACTTTCTAAAATCTGTTTGGTTTACTTTTCTTCGTTCTGCATTGCGTAATCAGAAACTCAGGTGTTAAAACCTGAATCATATGATTGGTTATGATTTTTATTTTTCCTTTAATTTGTAGAACTCTTAAGCAAATTTAATATATATAGAATTGATATGTGTTTTTTTCTCTTCTTTTCTTTTTGATCTGTTTTGGTATGTCATCGTTGTTGATTCAGTGATTGATTTTGACAACGTTCGTCACAAGACCATGGGACTGTAACAGCTTTTCACACACACACATATATATATATATATATATATATAGCATACATGAATGCATGTGTCCTTAAGCCATAAAGACATATTGATGATAAAACAAAATAAATATAAAGTTTTAGAAAGACTGATAGACAAACAAAATAAATATAATTTCTTATAAAACAAACAACAATTTCATTAAAACAGTATTGTATGTCAACTTTCTTATAACTATCTGTTTGGAACGAAAGTGAAAATTTCAGATAATTATAAAGCATAAATGGTTGAAAACCAAATTATTTTGGTTACAAGTATCAACTCTAAAGTATATAAAGTTAAAATACAAAATATTAAATTAATATTAAACAGAAAATAAGGAAATAAATTTATTATTTGCTTCAACACCAAAAACAATATTTAACTTCAACAGCTCCATTAACATTATCAGAAGAAGCTTTATACGAAAAATCAAAACTAAACTAATGTAATATGACACATTAGAGCAAAGTGAAGCTCACAATGTTAAAGAAATCAAAAAAAATATCCCAAGCTACTTTATTGTGCTAGATGTTTTATAGTATTTTTGTTCAAATATTATATAAAACTACTTTCAAATGTAAAATAGATAAAAATGGTGAATAATTATTGTATACAATCCTTGCGTAGCACTAAATAAATAATTATAGTAATAATTAATTTAATATTTAAGTTAGTTTTTTGACATAAAATATTTTAATGAAATATTTTAAAAGAAAAAAATCATATAAATAAAATTGAATTTAGACAATTTTGGAAATCATGTAAATAATTAGCTAACCAAAGAATCTAAATCATTATTAAAGAGAACTATCAAGTTACAAACCAAATGGGTGAACTGAAACAACAATAACTAAATACTGAATATATAACTAAACATAAGTCAAGATTAGAAACACATAAATAGAAAAAAATTGAAGAGAACAATAACTAAAAGCCGAATATAATTAAAAATATAGAGAAGATGATTGAAAATATATAAATAAAATACACATCATACAAGGCATAAATCTTTTAAATAGAGAAGCTATATGAAGGTGGAGATAGGCTTACACTTAAGTAGATACACAATATCAAAATATGCAACATAAATGCAGATTTAATAAACACTCCATCCGTATTACAAAGATGAATGTTTTTTAAAAATTTGTTTCACAAAGATAATTTTTTAATATTTCCTATGCATATTTACCAAGTTTTTAAAACTGTTAATTTCAAAAAAAAGATTAATCTTATTAGATTAAAGTTATTGGAAGTTTTTTTTAATACACAAATCAAGATATTTACTGTTCTACATAAATCATTTTAATATTCTAAAACGTATATCATCGAACAAATAAATAAACTTTATTGTAGGTTCACCTTTGTGTGGCTAACTCTATATGATCAAAAACCAAATATATTTATAAAATTATTAAACATCAAAGTGGAGAGAAAAATCATGTTAGTAACGAACATCAATCCTATATATATATAAATTAAGAATCCACATTATTAACCATATACAACATCGTTAAAAGTTGATTACACAATGTAGAAAAATAGTAATCGTCATAATCCCATTAACAAGATTTTACTTTAACAACTCCATAAATATTACTCAAAGTTCCAAATAAGAATTATGAAAATATTAAAATACAAAGAATGTATATCATACCACATATAAAGTCAATGGAAATTAACAACCGAGATGAAGAAAATAACATCAAACTGATTTCTAACATTTAATATGTTAGTTGCTATTTACTTTTCAGTTTCAAGAATTTTAAATTTATTGTATAATGCAAATGATGTATAGAATAAAATAATTAACAAATCATACTCTAAATTTACTATAACAATAAATCAAAAAGTTATGAAAATTATTTAACTAATAAAAGTTTATAAGAATTACAACAAGACTCGATAAAACATCCTGACCTGAAAAGAATCGATAAACAATAACAAAATTCGAAAAACGATTGAAAACATGGGTTAGAATACACTAAAAACGCAACATATCAACTCCCCCAGACTTAGTCTTTTGCTTGTCCTCAAGCAAATTACCATGATCCGAGAAAGAGGTTTGAAAACGTGAGAACTCACATATCCTTTAGAACACTGCGTTACCATTATCAGTTGCAAGCCACATCTAATCGCACCAACCTAAGAAGGTACTCCATGTACTCAACCTCAGCTTAGCAACCCAACCGTTTTCAGCCCACAAGTCATGAGGGTTGTCCAAATTCACCATCACCGACCTCATTTTAGAACTGAATGTGCAGTTTCATCGAGGGAATATTGATCATAGGACACATGGATTCTTACTCATTCAAGTTCTTGATCACACATACAGTTTCTTTCCTTTCTCTTTTCTCGCTTCACTCAGTCAATTTCTCCCTACCTTGTATGGTATCATTTTTTTTTATTGACTGAGTTTATTGGACAAGCTTCCATGAGACACAAGCACTAATGGTGGTTGTCAATAATCACCTGGTTCACTTCTTTTTGACATTTATCTTTCTTTTTTTTACACTTTTTTCGAAGGGAAGAGAAAGGGAAATTATATCACAAAAACTAGTCTTTTCAGACTTGAATGAGGAGTCCGATCCAATGTATGTCAAGTCCCAAGACAATAAAAATAAAGTATATTAGGTGGGAGGTCAACTTTGGATCCTTCAAACACCCAAACAAGTATGGATGATAATGGCAGATCGATCCACTTTGGTGTTTTCCACGTTGTATAGTCTGTAGTCATTAGCTGAAAGAATGGTCACTGAACATTAGATAGACAATAATTCCAAGAAAAGTTCATAGTTCCCGACTCTTTTTTTTTTTGACTCAATAAAACATACTGATTTAATGAAACAAACTGACTCAATAGAAATCATGAAATAAACTGACTCAAAGGAAACATAAAAGAAACACAAGAAAACGTTAGTCCTAGAAGGTACTCTCCCCCAGACTTACTTCACACCGTCTCGGAGTGAAAATAAATCCTAAGGAGAATACGACAATCGCAAAAGTACATAAAAAATGAAAATGATATAATACAATGGATAGAAAGAGATGATACTGATCAGGGAAGGTCGCCTGGACTGCAGCTCCTGCTCTGTCCTAGTCCTAGTTTGCGCCTGCGCCGAGGAACACACTAATCGGGCTGTGCATATGCTGCATCGTCGTCATCAGTGATATCAGTATCCCTGTGTCCAGCAACATCAGGAACGTCTCCAGTCTCATCGGCAGTCTCTGGATCAGCTTCGTCATCATCCTCCATGGTGTCAGTATCCCCGTGTCCAGCAACATCAGGAATGTCTCCAGTGTCATCAACAGGCTCTGAAGTCTGTGGGGGCACAGCAACAGGATGGAGGCGGTGGACATCAAATCTTTGCTAGTGCTCCCCATATGGTCTGCATCATCGTCGAGAGCTTTGCTAGTGTATCTGCAGTCCAAGCGAACTGCTGCTGCGGTGTACCATCCAATGGTGGCCCTCCTGAATCATACTGACCTGTGTAGGCTGGTAGCAAGTACTCCATAGAAGGATGTGGAGTGTGATCAGCTGTGAAGTCAGGAGTAGTGTCTTGCTCATCTTCTCCCTGAGATGGACCTGAAGAAGAGGAACCACGCCGACGTCGAGGTGGGGGTTCAGGAGGGTCGCAGAGACACTCATCAGCTGGTTCGAAATGCAAGTTCTCCGCAGATGTGGGAGAAGTGATACCGGGCTGTGGGAGTTTGCAGTGAAGGACAGCCCCCTCAGGAGAGATAAACCAGTAGATCTTACCAGGTAATAGTATCCTGGTGTGGTGGAGAAACTTGGCATCGAATCTCTCAATAGTATCCAAACAAGGAGTGCGCGAAAGGTCTATGTTGTGGAACCTGAAAATCCGAGTGAGGAGACCACCCACTGACTCATCCAAAGGCTTCAAGCGAGGAGCAAGTAATGCTCCCACGTTCACCTATAGCTGAGATGGAGGTTGATCTCTGAGATCATAGACGGGTCTGACAGCTAAAGGGAGTCCGTAGTGGATGAGTTGTGCTTTATCCTGAGTAAGTGACCTTGCTTCTTCTTTTCCCAATAGGAGATGTCCCAAATACTTTGCTATCACTCTCAATGCTGGGTTCCTAACATGTGCCAGCTTAGCTTCTCAAGATTTGTATCTTGGCTGTGCAATCTCCCTCCACAATAAGTAGGCCCAAGGGAATTCCGGAAAAGAACATGCCTCATGTGTGGGATCAAATCCAAAAAGCATACACAGCTCATGGATGGACATCTCGTAGAGGATTCCACTGGATAAAAATGTGAGCTTACCCTTGCTTGCAACCTTGTTCCTCTCTGACTTATAATGCAGCTCAACTGAAGCGAGAATCTGTATAACCAACTCTGGGTATATAATAGGATCAGGGTTGTAACCGAGTGTTCCAAGTCCCATGTTCTTCCACATCTTCTTGACATCGCGTACAACTCCTATCTCCTTTGTTGTGAAGTCGCAGATAAACTTGGTTGGATTAAGTGTCATCCGCAACAAACCACTGTAGAAGAGGCAATGATAGTCACTCCAAGGTGCACTGTAGTCCCGTGTCTGGTAGGAAGTGAGATTCTTCAGTTCACTCTTGTTTATAATGGGCTCTCCATGTATTTTTGGGACCTTGAGAAATGGTGTCAATGATTCCCGTGTCCAAGGGGATGCAACCTGAATTTCTGGATGAGCTGAGCTTGATGCTCCTGCTGTGTCTATTGCCAGGAGAGTCTGTCTGTGATCTGTGACCTCTTTTCGGATTCTTTCTTGACGTAGACTTTCTCATTATCTGCAATACACATAGTACCAAATTGAGTTTTCAAAGATAAAACAAGTGATATAACATCAACAATTATTCAATCTCATTAAAACTCAAAGATGAGAACAAACTAAACCAAGACCTCTTTGAAACCCCTTTTTAATTTTTTTTTTTCAAAATTGTTTTTTTTTATGAAGAACAAAACCTAAATTCCTAAATCAACACTAAAACTATGAATTAAGGCATGGGTTATGTCCGAAATCATCCCTAATCAACATCCTAGCACACGATTCAAGCCAAATAACCCTAAAAAACTCAAAAATTTCACTTTTACACCTTATATTTTCGAACTCAAAAAGGGATTTCGAGTTCCATACCTTTGCAAATCGAAGGAGATAGTGACAGTTTCAGAATAAGCTCGCAAAATTGTATGGATTAGACTCAAGAATCGTCAAAAACGGAGTGAAATTAAAGAAGTTAAGAATTGAGGATTTTGAACCCTTTTCTCCCTTTGAAAACGAGTTGGAAGGTGAGAAATGAAGGTTTTTGATCCCAAAATCGAGTTAATAGGCTCTGAAATCGTGTTTGTTCGGTTCAAATCAAGTGGGAGTAAACTGGAGAAAACAAAAAAAATCGATTTGGTAGTTACCTGGGGTCGGGATCGATCGATGGGGGTGAAAAATCGATCGATCCATGCTGGATCGACTTGTCTTGCATCGGTCGATCAAGAATAGCCGCGCAAATTTCTGTGTATCTAAGGATCGAGCAGAGGGATCGACCGGTACGGAGAGGATCGATCGATCCATGTTGATCGAGCTCGGGGGTATCGACTTTGCGTGTGCTGGTCGATCAAGAATGGACTCGCAATTTCTTCTTGTTTCCTGCTTCTCTAAGGATCGATCACGTGATCGATCACTGTATGTGGATCGATCAATCCCTCTCGGATCGAGCTGGGTGGACCAACTCCGAATGTGTCAGTCGATCAAGACCAGTGGTGCAATTTCTTTCCCTTTACTGATCGACCTTAGGATCGACTGTGCATAGCAGGATCGATCGATCCTTGCTTCCTATGCCTTAGCTCATTTTTTTTTATTAAACCTACAAAACTAAAAACAAAACTAAAATTCAAACTGAAAGAGAAAATATAAAGAAAATATGTACACATACCAGTGGGTTGCCTCCCACCAAGCGCTTGTTTAACGTCATTAGCTCGACTTTGGCACTCTCTACGCTAGAGGTGGTTCACCAAGAGAGACAGCTTCTCCCTTAGGGATCTCTGAATAGGCTAGATATGGTTTAAAGCATTGACCATTAAACACAAATTCACCACCATCATGATTCCACAACACAATTGCACCATAAGGCTTCACTTCTTTGATCGTGAATGGACCAGACCATCGAGACCTAAGCTTTCTAGGGAATAACTTCAGACGAGAGTTGAAAAGCAGAACCTGATCATTGGCAGTGAAAGTCCTTGGAATGATCTTCTTGTCATGATAAGCCTTAGTGCGCTTCTTGTAGATCTTTGAGTTTTCGAAAGCCAAATTTTAAAACTCATCCAACTCATTGAGTTGAATCATCCTTCTGTCAGCTGCAGATTTCATGTCAAAGTTCATTTGTTTGACTGCCCAAGCTGCCTTGTACTCTAACTCCATTTGAAGATGACATGGTTTCCTATAAACCAGATGAAATAGAGTTGTGCCAATAGGAGTCTTATAAGCGGTTCTGTATGCCACAAAGCATCATCTAGCTTGGTTGACCAATCCTTTCGAGTTGTTCCAACTGTTTTCTGCAGGATGCTCTTGATCTCTCTGTTAGAGATTTCAACTTGTCCACTTGTCTGAGGATGGTATGCAGTTATCACCTTGTGTCTTACACCATTTTTCTTGAGAAGATTCTCAAACACCTTGTTGATAAAGTGTGATCCTCCATCACTAATCACCACCCTTGGCACTCCAAATCCTGGAAAGATGATAGACTTGAACATCTTTAAAACAACCTTAGCATCATTTGTAGGACTTGCTATTGCCTCTACCCACTTAGATACATAGTCTACTGCAACGAGAATGAACTGATTGTTGTGGGAGGATGGAAATGGACCCATAAAATCAATGCCCCATACGTCAAACACCTCAACTTCCAAGATAAAGTTCTGAGGCATCTCATTTCTCTTGCTGATATTTCCTTGTCTCTGACATGCATCACACTTAGAGACAAAGGAATGGGCATCTTTGAAAATTTTAGGCCACCAGTAACCAGCCTGTAGAATCTTCGAAACAATCTTGGTAGAAACCCTTAAGAAAATATTATAAAAATGGTTGATCGAGAAGTTTTGAAGTTCAAGGTTGTCGGTAAAAATCAAAGAATTGATCGTGGGTGAACCATGAGTCAAAAGTTCCACTCAACCATGGTTAGACAATGTGATATATTGATCATAAGTACGTTTTGGAAGCATAACGTTGTTGGAAGCACAACGGGAAAGAAGCACGTCGAGAAAACCGGAAATTGAACAAAAACCATGATCTCAGTATTATGAAATTTTTCGAGGAAGCAAGAGGTTCGGGAAATATTATCTGTCAAGGTCAAGATTAATTTGGAGTTTATTGAAAATATTCAGTTCATCAGAACGGGCGTCAAAAAATATTTGGGATTGATCGCGGGCCGAAAATTTACCGAAAGGGTCGAAATCAGACAAATGGACCGAGAAGCTCGAGGTGGCTTAAACTATGAGTCATGGACGTAGTGACAACTTCCTGGAAGGTTATGTGTCAAGGGAATCACGAGGTATTGCAGTAGAAACAATCCGAGCATGCAAAGTGACATGTAGAGCACGAGGTGGATCGACCAAGCAGTTGGGTGTCGTGTTGCATGCGACCAGGCCATGCGGACCGCCATGTGGGTACCGTGTGTTGCCTTGCATGAAATATGAGCTCGTGGACAGACATGTGGGAGTATGAGGTGTGTCCTTTCATACAATCTAGTCATGCGGACAGCCATGTGGAGCACGAGGTGTTGCCTCGCATGCGACCGGAGCATGCTGATCGACATGTGTGTACCATGGTGTCGTCTTGCATGCAGCCATGACATGCATCCAGACATGTGGATGACGTGGTGTCCTCTTGCATTTAATACAGGCCATGCAACCAGCCATGTGGAGCACAAGGTGTCACCGCACAAGCGACTGAAGCCATGCGGATAGCCACACGGGCTGCCACACGGCTTGATTCTGATTGGCTGCTGCTGCCTATAAATACCCACGACCCCCCACCTTATTTCAACACATTCAGACCAATTCACACCTACTTAAAAACTTGAGAGAGAAAGAAAGGAAAGAAAGTTAGAGTTTCGATCCTTTTCAAGCTTTTCAGCAGTTTTTAAGAGTTTCCGAGAACAGTTACTCTGCCAGTTTTGAGTCGACATCTAGAGAAGGTTCTGCTCAAGTGAAGATCATTCCAGACGGGAAGCCACTTGAGAAGGTTGAGAAAGGGTTTGGATCATAGAAGACGGATTTGGGGTCAAGCCCACGTTCAACCAAAAACAGTGAGTTATGATCAATTGATTGATGAGTTATTTTCATGCAGGTTCCCGTTATATGAAGTTAGATCATGGCAGGAGGCCGGTTCTAACTTAGTAACAGTTTGATTAGTTACTTAATTTAGATTGATTGGGTTGATAGCATTCTTAGTAATTTCTTGAGAATAGTAGTAGCATGCTAATGGTTAGGTTGATTGGTTAGTTAGCGAATGATGAATGCTTAGATATTATCGCTAAGTTATGAATAGTTAGGTATTCTGGAATTAGTCTTTATGCTAGATTCTAGAATATATGTGATTGTGTTTTGCGATTAATACTGAGAACCTTGTGTTATATTACCGGGTTTAGTATTAGTCATATATTGGCCGACAGCATTTGTGTAACCCACAATGCTAGGCATGTATAGGGGTGAGTTAGTGTTCCTTCAGACCTCGTACCCGGCGGGTTCAAGGAAGCCCCTTATTCGCTGGATCGGGAAGACTCAGAGAGACAGGGTCATGGCCTATGGCTGAGTATTACACGACGGTGTAATGTGGCAGTAACCCGAAGGACTGTGGGCTGTCGCGCGATGACCCGATGGACTGTGGGACGCGGTCGGTTGAAAGTTCCTTCTTCTAGACTTTGTGGTAGGGAGATAGGATAGTACCGATGATGAAGGAGGAACCTACCGTCACCAGGGCCCTACTTAGTTATATTATTATATAGCGCAAAAGGGATTGATAAACCCTTATTTGAGTCAAGAGCGAGCATTTAGCGATTATCTTTTTGTATCGTTAATTTGCTTGCTATTATTATCTGCTGCGTATTTCTGATGCTGCTTATTATCCATTGTTATTGTGTTCATTATTTATTAGGTGAACCTCTCGCTTTAGATTGTTTGGGGTGGGATAGCGAGGGGTTGTATTTGTTAGTTTGGGGATTGTAACTCACTGAGTAATGCTAGATTACTCACTCCTCACTCTTTGTTGTTTCCAGGTGACGAGTAGTGAGCTAGTAGTGAGCTCGTAGAGGTCGCGGGAAGTTAGGCCGGCTGGTGTAGATTTGCATGTTTTTGGTTAAAGCGTTTTTCAGACTATAAGCATGTACTTTTTCTCTCTTGGCATGCCACTACTTGTATAATATTTTGTGTGTTGTGAACCATGTAAAATATATAAGATAAATAAAGTGAAGTTTTTTGTAAATGCCTTGTTGTTTTTGATATTAGCTTGTCCAAGCTAACACAACGTCAGATTGGGTAAGGGTTGAGAAGCCTTAAGCTTTAATCTGACAGGACGCGTTAGTGGTCGAACTGGCCTAGTCACGAATTGTACCCGTTGTGACCTTGGCTGGATCGTTTCTAACCCGTCATGTAACGCTCTTGAACCTTGGTAGACAGTTGGTCCATCAGTCATGTTCTTGTGTGATTGTTGGCCGGTGGTTCAAACTATACCTTGAACGGTTCGGGGGTGTTACAGAGGTGGTATCAGAGCATGGTTTCGTCCATGCGTGACACAAGTGCATTTTAACGATTTTATCAAGTCAAAGGAATCACAAAAAGATGCTTTAGGAATCCAGCCACTTCCCGTAGTAAGTTTAAATAGGAATTGGACTTACCCTTTTAATTGTGTGCAGATGGCTAATCGCGGGATAGGTAATGATGGACGAGATCGGATATGGGGAGAGGGTAGGGTTTCAGCAGGAAGAGGATTGGGCTACAAATCAGACCCGTATAATGGAAATGGTGTTATTGAGCTGTTTGGTCATGACAGACGCTTTCCTTAGAGGACAAGATCATTTCATGTTTACGGTAACCGGACTAGAGTGACCAGAGAAGACAGCTTGTCGAGCATTAGTCCAAGTCATCATCAGGACCAGAGACATCAACATGACCAATCCGCTCAGTCAAACCCACAGCCAGATCAGAACCGTACCATTGGAAGAACACAAGGGCAAGGAACGGAAAACACCCTGAAGCTTTTACATGATGTGATGACCCAAGCACTTAGTAACCAGGGCAGGCGTACTCACACTCCTGAAGTTTCCCAGTTATTATCTACAAGTTCAAGGGAGGATCAGATCCTATTGAAGACGACAAGTGGATTACTATGATGGAGAAGAATTTTGAAGCCATGGAGTGTCCGGAAGAATACAAGAAGAAGATTGTCGTGTATTATTTGGAAGGCGACACAACAGGATGGTGGGACAACATAGACAGGCAGCGTGGACATACCATCACATCATGGCAATCTTTCAAGAGAGAGTTTGAGAGGGCGTACTTTCCTCCAGAAGCAAAACATCGGTTGGAACGCCAGTTTATGAACCTTGTTCAAGGAGATAGGCCAATAAGGAATTACGAGTCTGAGTTCACAAGGTTGAGGCGACATGTTTTTGATGGGCGTGAAGATGAAGGAACTATGATCCGTAATTTCATGTACGGATTAAAGCCAGAGCTTGGGAGTCGGTTAGATGGAAGCAATTTTAGCAGCTTATCCGATCTGGTGGAAAATGCTGTTAATGTTGAGACTGTATTAGAGGCTGAAAAGAAGACTACACCACATTCTGGAGGACACATCAAGTTCAACCAAGGAAAAAAACCAAATTATAACAAGGGTCCAAGGTTTAACAAAGCCAAAGGACGAGGATTTGGAGGACAAGGCAATTATCAGAGTAACTCTGGGGTATGCTACATATGTGGTCAGCCGGGACACATTTCAAGGATTTGTCTCAATAACCAGCGAAATAACCAACGGAGAAACCAGCGAAATAACCAATAGAGTATCCAACGTTGAGGATGGAAGATGTCACTTGTTTCTCCTGCGGCAGGAAGGGCCATTATGCTTCGTCATGTCCAAACAAGCCAATCCCTGCAACCCCTCTCGCGATCCGAGCTCCTCCTATCCGTCCAGCAATTGAGCCAGCACCAAAGAAGCAAAACATAGGTGGTAGAGTTTATGCCTTAGGTATAGAAAACCCTGATAGTGCAGGACCGTCTAAGGGTCCCATCACATGTATTATGGGTGCTTAACCTCCTCTTTTAATTGCGTGGAATTTATTTGTTGGAATTTAGTTAGTATTCTGGCAAGGTATAGATTGTTTGATCGGTAGGTTTCACGTTTAGAAATATATCGATTATAGTTAATGATTGTGCGAGTCTTGGTTGTGATATTATTTTTTGATTGAGATACATGTTGCTGGTAAATCCACACATGTATTGTTCGACTCGGGGGAAACACATAGCTTTGTGACCCCTGAAGTAGCTGCCCAGTTTTAGGATTGTTTTGTGGTTGCCAGGGTAAACGTGGCAGTCTTGACCCCTGCAGACCGAACCCTTCAAGCAGATCAGTGTATCAAGAATGTTCCACTGGTTATTCAAGGGAAAGAATTTGTGGCAGATTTGTTGGTCGTACCTTTGTAAGGGTACGAAGTAATCCTTGGAATGGATATGTTGTCAAGCTACGAAGTTCAGATTGATTGTGGAAAGGGAAGGTTCTTGTTTGGCAAAGGTAATCGAACATAGATGGTATACTATGAAATCAGTCCTAGTATGACAGTGTCACTGGTAGCAGCATTGAGAGTACAAGATTTGCTTCAAGACGGGGAAGTGTATTTGGTAACTTTATCGGTTAGTGGAGGAGCCACTAATGATGAGGTTAAGATTGAAGACATAGAAATGGTCCAGGAGTTTGAGGATATATTTGCGCAACTAAAGGAATCACCTCCACCTTGGAGTAATCCTTTTACTATTACTTTGGAGCCTGAAGCAAAACCTATAGCTAAGGCACCATATCGGATGGCACCTGGAGAGTTGGCTGAGCTCAAGAAACAATTGGAGGATCTATTGGAAAAAGGATTCATCCGATCAAGTTCTTCACCTTGGGGAGAACCAGTGCTATTTGTGAAGAAAAAAGACGGGAGCATGAGGTTGTGTATCGATTATCGTGGTATCAACAACATCACCATAAAAGATAAGTACCCTCTTCCGAGGATAGACGAGTTGTTGGACCAACTCAATGGATCTAGTTGGTTCTACAAGATTGATTTGGCATCCGGGTATCATCAAATTCCTATTGCCAAGTCAGACATCATGAAGACGGCATTTCGTACGAGGTATGGGCAGTATGAGTTCGTTGTTATGCCCTTTTGGTCTCACAAACGCACCTGCAGGTTTCATGCGTTTGATGAATGAAGTATTTCACGACTACCTCAACAAGTTCGTGATCATTTTCATTGATGACATCCTGGTGTACTCGACAAGTAAGGAGGAGCACAAAGAGCATCTGAGACTGGTTATGGAGAGGTTACAAAATCAGAAGCTATATGCCAAGTTCATCAAATGCTCGTTTTGGAAGAGAGAGAGAGAGGATTTCTGGCTCACATAGTATCAGGAGAGGGCGTGGCTGCAGATCCAGAAAAGGTCCAAGCCATACGGGAATGGCCTCGACCTACCACTGTGACAGAAGTAAGGAGTTTTCTTGGACTCGCGGCTTATTATCGAAAGTTTGTTAAGGACTTTTCCTTCATTGCAAAGCCCTTAACTAAACTGACCGGTAAAGGAGTTCCTTTCATATGGGCGGAAGAAACTGAGAAGGCATTCAACACGTTGAAGGAAGCTCTAACAACTGCACCCGTGTTAGCCTTGCCCGAGCAAGGTAAACCTTACACGGTGTACACAGATGCTTCACGAGTTGGGTTAGGTTGTGTGCTAATGCAAGATGGGAGAGTTATTGCGTATGCTTCACGACAATTACGGAAGCATGAAGATAACTACAGTACACACGACTTGGAGTTAGCGGCCGTGGTATTCGCTTTGAGAATTTGGAGATCATACTTGTATGGAGAAGAAGTGGAGGTATACACGGACCACCAAAGCCTTAAATACCTCTTCACCCAGGCAGAACTCAACCTACGTCAGCGTAGGTGGATGAAGTTTGTGGCCGACTATGACCTAAAGATTTGTTACCAACCTGGGAAAGCGAATGTTGTTGCGGATGCCTTAAGCCGAAAGAAGTTGGATGCTGATATGGAAAAATAAGTGGAGCTGTTGAACCAAGAGATGAAGCAAGTGAAGTTGGTTGTTTTCGAGGGACAAACCAGTGAACCACTGGGAGTACTAGCAGTGAATCAGGCCAGCTTGATTCAAAAGATTCGAGAGGATCAACTTAAAGACGAGAAACTACAAATGATTTTTGAAGAACTCAAAGGGCAAGCCGGACCAAATAGTGTTGGATACTACTTGGCGGAGGATGGAACTTTGCTAATTAATGGAAGGATCACATTCCCTAAAGGACAAGGACTGAGAGAAGAGATACTAAAGGTCGCACACCATTCCTTACTTAGCATCCATCCTGGAAGTTCGAAGATGTACCGAGACGTAAGAAGATACTATCATCGGCCGACCATGAAGAGATTAGTAGCACCAATGGGTTGCACAGTGCGCAACTTGTCAACAAGTTAAAGTCGAGCATCAAGTTCCAGGAGGATTGTTGCAGAGTCTTCCGATACCTCAATGGAAATGGGACTCGATTTCCATGGATTTCATCACTGGATTACCCACTGCTCCAGGTAGATCGAACAACTCAATTTGGGTAATTGTGGATAGGTTAACCAAGGTCACACACTTGTTGCCTATGCGGGATAAGGATAAAGTTGAAGTGTTGACCGAGCTGTACATTGACCAAATCGTGAGGCTACATGGTGTACCTTCAGATATTGTCTCAGATCGTGACCCTAGGTTCACGTCATCATTTTGGGAAGGACTACAAGAAGCCCTGGGAACTAAACTGTTCAGAAGCACATCGTTCCACCCAGAAACATATGGCCAAACGGAGAGAACTATCCAGACCATTGAGGACATGCTTCAGATGTGTATTTTAGATTGGGCAGGAAATTGGGAGAAGCATCTACCGTTGGTCGAGTTCTCGAATAGCAACAGTCATCATGTGAGTATAGAGATGCCACCCTATGAAGCACTGTATGGAAGACCATGCAAAACACCTATGTGTTGGACGGAAGTGGGAGAAAGAAGAATGTTTGGATCACCTATCGTACATGAGACTATGATTAAGCTGGAGACGATTCAGAACAACATGAAGAATGCTCAGAACCGTCAGAAGAAGTACGCCGACCAGTCAAGAAGAGAGGTAACATTTGAGATAGGAGATTGTGTCTATTTGAAGGTTACATCACAGAAAGGGAAAGACATATTTGGCGAGATCGGGAAACTTGCAGTCAGGTTCATTGGTCCGTACAAGATCATCGGGAAAGTTGGTGAAGTAGCTTATCGATTGGATCTTCCTGAG
The DNA here is from genome assembly GCA_012274485.2 of Sinapis alba. NCBI lineage: Eukaryota > Viridiplantae > Streptophyta > Magnoliopsida > Brassicales > Brassicaceae > Sinapis > Sinapis alba. Next base: position 940,577 of record MU106082.1, on the reverse strand, counting down.
GATATGCGTCTCCATCCGGTATTCCATGTTTCCATGCTTCGGAAACATATATGAGATCCAAGTGATGTTGAGCCTAAGAGAATCGAGGAGCTAAGGTCAAATCTTACCTATCCAGAAGGACCGATCCGACTGGGAGAAAGGTGTATTCGGAAACTGAAGAATCGTGAAATTGGTCAAGTACAAGTATTCTGGGGAAGACAAAACAGGATTCATGTTACTTGGGAGGATAAAGCAAGATTTAAGGTTGACCACCCAGAGTTCTTCCGAGAAGACATTGTGATGGAGGAAGGAGGCCCCTCAAAACTTTAGAATTCGAGGACGATTTCTGTTAAGAGGGGGGGGGGGGAGAATGTAGAAACCCTTTAAAAAAATATTATAATAATGGTCGATCGAGAAGTTTTGAAGTTCAAGGTGGTCGGTAAAAATCGAAGAATTGATCGTGGATGAACAATGAGTCAAAAGTTCCACTCGACCATGGTTAGACAATGTGATATATTAATCATAAGGACGTTTTGGAAGCATAACATTGTTGGAAGCACGACGGGAAAGAAGCACGTCGGGAAAACCGGAAATTGAACAAAAACCATGATCTCGGTATTATGAAATTTTTCGAGGAAGCCAGAGGTTCGGGAAATATTTTCCGTCAAGGTCAAGATTAATTTGAATTTTATTGAAAATATTCAGTTCATCAAAACGGGCGTCAAAAAATATTCGGGATTGATCGCGGGCCGAAAATTTCCTGAAAGGGTCGAAATCAGACCAATGGACCGAGAGGCTCGAGGTGGATTAACCTATGAGTCCTGGACGTGGTGCCAACTTACTGGAAGGTTATGTGTCAAGGTAACCACGAGGTGTTGCACTACAAACGATCCGAGCATGCAAAGTGACATGTAGAGCACGAGGTGGATCGACCAAGCAGTTGGGTGTCGCGTTGCATGCGACCAGGCCATGCGAACCGCCATGTGGGCACCGTGTGTTTACTTGCATGCAATATGAGCTCGTTGACAGACATGTGGGAGGATGAGGTGTGGCCTTGCATGCAATCTAGTCATGCGGACAGCCCTGTGGAGCACGAGGTGTTGCCTCGCATGCGACCGGAGCATGCTGATCGACATGTGTGTACCATGGTGTCGCCTTGCATGCAGCCATGACATGCATACAGACATGTGGAGTAAGTGGTGTCCTATTGCATGCAATCCAGTCCATGCAACCAGCCATGTGGAGCACGAGGTGTCGTCGCACATGCGACCGAAGCCATGCGGCTGCCACACGGCTTGATTCTGATTGGCTGCTGCTGCCTATAAATACCCACAAACCCCACATCATTTCAACACATTCAGACCAATTCACACCTACTTAAAAACTTGAGAGAGAAAGAAAAGAAAGAAAGTTAGAGTTTCAATCTTTTTCGAGCTTTTACAGCAGTTTTTGAGAGTTTTCGAGAACAGTTACTCTGTCAGTTTTGAGTCGACATCTAGAGAAGGTTCTGCTCAAGTGAAGATCATTCCAGACGGGAAGTTACTTGAGAAGGTTGAGAAAGGGTTTGGATCGCAGAAGACGGATTTGGGGTCAAGGCCACGTTCAACCAAAAATAGTGAGTTATGATATATTGATTGCTGAGTTGTTTTCATGCAGGTTCCCGTTACTTGAAGTTAGATCATGGCAGGAGGCCGGGTCTAACTTAGTAACGGTTTGATTAGTTAATTAATTTATATTGATTGGGTTGATAGCATGCTTAATAATTGCTTGAGAATAGTATTAGAATGCTAATGGTTAGGTTGATTGGTTAGTTAGCGAATCCTGAATGCTTAGATATTATCGCTAAATTGTGAATAGTTAGGTATTCTGGAATTAGTCTTTATGCTAGATTCTAAAATATATGTGATTGTGTTTATTGCGATTAATACTGAGAACCTTGTGTTATATTACCGGGTTTAGTATTAGTCATATATTGGCCGACAGCATTTGTTTAACCCACAATGCTAGGCATGTATAGGGGTGAGTTAGTGTTTCGTCAGACCTCGTACCCGGCAGGTTCAAGGAAACTCCTTATTCTCTGGATCGGGAAGACTCAGAGATACGGGGTCATGGCCTATGGCTGAGAATTACACGACGGTGTAACATGGCAGTGACCCGAAGGACTGTGGGCTGTCGCACGGTGACCCGATGGACTGTGGGCCGCGGTCGGTTGAAAGTTCTTTTTTCTAGCCTTTGTGGTAGGGAGATACGATTTTGCCGATGATGAAGGAAGAATCTAACGTCACCAGGGACCTACTTAGTTATATATTATATAGTGCAAAAGGGATTGGTAAACCCTTGTTTGAGTCAAGAGCAAGCATTTAGCGATTATTTTTTTGTATCGTTAATTTGCTTGGTATTATTATCTGTTGCGTATTTCTGATGCTGCTTATTATCCATTGTTATTGTGTTCATTATTGATTAGGTGAACCTCTCGCTTTAGATTGTTTGGGATGGAATAGCGAGGGATTGTATTTGTTAGTTTGGGGATTGTAACTCACTGAGTAATGCTAGATTACTCACTCCTCACTCTTTGTTGTTTTCAGGTGACCAGTAGTGAGCTCGTAGAGGTTGCGGAAAGTTAGGACGGCTGGTGTAGATTTGCATCTTTTTGGTTAAAGCGTTTTTCAGACTATAAGTATGTACTTTTTCTCTCTTGGCATGCCACTACTTGTATAATATTTTGTGTGTTATGAACCATGTAAAATATATAAGATAAATAAAGTGAAGTTTTGTGTAAATGTCTTGTTGTTTCTGATATTAGCTTGTCCAAGCTAACACAATGTCGGATTGGGTAAGGGTTGAGAAGCCTTAAGCTTTAATCTGACGGGACGCGTTAGTGGTCGAACTGGCCTAGTCACGAATTGCACCCGTTATGACCTTGGCTGGATCGTTCCTAACCCGTCATGTAACGCTCCTGAACCTTGGTAGACAGTTGGTCCATCAGTCATGTTCTTGTTTGATTGTTGGCCGGTGGTTCAAACTATACCTAAAATGGTTCGGGGATGTTACAGTCTTGCTCGCATCAAAATGTCCAGCGTAGTTGGAACCATGACAGTGGAATAGGATTCCTGGAATCTCTTCTTCAGTGACACACCTTCTGAAAACATTGTCAGCACACTGCTTATACAAACATGGCTCATCCCAGAAGTAGCGTCTGACATCTTTTAAGAATTTCTTCTTGTCATTCCAGTAAACTTAAGAGACTCTTGATCCACAGCTAGGTAGTTGGCGATTTCTGAAAACCAATGCACCTTTGGAATGCTTGCATCTTTTACTAGCACATAACCATCATTGTACTGGATACTTACTGCATAAACAGTTTATACCAGTAGAATATCAGCCAGAGATAACTCTTCTTCCACCTTCAGTCTAGACAGATGATCTGCAACTCCATTTTCAATCTATTTCTTATCTTTGATCACAAGGTCAAACTCATGCAGTAAGAGAATCCATCGCAACAATCTCGGTTTTGCATCCTTCTTTGAGAGTAGATATCTCAATGCAGCATGATCGGTGTGGACTATGACCTTAGATGCAACAAGATAGGATCTGAACTTCTCAAAAGCATATACAATGTCCAGCAGCTCCTTCTCAGTAGTGGCATAGTCGCATTGTGCATCATCGAGTGTCCTGCTTGCGTAGTAAATGACATGAAGCTTCTTTTCTTTCCTCTGCCCCAAGACAGCTCCCACAACGTAATCACTGGCATCACAAATCACCTCGAAATGCAATTCCCAGTCCGGTGGTTGGACAATTGGTGCACTAACTAGTGCTCCCTTGATGGTATGAAAAGCTTCCAAGCACTCGTTGTTGAAGTGAAACTTAGTGTCCTTGTAGAGAAGACAAGTCAAAGGCCTTGCAATCTTGGAGAAGTCCTGAACGAACCTCCTGTAGAACTTCGCATGACCCAGAAAATTTCTGATCCCTTTTTACTGAATTAGGTGTCTGTAGACTCGTCATCACCTCGATCTTAGCCTAGTCAACTTCAATGCCCTTTTCTGAAATCTTGTGCCCAAGAACGATGCCATCTTTGACCATGAAGTGACACTTGTCCTAGTTCAAAACCAGATCCTTTTCCTCACACCGCCTAAGTACCCTGCACAGATTAGAAAGATAAACATAAAATGAAGATCAATAGACAGAGAAATCATCCATGAATACTTCCATTATATCCTCAATCATGTCAGTATAAATATACATCATACACCTCTGGAACGTGGCTGGTGCATTACACAAACCAAATGGCATTCTGGGATAAGCAAATGTGCCATAAGGACATGTGAATGTGGTTTTCCCCTGATCATCTGGATGAATCGGTATCTGAAAGAAACCTGAATACCCATCTAAAAAGCAGTAGTATGGATGGTTAGCCAATCTTTCAAGCATCTGATCAATAAATGGCAAAGAAAAATGATCTTTCCTAGTTGCAGCATTCAACTTCCTATAGTCTATGCACATTCTATGACAAGTGACAGTTCTAGTAGGAATCAACTCGTTCTTATCGTTTTTCACTACTGTTACCCCACCCTTCTTAGGTACAACATGCACATGACTAACCCAATTACTATCGGAGATAACATAAATTATTCCAGCTTCTAGAAGTTTCATTATCTCCTTCTTAACAACATCTTTTAGATTCAAGTTTAACCTCCTCTGATGTTCTATAGAATTCCTTGATTCATCTTCTAGATATATCCTATGCATACAAAGGTCAAGTGAGATACCATGAATGTCATCTAGCGAGTAGCCTATTGCTCTACAAAACTTCCTTAACTCACACAAAGTTTAGTAGTTTCAAAGTTGTTCAGCTCAACATTGATGATCACAGGATAAGTAGAGTTAGGACCAAGAAATGCGTACCTTAGCCCTGCTGGAAGTGTTTTGAGTTCCACCTTTGGTGCTCTCAGTTCACTCCATGGGTTGAGATGATCTGCAATAGCTTTTGGTGTAGGTGATTTCCCTTCATCAAGGCTCATAAAGGCTACCATGTGTGTCATTTGCACCCCAGAATTCAACACCTTAGCAAACCCGGTTGTATCCTCATTCAAGTACTCATGCTTACTCTAAGCTAGAGTAAGAGCAATCTCCAGAGGATCATCTCTCAGTAACTCCTCAGTCATTTCTTCATCTTCATCATCTTCTGAAGCATGATCAATGGAAAAAGTATGACCATCCAGTGTAGGTCTTTTCAGCATCTTATCCACTTCAAACATCATGACTATGTTTCCCAGATGGAGATCTATCTTGCCTCTCTTCACATCAATGATAGATTCTGCTGTAGCTAAGAATGGACACCCCAAAAAGAGAGGATATTTAGGCTCTTGATCCAGTTCCAGCACTAAAAAATTTGCAGAAATCTTGTAATTTTCAATCACTACGTCGATATCTAAAACAATCCCAACTGGATGTCTCACTGAGCGATCTGCAAAACTAGATGGATCTTTGTGGGTTTAAAGTTGGTGAAAAACCAAGCCTCTTAGCTACAGTGTATGGCAGCAAGTTAACACTTGATCCCAAATGGCAGAGAGATCTCCTGAAGATAGCACCTTCAATCTCACATGACAATACAAAGCTCCCTGGATCTTCCATCTTCTCTGGAACTCTGTTCTGGAGCAGTGTGCTACATCTCTTGGAGATAGACATAACACTTTCTTTAGGAGAAGCCTTGTTCGTCACTAAACTCTTCAGATACCTCTTCAAAGCAGACATCATCTCAACAGCATCCTCAAATGAGAGTTTCACAGTCAATCTGCTCACTATTTCCTTACACTTAGCTGCCTCCAAATCTTTGCGAGACTTCTTTTGTTTTACTGGATATGGCAACTTTGGTGTACACTCGAACTGGAGGAAGTGTGTCTACAGCAACTTCCACAGTCTCCTTCTCAACGTTAGCTTCAACCGGTTCAGCAACCTCCACAGTTTCTTGTTCAGCATTCTCCACAGTTTCTGGTTCAGCATTCACCACTACTGGTTCTTTAGTCTCCACAGTTCTCCTCTCATTAGGAGACAGCTCTTTACCACTCCTAAGAGTGATAGCATTAACAAACTCATTCATGGGGTTTTGTTCATTTTTTCCAGGAAGAACTCCAGTAGGTCTTTTGACAGCCTCTGCGGTTTGAGCTACTTGAGTGTCAAGCTTCTTCACATGAGCTGAAAGAGATTCTCATTTGTTGTTCAGATCTTGGTATATGTTGTCGACCTTGACATTGATGTTGTCAACCTTGATGTTTATCTTAGAAGCAGTCTTTCACTGGTTCATCATTTGTTGTTGCATCATCAGCTCAAGTTTAGTCTCTTGAGCAGCTGGGATTGAATTTGCAGCAGTTGATGTGTTCTTGGGTTGGTAGGAGTTCTGTTGTTATTTCTGCTGGTATCCTCCATGATTGTAGTTGGAGTTCTGATTCTGATATCGGTTATGTCTTGAGCTCTGTCCACCTTGTTGGTTCTGGTATCCTTGCTGTTCGTAGTTTTGGTTGTACCCTCTATTCTGTCCATTCACATAGTTGACTTCAACTTGCTGGTCCTCAAGCTCCTTATCAGAGAAAACATGCTGAAATGCTCCCTCTCCATTGTCCTCAACATAGCTGACCATCTTCTGATCTCTTTGCATAAGCATGTCAATCTTTGCACTCATCTCCTCAAACTTCTCAGTGTCTACACTTCTGACCTTCCTCGATCTATCATACTCCTCACACCGATTACTGGAGCTAGCAGCTAGGTTCTCGATCAAAGTATAAGCTTCTTCTTGAGTTTTTGTCATAAAATCCCCATTGCTGGCTTCATTGAGGGAGTTCTTGACATTCCAGTTCACTCTATCATAGAAGATGTTTTGAGGATGTGCTCATTCGAGTACTCATAATGTGGGCACTCTCTCAGATACTCTCTAAATTTCTCCCATGCTTCATTCAGTGGTTCAGAAGCATTCTGCTAGAAATTTGTGATCTTACTCCTCAGGTTAGCTGTCTTGGATTTGGTGTAGAAACTGTCCAAGAACAGAGCTCTGCATTGATCCCAAGTAGTAATAGATCCTGCAGGTTGAGACTTCAGCCATCTCAATGCTTTATCTCCCAGAGAAAATGCAAACAGTTTGCATCAAAGGTAGTCAGCAGGGACCCCATTAGATCTTGTTGTACTACAGATCTCCTCAAGGTTCTCAATGTGATCCATAGGACTCTCAGAAGTCAGACCATGGAATATGTGCTGCTTGACCAAAGCTATGATCTGAGGTTTGATCTCATAATCCTGCATGTTGATCGGAAAAGACTGGATTGCAGACCGCATCTGATAGAAGGCATGTGGAGTATCAATATCTCCAATAGGACGAAGCTGAGGTCTTCTTTGCTCTTGAGCAGGGTGGCACGGTGGAATACCACCACCAACATTGCCAGCAGGATTGTTAACTTCCTGCTCATTACCCATGTAGATATTTTGGTTACCTTTCAATCCTTCTGGCAGATCTTGTTGACAAGCCATGTATCTTCTTCTAACTCTGTTGTTCTCTCTTTCGATTCTTGTTAGTTCTTCGTTGGAGACAATCACCAGATTCGCACAACGTTGGCTTCTTGTGCTCATACATCTAAAACACACGCAAGAAAGATAAGAAAGAACGTATTAGTAACAACGAAAATAAAATTCTAGACTAGACTCTAGTCCTAGATTCAAAGGTAACGCTATTGGTCCCCGACAACGGTGCCAAAAACTTGATGTACTCAGGTTTTAACCACTAAAACCAACCGCAAGTGCACGGTAGTGCGTGATAGTATATAAGGATCAAATTCCTCAGAGACCAAGGTTACACTATAAATCTTCGAGAGAAAAGTCAAGCTAGAACGACAAGAGTTTGTTTTGGTAGTTTCAATTTCAAAAATGTAATAGACAAAATATAAATTAAGTTTCAATAAAAACGCTAGGCCATGGGTATTCTCAGGAAAACATAAATCAAGATATGAATGCTAGACAAGGAATTGAGATTTAAACCGTTCTTGAACTCAAACAACAAGCATAGTTTAGTTAACTTTCGGTAAACTAAACCCTATGTTATAGAAATCTAAAGATCAACTTCCGTTTTATCTAGAATTCTAAACATGCAATTCAACAAGTTTCATTTATTCACAATCTTCCTAACAACGACTTCCGCCGGTTATGAATGCTTGCTCATTTAGATTCTTTTCAGGGGTTAAACAATCATTTTCAGTGACTTTAAACAACCTAGAGATCATGAACTAGGTGCGCAGTCCAGTTCAAGCAATAAGATACATCTAGATGAAGAACCAATGGAATTAACCCCTATCTAACATATCGGTCTCAATGATTCATGGATCCCTGCTATTCACCCTAGCCTAACTGTAGGGTTACTCAGACATGAAATGAAGAACACAAAAAATAACAAAATGATTCATTGAATAGAAATGTAGAACGAAATAGGATTCAGAAAAAGCTTCTCTATCAAGAGTATATATTTATTCTCCCTAGAGCTTACAATCTTCAAAAGCAAAAGCTAAATCCAAATGAAAATGTAATGTACTGAGAAAACTACTCAAAAACTGCAACAAATAGGGTTCAACACGTTTTTTCTCGAAATTCCTAGACAAAACCGGTTCAAACTTGAAATAAACCGAAAAATCTGGTTTTCTTGTGTGCAGTCCGGCTGGGATTGACCTGAGGGATCGACCGATCCAAGGTGGGATCGATCAATCTAAGTTGGAAGGGATCAAGTACTTTGCTTCTTGGTCGATGAAAACTCGCCTCACACAAAAGGGTCGAAATTACACTTTGGGATCGATCGATCGACACCCTGGATCGATCGATCTGGCCCGAAATCGCACTTTTTCCTTTTTTCCTTGTTCATTGTGCTCAAAACTCCATCCTAAAACATCTTGACCTGAAAAGACTCGATAAACAACAACAAGACTCGAAAACGATTGAAAACATGGGTTATAATACGCTAAAAACGCAACATATCAGCGGTATATAAACCGAACCAAACTAAATTACATAATTTTAATATGGTAACTAATTATAATAAACTAAAAAAATATCAAACCAAAATTGATATCTAATCATATTTTTTTTTTCTTTTACTATTTATCGTTCTTATTTGTGTGATGATAAATATAGGCTAACGCCACATCTTATATCATTAAGATCAATCCAGAAACAACAATATACTTTCGTAAAGGTAAATGTTCTCAAATTTTCTACAGAACGTTCACCTTTACTAAAGTATATTGTTGTTTCTCGGTTGATCTTACTATATAGAATGTTGCGGTAGCCTATATTTATTATTGCGGGTATGTACCATAAAATCCAGGAATTCATAAATTTTACCAAATTCAAAAATTTCTCCTGTTGGTCTGCTTTCAAAATAAGCAATTTAATTTTAGTCATATGCCCAAATTATTTTTTTCGTTTTTCTTGTTCATTACTATTAGAAAAAAAAGAGAATAAACTGATAATAGGAATACATTTTTGTCTAAGTAGATTAAAACCATTCCTAATTTATCGTTCTTATTTGTGTGATTGTTATATTGTTCTCATACGCTTTATGTGGGTGAAAATTTCAATTTTTGAAAGAGTTACAGAAAATAGAGTGTATATCTTTCTTGTTTATTTTTTCCTACCGCATCATTTTTTATTATTTGGAATTACCATTTTTTACCAAAATTCTATATTTTAAATTATATTATTGGATTGGAAAAAGTTTTTGTATTAGTGTAAATTGAATTACTTTTACTTCAATATTTTGTTGTGAAGAGAAAAATATAGTGTTGATCAGTCACTTACCATAATTTGTATATATATATATATATATATATATATATATATATATATAATTTTAGCTTTGGTGATTTAATAGTATATACTTGCTTTACTATCGTGTGCTATTTTGTTATGTCAACTACCAGCTGGTAATTCTTTCTCCTCAAGATCTATATCTCGAAAAATTAAAAGATATATATTGTCTTAGTCCAGAGTTACAGCCAGCTCTCAGTTCTTTTTAGAAATGGCTTATGTTCATAAATCATACCAAGTAAAATACAGCACTTCTGTAAAGTATGTTATATATGCCACTCACCTATGTCATTCATCGACACTTCCCACCTACAATCACAAGAACTTGATAGTTTTCATAGCTACAAGGTATCTCATTTAAAGTCATCAAAAATGCAATCGACACTAATAAACAGCTTCAGGCACACCAGTGAATAACATGAATACGAGAAGCTTTTTATTGTTATTTGGAAAGAAGTCTATCTAAAATGATTTGTGACGACTAATAAAGAGCTTCAGGTACACCACTGAGTAGTAGGTAAAATACTTTGATAGTGTTGGCTTATTCAGAGAATGCAACATCATCTCCACCGTTACCATTTTAACTGTATACCACTTAGATCAAATTGAAATCACCACTTTACATGTTTTACTAAAAAGATCAATACTTTTTTAAAAGGGTCCATTAAGCTATAAACATAACAGCAATCTAGGTAGGATTCTGGAATGAAGAACTGAGTCACAACTTGCAAAACACTTGGAAGAGGAACTGAGAAAGAAAGCAAGAAAACTTAAATATGTCTTACAAATCTCAAAAATTGCTAAGAAAAAGAGGCTAGAAAGCAATTAAAACCTTACCGAATAACGGCAAACTACGCCAATGTACGTAATTCCCAAAACGTAGTATAATTACAACACACAACTTTGATTTCCTTAGTTCTTAAGCTGAAACTGAGTTCTGTAGCCGGACCCCTACAAACAATGGTTGTCAAAATTAAATAAAGAAAGAATAAATAAATATGTATCATGGATAGAAATATTGGAGAAAGATAGTTGTGCACCTTGTCACCAAAGATGAACACGACTTGCGATTTATTTTGTCCATTCATCATATAGCAGACAATTTGGATAACACAAAAACTCAAAATTAATAAATCTAGAAGATATAAATATAGTTCATACATAGGAAAGAAAATACTGAACGAAAATAATCTACTTGTAATAAAAGGTGAAATGGCATTGCGAGTTATCTCGTCCCTTCGTCAGCTAGCAGAGAAAATGAATTTATGAAACATAGAAAATATGATTATAGATCAAGAGAAACATATACAAAACTTTTACATGTGCATTTGGCTTTATGGTAAAATGATCAGTTTGTAAGCTCAAGAAAATGGAGCTTGGTAGGCTGCTGCAGTGGAAGTTATGGTTCGTAACATGTGTTACATATGGAGAGAAATGTGTTACATATGCTTCGGAGAATAAAAAGGAAACATCAAGATGTGATATTGTGGGATATTTCCATATGATTAGTTGACAAAATTGGAAAATTTTGTGATGCTAAAATATAGGAAATAATATATTAGATAATAGGAAAAAATTATTTAATATATATTTTGGTTTTTCCTAGTTTGAGGATTAGGGCTTTTGATTGTAATTCTTAGAGAGAAACACAAAAAGGGTTTTGGGGTTTCATTGCTGAGTGTTGGGAGACTTGATCAACAGGTGTTGAGTCAAGCAAGTTGGGTGTGTTAGGAATCAATCCGTGTCGAGTCGTGTAATTCGGATCAAGCAAGTTTGTAAGAGATTGCACAAAGAATTTTTAATAAAAGAGATTTGTGTTCTTGGAATTACTTTGTGCCTTGTGTTTTCGCTGTATCTCGATTCTACAATTGGTATCAAAGCGGGACACCTAAACAAAGGAGGATTTTTCGAACCAAGGTGAAATCCTGAGAAGAGAATATGGCGATTTTGGCACACAATATGTTGCTGCTAAATGATATGAATTATGGGTATTGGAAAGTCAGAGTGAGAGCAAACTTACGTGGAACTGATGAAGATGTCTGGACAGTTATTTAATCTGGATGGGAAGAACCTTTTGTGATGCAAGAAGATGGCTTGAAGACACCTAAACCAAAGACAAAGTGGACTGCAATAGAGAAAAAGCATTCAAAATTTAATGCGAAAGCACTAGATACAATCTTCACTTCTGTAGATGGAAAGCAATTTGAGCTTATACAGGGCTGTGAATCAGCTAAGAAAGCTTGGGATATACTACAAAATGGTTTTGAGGGTACTGCGAATGTTAGGAGGATAAGATTGGACTTAATTGCATCACAATTTGAAGGCATAAGGATGAGTGATGATGAGAAGATAGGAGATTTCACTGCAATGCTTAGCTCCATAGCCAATGAAACACAAGTTTTAGGTAAAAAATATGAAGATGTAAAATTGGTGAAGAATTTTTTGCGATGTTTGCCTACTAAGTTTGCAGTGCATAAAGTTGCGATAAACTTGACAACGAACACTGATGAACTCAAGTTTGCTAAGGTAGTAGGGATATTAAAGGCTGAGGAGATGGAATTGGAATCTAAGTGTTTAAAGCCTGCTCAAGACATCAAAATTACAGTTGATGAAAACATCCAAAGAGCTCAAAAACTTGAAGAATCTGTTCACCTTATGATTCAGAAACTTGAAGAAACCATAGATCTTTTATCTAAGATGTCTAACGACAGACTGCCTGGAAAAGAAGAAAGACAGAAAAAGCATGAAGTGGTGTGTTTTAATTGTCATGGTATTGGACATGTCAAAACAGAGTGTCCATCGTTCAAGAGAAAAGAAATCAAGTGTAATGGGTGTAATGGTTATGGGCATATAAAATCAGATTGTGGGAACACAAAGAAGATGAAGATGAAGAGAAGTTGCAGTGATAAGAAGTCAGAAAGAGAAGAAGATTCTCTCAATTTCGAGGCTCTTCATGGAGTTATGGAGTCTGAAAAAGATATAACTAAATGTGAATCTCGTGCGTCGTGTGTGTCACACACCAATTCTGATGCGTCACACAATGATACAAAAAGTGATCTAGATGCAGATTTTCTAGCTGAGTATCAAGTTCTATTTGGTAAGTTTGAAGAGCTCAGTCACGAAAACATGCAGCTTATCAAGGATAAATCTATATTAAAAGCTCAAGTCAACGTCTTAGAGATGGAACAGACTGACACGAAGGGTGAATCAAAGTGTAGGATGACAGAGAATGATGATAAAGATGAACTTCAATCTCTTAAGAGAGTTATCGCAAAGCAGAACCGAGTTCAACAAGATTCTGAAATAAAGCTTCATCAGATGAAACAGCTGCTGAATCAAGAACTTGAAAAAAGTCTGCTTCTGGAAAGACAACTTACTGAGAACTACAAGAAAGTGAGAATGTTGAACACTGGATCAGCAACTCTTGATCATATATTGTCAATCCAACAATCTCCAAACGTCAGTTGGGGTTTGGGTTATCAAGGGTCGACTTCACAAGAGTATGGCAAGGCTGAAAGGATAAGGTTCATAAAAGCTGAAGTAAAATCAGATGACAAACCAAAGGTTGCAGCTCAACAAGTTAACAAAGCAAAAGCTGAAGAAAAATCAAGATCAGTGACAAAGTCAAAAAAGATTCAAGACAAAAAAGTTATTGCTAAGCGAAGGAATAGTTGTCACTTTTGTGGTCAGATCGGACATAGTGTTGCTTATTGTTATGGTCGCAAAAATCAGCTTGAGAGAGCTTGGAGGATGAACTTGTTTTATGTGGAACCTAGAAGGTATGGATATGTATGGATAGCTAAGAAGGATCTGTATCCTAAGTTTATGAAAGGTTTATCATACAGGCATACCAGTGTGTCATACACTCGAATAGGTGATCAATATACTGAGCTTGAAGAACCAGTTCGATGGCCGAGGAGGAATTGAGAGTTTTGGTTGTCCAAAAAGTACCATGAAGTTTTCACAGAGTTTTTCACTCAAGAACGAAGAGATGATACTTGATTCAGGGGGAGTTTGAAATTTACTTTGATGGGATGTATGATGCATAGTGTGCTTAGAGGTTAGTGAGCTTGAGTTGTAAAACTCAGTGAAAAAGGGGGAGAATGTAAGCTCAAGAAATTGGAGCTTGGTAGGCTGCTGCAGTGGTGAGTTATGGTTCGGAACATGTGTTACACATGGAGAGAAATGTGTTACAAATGCTTCGGAGAATAAAAAGAAAACATCAAGATGTGATATTGTGGGATAATTCCATATGTTTAGTTGACGAAATTGGAAGATTTTGTGATGCTAAAATATAGGAAATAATATATTAGATAATAGGAAAAAAATATTTAATATATAATTTGGTTTTTCCTAGTTTGAGGATTAGGGCTTTTGATTGTAATTCTCAGAGAGAAACACAAAAAGGATTTTGGGGTTTCATTGCTGAGTGTTGGGAGACTTGATCAACAAGTGTTGAGTCAAGCAAGTTGGGTGTGTTAGGAATCGATCCGTGTCGAATCGTGTAATTCGGATCAAGCAAGTTTGTAAGAGATCGCACAAAAAGTTTTTAATAAAAGAGATTTGTGTTCTTGGAATTACTTTGTGCCTTGTGTTTTCGCTGTATCTCGATTCTACACAGTTAATTCGCATTTCAATCTCGTAGTAACCATAGCATCTGTTATAGCCTCTCTGCAAGCATGTTTTGAAGTTGGTTGATGTTATACCTTGTTTATGACAAACAAAATAGTGTAGTAGCACAACAAAAATATACCTTTGGTCAGTGCAACTTGCACAAAATTCATAAATTGAGTCAGAATCTTGAATGTAAGAGATGGTTCCAGAAGTGATTTCAGTTGGTCCCATCAAAAACCTGTTTTGAAACATCAATTCACATGCGTTGTTATTAAGAACACACATATATGAATGATATGTACCAAAAAAACCAGAAACTTTAGTTTTTAAAACCAAATCTTAGTACATATGCCAAAGAGAAAACTTGTGGTTCAAACTCTCAAAGAGTTGTGGCTTTAGAGACCATGCAACGTGAATAAAAACAACACATACCAACACACTCTTAATTAGAACCATAGGAACAACCATCTAAAACGAAGGGTGATTAGAACATAATCATGAAAAAGGTAAAAGGTGATAACTTGAAGTGTATGAGAAGATTAGGCCATACATATTTGTCGATCAGAGAACCATGTGAAATGGCCCACCAGAGCTTGTTGTTTTTATTTTTTTTTCTGATTTATTTTCACACCGAGACATTGTGGAGTAAGTTTGGGGAGGGTCTTCGTCGTTTACTAACTTATTTCTTTCTTTTATTTTCTTTTTGAGTCAATTTTTAGGATCGAGTCAGTCAAAACTTTGTGAAAATTGGGACCTTATTTTGTGTTGATTACTAATCACCTTGTGCTTTAGTTATCTTATCCAATGACCTTAGTAGTGGCGAAAGACACACATGTGGACCTAGAACACCCCATCAATTTCCTCATGTACTCCTCCAGTAGCCTCCTAACGTGTTTTACACCTGAAATGACTCTAAAAGACTAGGAAAACTCGATGAAAGCTTGAAAACCTTTGAGAAAACAATATGTACAAGGTGTCAAAACACCACATATCAATTCCTCCAGACTTAGATCCTTGTTTGCCCTCAAACAATCAAGTATCAAGAACAGGGGAAAAGGTTTGAAAGTGTGGGAACTCTCTTATTCTCAGCAACCACACTTTAACCTCAAATCTCTGAACCATACAAGTAGTAAACTAGGACAACACATCCTTACCAAAACTCCACTGACCGCTGCTCAAAATCGGCTCCATACTCTATATCTCAAACTTGCAAAAGTGACATTTTCTAGACCAAGCTCCTTACTTTCAGTTAAGAGTACCGTGAGCTTCTCATCACATGCATCATTGAGGGTAGACGGTTCTCGGTATTAAACAAGATATTTGATGGTGGAGGTAAGAGTGTTTAGGAGTTACCATTTCTTTGTAGAGGATGCAGGATATCACACAAAATAGCAAGAGAGGATAGATCCATTGATGTCCACAGCCTCTACTCGTTTTTGCTTGCTCCCCTGCCCCTGCTCCTTCTGTTTCTTTGACCTCACAATTTGGCACCCACTCTTCTGCTGGACCATTCTAATGGCTTATGTCAGATTTATTTCTTCCCCTTCTCCATCACCTTGTTCTCGAATTCCTTTTTTTTTAAGATGATGTTAGAGAGAAGGAGGTAATACATGAAGATTTTCGTGCCACTGGTGGTCCTATTTACTCAACCATTCTGGTTCTTTCGCCCTTGCTCTCTTTTCCATTCTCAGATAACGGAGCAACCATATTGGAGTAGTTGCTCCCTGACTTTGCCTGCTCTCATGTCTCTTTTCTTTGCAATAGTAACAAGTAAGAGGTTGCGTCGATCATTTCCTCTCCGACCTTTTTGCACATATCTGCACATATAACACTGAAAAACAAATGCATGAAGGAGGAATAAAGGCTAAGGTAAAAGGTGAGAACTAGCTAAAAATGAGCTAGCCAGTCAGGATCAACAAGATGGATAAAAAAGAATAAGAAGTTCTGAGTGTGTTCTCGTTTCCCTGATCTAATGCCCATAACAAGAAGAATTGCAGTCAAGATTAGGTTCAAATTAAATGGAGTTAAGTATTTCTAGTGTAACCTCGAGAAACCGAAAGATTCTGGAGAACCAAATGAGATAATGTCAGGGTGTTCTAGGTTAAATGGAGCTAATTCTCACAAAGTTTTGACTGACTCGATCCTAAAAACTGATTCAAAAAGAAAACAAAAGAAAGAAATGAGTTAGTAAACGACGAAGACCCTCCCCCAAACTTATTCCACGACGTCTCAGTGTGAAAATAAATCAGAGAAAACATAAAAACAAGAATATGGATTTTTTTTTTCGAGATACTTACCTGAGTGGAGCGTCCGTCTGCTTACTCCCTCCATGATGCTCTGATTTTGGAGCAAGGTATCTCGAATTTTCTAGGTTTAACTGAAACACGAAAACTAAAACCAGAAATAAGCAAAACAAAACAAGACCAAATAATATTTACGCTTACTAGTGGGTTGACTCCCACCAAGCACTTGATTTAAGTCACTAGCTTAACTTGGTGACATGGATCATCGGGTTGAGCATGAGGGCTTGTTCCAAAACAAGCTCCACAGTCAGACATGTTCAGCTTCAATACTTTGCTCAACAACCCTTTCACAGCAACTTCTCATTTCTCTTTCAGCTCATGTGTGAGAATAACTCTAATTTTAGAGAAAGGTTTAGAGGTACCTTTGCACTTTACCTCATACACAAGGGATTTCTCATCACACACACGAGGTATTAAAGTCGTTGTAGGATTACCCTTGATCCTTTTCTTCTGGACTTTTTCCTTGAACCTTGCATTCCCATTGAGCTTCTTGGTATAAGCATGAGGATCTCCATCCATTACTTCCTTGATCTCACTCTTTTCACCAAGCTCCCTCTTCGGAACAACCTTCGACCTTGCTCCAATATTTGGAACAACCTTCAACATTGCTCTGCTGATTACTGAGATGCAAGATGCGTGCAGTGTGGGAATTCTGGTGAGAACAGCCTCGTAGAAAATCTTCTTGTTGATGTTGGAGAAGGAGACTCTCTTATTAGGCATGTGATGATTGCTCCCACTTTAGCCATGATTGCTCTTCCAAAGATCAAATGCATCTCATGATCCATACTCATCTAAACAACTTGAAAATCAGTATGGAGCATACAGTCCCCTACTTGGACAGGGAGATTGCGAATGGTGCCATAAGGGGCTGCTGTGGAAGAGTTTGCAAAAGCCAAAGTTATCAGAGCAGGCTCAACATCAACAATAACCAACTCGTCTATTATCACCTTTGATACAAGATTCACATAAGATCCAGAGTTACAAAGAGCTTCCTTGAATTCTACTCCAACAATGGAACATGGAAAAAAAAAAATTCAGGATCATCAACTTTAGGCAATATCTTCAGTGCTGGTGTAGAAAGTGCTCTGGTATAGAGGGCCTTGATATCTTCTTAAGTTTCTCTACAGTTTTTAAAGAACATGAGCAATGGAAGAAACTGTTGAGCATCTTCGAATGCAAGCTCTTTAGGAAGCTTTCTCACCATCTTGTTAAACCCATCCAGCTGCTCTGCACTAATGGGATCCATCAGATGTTTAGGAGGAATTGGATATAGAACCTTAGGAACATAGACTCGCATTGGTGGAATCTCAGTAGGCTCGTCGGGAGCAATCACTTCAGAGCTAGCAGAGTGCTATGTTCTTTCTTTTGTGCCAGGAGCAGTCTCAGCAAATGGCTGCTTCGTTTTGTTTTCCCTAGACCTCTCACATTTCAGCTCTACTACATTACAGTGTTGGGCCCTAGGATTTTTATCAGTTTTTCCAAGGAGCATCCCTTCGTGCCTGTTGACACTCTCAGCTGTTTGAGAAAGTTGAACATCAATTCTCCTTATGTGATTGCTCATAGTATCATACTTTGTATTCAGCTCAGTGAACATATTGTCCATCCTTGTGTTGATGTCTGTGGTAACCTGATTCAGTGCCTTGACCTGAACCTGCTGACTCTGCAATAGATGATGCATCATATTTCTCAGATTTTTCAGCTCATCTTGTGAACTGCTCGCGGAAGATGGAGCAGCCTGTTGGTTTCTCTGCGGCAGTTGCTGGTTCTGATTCTGATTCTGACCCACAAACCGGTTCTGAGCCTGACTGAAAAGAAAAGTTTTACTCTGAAAGTTCTGCGGAAAGCCTTGTTGATACCCTGCTCCTTGAGCTTGGTTCTTCTGCATATGATCACCAGTGTTCTCCATGTTGTTGCTCCTGTAAGAGAGCAATTGCGGGTTGTTCCTAATGATGGGATTTTGGGTGTAGTTCATGTTTTGCACATACCCCTGTCCATTGATGTAGTTAACCTCTTGTTGGTCGTTCCCTTTCTTTTCAGCCTCAGGAGCAACCTCTTGAGTGTTCTTAATCTGCTCAGCCGTAGCTTCTTTCATGATGAAGATTTGCCCTTGGTTGCTCTTCAGCAGTAAATCAATCTTGGCAGATAATTCTTCATTCCACTTGGTATCAACACTGTTCACTTTCATGGAGCGGTCATTCTCTTGGTTCTTATTGGCAGAGCTAGCAACCATGTTCTCAATCAGTTTGAATGCTCCAGCAGTAGACTGTGTCATGAAATCTCTATTACTTGCAGAGTTCAAAGTATTGCAAAATTTCCAATCAACTCCATCATAGAATATACCCAGAATGTGATCTTTGTCAAAACCATGGTGAGGACACTCTCTAAGAGTGTCATTGAACCTTTTCCAAGCATCACAAAATGGCTCATTAGCATGCTGTTTGAAAGAAGAGATTTTGTTCCGCGGAACAGCCGTTTTTTGCTTTGGTGTAGAAATAGCTCAAGAAGGCTGATCACACCTGCTCCCATGTGGTAAGAGAGCCAGTTGGCAGTGACTTCAACCATCTTGAAGCCTTGTCAGCAAGAGAAAATGGGAAAATATACACTTGATAAAATCAGGTGAAACCCCATTTGATCGTGTCATAACGCATATCTCCTCAAAAGCCTCAATGTGTTCTATTGGAATTCCAGTCGGAAGACCATAGAACATCTTTATCTGTAACAGATTGATCATAGCAGGCTTGATCTCATAATCTTTCCTTGCACAGGGTGGTGGATCAATGGCAGAGCGAGTAGCAGGGAAATTGCTTGGCAGGTTTCTCTGCCCTATCAGAGCAGTTTGCTCTTGTTGTTGATGTTGCTGTTGTGCAGCCTGTAGAGCAGCATGTTGTTGTGCTTGGATGGTCTGTTGCATCTGTTCTATCTGCTCCTGCATCTGGAGCATTGTCGCAGCGAGATTCTCTTGATGTCCATGATCACCTATTGTGGTGTTATCTGGCCTTAGTCTCTGTCGATTTGTCATTTCTAATCTTGCTAGCTCTTGGTTGCTAAGAGTCACTAATTTTCCTGGTTCGTTTCTTCGGGTACGTCTACTGGTCATGCACCTTGAGCATCAACTGTAGCAAAAAGGGTAGAGCAAGTTAGAAGTCTTAGATTAAATAAATAACAGAAAATTAAGGTAATGGTTGGTCCCCGTAGCAACGATGTCAAAACTTGATACACTTAAAATGAATCCTTGCTACTGTCAAGTTAACAATGGTTGTTGTAATACTTTAGATTCAATCCAGAGGACCAGTTTACACCTTATCTTTATAGGATCAATATCAAGCTAAGACGAAATGGGGTTTTGAAACTAAATAAAAATAACAAATAAGTAACACAATTGATTGTTTTCAGATGATTAAGAATGCTAGCCTAGGGTGGTTCACTCGGGTGTCAAACAAATATGAGCCAAATAATTATTTAAGTGTTATTAAGGACTGGTCTAGAACTCGGAGCAAGCAACTCAGAACAACCTACTTTCGCAGTGCTGCTCCCTACGCCAATCAGCCTCAGATCCTAAGCTTTCGCTTGGTCTGAGATTGATGGTGAGCAGTATAGAACAGGTCTGATATGTTCACAAAACACCCTAATATCTACTTTCGTTTAGTAGGGATGCAATGCTCATTCAAGTTATGTATAACAACCTAAAGCACTTTTGATGAATAGATTAAACCTAGAATCATGTACTAAGTGGTTAACTTGATGCAAGCTTTAAGAGCAACAATAAATGAAGACAATGGATTTATGACTTATCTATGTTTAGCTCACGGATCTAACACCCTAATACCCTAGACTAAGCAAGGCGACTACTCAGCCATAGCCACGAAGAACAAAAAAACAGTAGATGAATAATACTGCATATAGATAAAAGAGAATAAAAAGGGTTCAGGGGGTTCTTCTCTATTGCGAGAGAGATGGAGCCTTCTCCCTTTACAAACTAGCAAATTCAATAATAAAATCTCTATGGTGTGTTTTCTCTCTCAAAAATAGCTTAGAAACTAATAGAAAAATAGAAGAAGATAATATATGCAGGTTCCTTGCAGTTGGGAGAGAGAAGAGGGAAAATTAGGGCAAATTCCGAGTTATTAGTGGTTTCTTTAAAAATCTCTGCCGCGGGAGCAGACACTCGGTTGCTCCGCTCGATCGGTAGCACCCTTTTGCTTGCTCCGGTTTGCTTGCTCCGGTTTGCTTGCTCCCTTGCCTTCTTTTGGGCAGAAAAGACCCAAATTGCATCAATTTCCTCATGTACTCCTCCAGTAGCCTCCTAACTTGTTTTAGACCTGAAATGACTCTAAAGGACTAGAAAAACTCGATGAAAGCTTGAAAACCTTAGAGAAAACAATATGTACAAGGTGTCAAAAACACCACATATCACTTATAATACTAGGATCTAGAGTAGTTGGAACAACACGAGAGTGTGACTAACTATGTGAACCTAGAATCATGGGAAAATTGAGAGGCACGAGAGTGAAATCAATTAAACGGAATCAAATCATGTTGGATTAGTTACTTAGGAGCATACGAGAGTTGATATAGGAATCTAGTTGAACATAATCGATTAGGTCGTTACTGCTTGTCTGAGGAAGCATCGATCGACGCTCAGACCATAGCATCGATCGACGCTCATTCCTTGTTCGCATGCGAGAGCTGTAACAAAGACTTATACATTTGATTAGTAATTGTATGCGAGAGCTAGATTACTTATTTACTGAAATCGAGTTCAAGAATTGAATCTATAAAACTCTTAGCATCCTTGAATAGTAGTTTTGAGTCTCTTGATTGATAGCTCCCTAAGTCTAACTTATATCTCTTAGATCTCACAAACAATCAACTTGTTTAGTGCTTTACTATTGTTTACCTAGCTTAACCTTGATTTCTAAAGTCTATTGTGTGCCCACGCTCCCTATGGATTCAATCCCTAAGTACTACAACTCACCCTTTTATTTGAGAGAGTAAAGTCACTCCTTAGGGTAATTTGAGTGATATCAAATTTGGCATCATTACCGCGGAGCATTAGATTCGCCATTAGACTTGATTAATAGGTTTAGTCTAGGTTTATTTTCTATTTTAAGTTACTCACACAAAAATTTTATTTTCTTGTGTTTCAGGTACTCACATATAAGTACCAGAAGCAATAAGGGAACATGGCTCTTACTAGTAGAGCCACATGATTTAGAACGTGTGATCCATAAGTCTAAGAGGGCAGTCGACACCCTCCAAGTAGCGATCAATACCATTGAAATCCAAGTGTCGAACGACGCTGTTCATCCGGTGTCGATCGATAATATTCATCCACCATCGATTGACATTGTTCATCCGGCGTCGATCGATATTATTCATCTTCAATCGA
The DNA here is from genome assembly GCA_012274485.2 of Sinapis alba. Lineage (NCBI taxonomy): Eukaryota > Viridiplantae > Streptophyta > Magnoliopsida > Brassicales > Brassicaceae > Sinapis > Sinapis alba. The sequence goes on along the minus strand of MU106082.1, from coordinate 918,458 downwards.
TCGACACTGCTCATCCCATGTTGGTCGACACTATTCACCGCTACGTTGTTCATTATGACACTATTCATCGTGTATCGACCGACGTTGTTCATCCATTGACGAATGACACCATCTCCACTTTGTCGCTCGATCCTTGTGACCGAGCATCGATCGACACATCAAATCGAACTTCGATCGATACCAACCCGCAAGCAGACATTGTCGCAACACTTGTGCTACGAAAAGGATGAGAATGGAGACATGCATGAGCCTGAAAGTCATATGTGTAATGCAGCAGGACATGGGGCTGCAGTTCTTGAGTCATCTGCTTCTATTGAGGATGCTCAAGTTCTTCGACATAGAACACTGGTAGAATGGATCATGCCTAGTCAGTTCTGTACCAATAGGTCTGCGATTCAACCTCCAGTAATGCATGGTGTTGATATAAAACCCACATACTTCTCTCACGTGCGTCAGCACCCCTTTCATGGTCTTCCTCACGAAAATTCCATAGACCATATTGAGACACTAGAAGACTTTGTGTTTTACCATTGAGGAGCATGAAGCAACCAAAGATTACATCATTTGCAAGCTGTTCAAATATTCTCTTTCCGGGAAAGCTTTTAGTTGGCTGAAGCGTCTACCAGCAAGATCTCCTACTACTTGGAACGATGTCAAGACTGCGTTTTTGACTGAACTTTTTGATGATGAAAGGGCTGAAGAGATAAGAAAAAAAATCTGGACATTCTCTCAGGGACTTACTAAAGCATTTAGAAGCTCTTGGGAGAGGTTTAAGAGATACCAAAGGAACTGTCCACATCATGGTTTTACGGAGATCAAGCTGTTGAAAAAAATTCAGCAAAGGTATTGATGGGCGATATCAAGTAATGATGGATATTGGAAGCGAAGGAAACTTTGAAACAAGGACCCAAAGGAAGCTAAGAAACTGATTGAGAACTTGGTGTCTGGCAACAGTACCAAAAATCTTGATATGCACAGGATAAAATCAGCTGTAATGGATGGTGACAAGATCGTTGAAGCTTTTGTACATGAAGTCTCATTCTTAGACTGCAGAAGATATGGAAATGCAAGAGGTTCTGGTTAAAAGAATAGCTGTAGAAAGCAAGAGACCCCAGATTGACACTGTCTTAGATGATAATTTTAGAAAAGTGATCGAGCATGAGAACTTGGAGGAAGATACTTTTCTAGTCAAAAGTTCCATGTTCTTTGGCAGCTCGTACTGGTCTCGATCGACACCAACATCTGAACATCGATCGACACCAACATCAGAACATCGATCGATACCAACATCGACCGACAACAACATGTGAGAATCAATCGGCAACAGCAAGCGAGCAATGATCGACAGCCGCCCCTGACATATTGAGTGCATTCACCAAACCTTGATGCATGCTGTTTGAATGCCACTCGAACCCATCTCAGAATTCAGTTTGTTTAAAAGACAACAGAAGAGACCAATCATCAACCTGCATATGCAACAACAAGAGAGGAATCAACCCCAGCTGAAACATTTTTTATTGAAGATCGACATCCTATAGACGGATTTAAAATTCTGATAGATCAGGAAACAGAAAAAGAAAGAATTACAATTAGGAAGAAACCTAGGAAACTCAATGTTCCCAAAAACCTCAGGAGAGAAGCTAACAAAGCTGAAATTGATGGTTTTCACAAGAGAATGAAGAGAGTTTCTATGGAATGTCTTTCGAGGATGCATATTATAAGTACAGAATTGGCAGTTTCTTTAGAGAGAGCAAAGAGATATATGAGGACATTTAGTTGCTCTTCAACAAGGTCAGTCGTAAACCTAAGAAGACACTGAAGAAGGAACAAGATCCTTGGAAGTTTCTGATTTCATGTTGTATACATAGGCGCAATTTGCCAAACGCCCTTTGCGATACTGGATCTGCAGTTAGCATCATGGCCATAGACACTGCTGAACTACTAGGATTACAGATGGAACCTTCTCAAGATAGTTTCACTTTTGTGGATAACTCCAACAAACTCAGCAGGCATGATCAGGAATGTTAAGGTGGAGATAAATGAATGCACTATTCATGTGGACTTTCATATCGTGGAGATCAAATCAGACAAGACATCTTCCCTTCTCTTTGGCAGAGCCTTCGTGACTACAGTGGGGACAGTTTGTTATCTAAAGAAGACTAAGATGTCCCTGACTAATGTTGATGAAACTATCTTCTACGATCATGTGGAGAAGAAGAAAAGTGAGAAGTTTATTTCATGCATAGAGATGTTTGAAGATCCATCCCCTCCAGCTGATTCAGTTCACGCGCCTGCAAAACCAGGAGAAGCGTAGGTCGACATTCAAACTTCAGCATCGGTCGACATTCAACCTTCAGCATCGGTCGACACTTAGCCTACATAATCGGTCGACACAAAGCCTTCAGTATCGGTCGACCCCCTTCGAATTTCTGAACAGACAAAGACTGAAAAGTCTAAGTCTGGGGGAAGGACCAGGAAGAGGAAGAAGAAAAAGAAGAAGAATGTAGATACAAACTTTCTTCACTAGTCCCTTCGCAACTTCAAGAGGGAAGTCTTGAGTATAGAGTTCGCTGCGGAAGAAGTCCAACACTTTTTACCAATGTTAGAGTGCTATGTGATCCAGAGCTGAGAGACAAAGGGGAAGTTTCTGCACGAGCTTTTATCAACTACATCAACAAAATGAGGAAGAGAGACACTGAGACTTGTTTTGGAGCGAATTCACATTCTCATCCAGACTAAATCAGATCTCCAGAAATCAAGCTAATGACTAAAAATAAGCGCTGAGTGGGAGGCAACCCACTATGTAGTAGGTTTTAATTTGATTTTTTATTATTTAGTTATTAATTACATTTTTACTTGATTACTTTAGTTTTTTTGAGGTAGGAGTAGCAAAGTTCGAAATCACCATCGATCGACATCAATTCTCTACCATTGGTCGACGGCTTGGATGGCTTACCATCGGTCGCGATCACTACCTCACCATTGATCGACACCCCTCACGGAGTTTGGTAACTACAAATTTCCCTCTACCTTTTTACTTATGATTAAATTTTCCTTTACCGAAGCAGACGGCATAACACTGGGACAATATTATTTAAGTATGGAGGAGTTTGCTGATGATTTTATTTTGATCTTTTTATTTGTTATGTTTACTTAGTTTTTCGAAATATTTTAATTGAGTCAAGAAGGGGATTATGATTAGAACTTAGTAATTGACTAACCACACCATAACACCACTCTTAGAATTGTTGATTGCAGAGATTACTAGATGTGCCAAAGTGGACCTTCCTGCCATTAAATCACGTTTACTTTGAAAGTTTGATGGAACCGAAGCTGATCTATAACCTAATACTGACAATTTTGCTTGCTTTGGGGCTTGACATACATTGGATTGGATTCCTTCTGCAAATTTGTAAGGTACAAGTGTATGCATTTCTGATTTCCTTCTCTCTCTCTCTCTCTCTCTCTCTCTCTCTCTCTCTCTCTCTCTCTCTCTCTCTCTCTCTCTCTCTCTCTCTCTCNAAAATGGAAAAATGGAAATGATTTCCTGAAAGATGCAGAGTGGTAGGTAAATTATATGTGACCTCATTATTCTAATTCAGAAGGGAATGATCACAAATTGTTGGAAGCGAGGGATAGGTAAATTACTTGTGACCCCATTATTCGCCTACAACTTTTCCCAAATAAAAAAAATGAAATAAAGATGGCAAGATGGACTGTATCAGCATCATTGTCCATTGAGTTTGAGATTAATTAAGATTCAGAAAAGAGAGAAAAAAGGGAAGAAAGAGATCATAAAGATTTTTTGCCTAAGTATGCAGGTTTACAGGAGTTGAATCCATGTGTCCCTTTATCGATATTCCCAAGGTAAAGCATGCACTTTATTTTATGTTAAGAAATGAGATCAGTAGAGGGGTGAGTCAAATTAGTATTTGTTGAATTGTTGGCAAATGGAGATGGTTGCTACACTAGGATAAGGCATATAAAGTTTCTCTTAGGTTAGGATTATTTAATGTGGTTGCAATATAGTAGGGGTGATAGTTATCTTTATACATTATGTGAATTTCTGCTTTTCAAACCTCTTTCACATGCTACATTTGTTTGTTTGAGGACAAGCAAAATGTTAAGTCTGGGGAAGTTGATATACCTTGTTATTTACCAGTTTAGACCATTATTTGGGCTCTATTTGGAGTCTACTATGTGTATGGACCGTGTTTTATAGTATTTTCAGGTTCAGGTACGTTCTAGAGAACTTTGGTGATTTTGGAGTCTTTTGAGGTGCAAAACTACACAGATGCGTTATATGTTTAGCTATGGATAGAGATCTTTCCATGAGGTGATTGAGCTGATATTTTTACACATGATTGAGATTTTTTTTTAGCTTTCAGATGCCGCTAGTTTGAGGTTAATCCAATGGTTAAATCTAAAGTTATGCATGTTCTGTCGAGGAGATGAAGGAATGTCGATCGATGGTACATCCTTGATGTTGATCGATGTTGATCGACGACGATGCCAGAACGCAGGCCAAGCCTATTTTATGACCGATTGAAGCCCAGAAGCCACCACAAATTATCAGAATGACCCTGGACGACTTAACCCTATTTATATGTTTTCTAATTAAGTCATTGTTGACGGCTACGCTTTCTTTTATTTCATTGTGTTAGGGTTGGAGAGAAGATCAATTCTCCTTCAGAGATTGATTTGAACTCCTATGATTTTATTTTTGATTTCTTATTCTACTATCTATTCATACTATGATTTGTGTTATTGCTTTCATGTCTGAGTAATCATCTTGTTAGGTTTAGGGATTTCATGAGCTTAATGTCAAACTGATAATTAACTAGGATTGCTAGGTTATATATAGAGTTGTACACCAGGGTAGCTTGTAATACTAGGATCTAGAGTAGTTGGAACAATACGAGCACGAGGGTGTGACTAATTATTTGAACCTAGAATCATAGGAAAATTGAGAGGCACGAGAGTGCAATCAATTAACATAACCCAAATCCTACTGGATTAGTTACTTAGGTGCGTACGAGAGTTGGTATAAGAATCTAGTTGAACATAATCAATTAGATCGTTAATGATTGTCTGAGGAAGTATTGATCGACGCTCAGGCCATAGCATTGATCAAAGCTCATTCCTTCCACATGGGAAGTTCAACACAAATATAAAAAGGATATTTAAGAAACTGTGGGATATTGAGAAAAAGGTAAAATAATTTATCACAAAATGTATTAAGAATTACCATGTTTAATAGGATGTTTTATTTTGATTTTTTTTTAATAATTGATTCAAACTTGATTTTTAACTATATTGTCAGAAGTGTATGATGTTTGTTTTTGTACCTTTTTATTTTCCAATAAATCATTTCATATCTAAAATTTATAAAAATATACTAACAAGTTGTAATGATTGCATATTTTTGACGTTCTAAATAATTATCATACCAACGTTCTTTCGAATTCAATCGCAATTGGATATGAGTATTATGATTTATCTTGGAAAATGGCAACATATCAATAACATCAATCTATCAAAAAGTATATTTAAAGAAAAAATATTTTGTATTATAAAGTAATGGTTGGTAGTAAATTTAATCCTAATTGTTTATAAATATCGTAGAAGAGTTTTACTATATATTTTAATCATCACCACTGTTAATAGTATATACAAATATAAATATTAATCAAAATTTCCTATATATTTTTTCAAATGCTCAAATAAAAATCTATATCACTGCCTTTTTTATTAGAAAACGATTTCTGCTAAATCTATATTTACGTTTCCAATACAATTAAATAAACATAAAAAAAGAGTTTATAATCATATTTACGTTGCCCAAGCAGTTGTATTTCACCTATGGAAGCAAAGGAACAACTTGATTCATAATCATATTTCTGTACCATCTGAGACTGTTTCAGGGAATAGATAGGGAAATGAAAAATATCATTTCCGCAAGAAGGAAACGCAAACATTTTAGGTCCCTAGCTTTGTAGGTTTCGGTTGTTGATTCCATCTTGTTTTTCTTTTTTGCCAAGTTGGTTTCAAACTTAAGATCTTCTTTGTAAAATCTTACTTTCATCTATATAATATTTACAGTTTAGCAAAAACAAAACAAAATAAAGAGTTTATAAATATTTAATTTAAGAGCTTGGTTATATATATGAGTTGAGATTAGTCATCTTAAGAACAACTTCATATGCAAAAGATCTTTGTTTGTTCGTAAGTCTGTTCTTGTTAATAACTTTGAAATTTTGTATGGTTTATATGTATCCCTACGGATTTGTTTTTTACACGCTTAAAGTCAATCTATTATTTTGAATGTCACTGAATTTGTATAAATTGATTTCCGTGTGGTTAGTCTCATATAATCTAAAGTATGTTATATAGTACGTGTAAAATTATAATTAAAAATTTAGAATTAAGTTATATATTAACTAAAACATGCAGTTTTCTATGGAATTAAATTTGTTATTTCAATGACTTATATAAATGTACCCCCACAAATTTGATTTTTCCAAGTTCATATTTCATTCGCTCTATTGAAGATAATGTATTTGTAGATATCAAAGTATGTGGGGTTGCTAATTTACAGTTATATGTATTATTAGTTAAATGTTTTATGTACATCCTCTTTATGTTATTAGTTAAAATGATAGTATAAAATAATATATTGTACGTATAATTTTATTAGTTAGTTTTATGTTGTGTTCATACTATTAAATCATGATTATGATTTATTTCTAGATCTGTATATTAACTGAAACATTAATTCTTAACTGATAACATGTATCCTGACTGATTTAATTTTTACAAGTTCATATTAATTTTTCCTATTGAATAAGTATGTATTAGTAAAAGTCAAACTTGGTCGAAATATTAAATTACAGTTATATGTATGATGAATTATTAGGTATTTCTTTACCCCTATTTGTACGTTATTAATATAAACGATGGGCTGATTTATATTTTGATCCACAATTTTTAAAATTAAAAGTTTGTTATATAGTATTTAAGAATTTGTCTATATGTTAGTTTTTGTTAACTGATATACATGTACTGAATTTAGTTTTTACAGTTTCATGTTACATTCGTCCTATTGAATGAAAATGTATTTGTAGAAGTCAAATTGTGTCGGATTACTAAACTATAGTAATACATACTTTTGTAAAGTGTTTTACTGTAGTTTAGTAGTTGTGTTCTAACTATTAACTCACATACCTGATTGATTGTGAATGATTTCTAGAATATATGAATAATTTGTAGTTGGGTAAAGATATAAGAAGTTTTTTTATTGTAACAGTTATAATGTTCAAAATGTAAATGATTTTTCATATAACGTGTAAGATTGATATACCATGGATTTTACCTCATTTAAACCATGGTATATGTCATATTTAGAGTCTATTATATGGGTTTGGAGTATGTTATAAAATGTTTTTAGGTTCAGGTACGTTTTGGAGAACTTTGATAATTTTGGAGTCTTTTGAGGTGCATAATTACATAGATGCATCATATGTTTAACTATGGATAGAGACTTTTCCATGAGGCGATTGATCTGATACTTTAACATAAAATAGAGCTTTGAGTTATCTTTCAGATTATGTTCGGTTAGATCTAAAGTTATGCTTGTTTTACATAAGAGTGGTATGTCTGGCTCGAGAGAAAAAGTTGTCGAAGAGATGAAGGAATGTCGATCGACGGTACACCCTTGGTGTCGATCGACGGTGATGCCAGAAGGTGGGCTGAACCTATTTTATGACCGACTGAAGCCCAAAAGTCACCACAAGTTATGAGAATATCCCTGGACGACTTAAACCCTATTTATATGTTTTCTAAGCCATTGTTGACGGCTAAGCTTTCTTTTCTTCATTGTTTTAGGTTAGGAGAGAAGAGAGTGACTCATTTTGGAACTCCTTTGGTTTCTTATTTGATTTTATCTATTTTATATCTATTCATCTATGGTTTATGTGACAACTATCATGTTTGAGTAGATTCATCTGCTAGTGTTAGGTTTTCTAGGGCTTTAATATTCTTTTGATTTATAAAACTGCTAGGGTTATTTAATATATCCTTCACATGACTGTTCTTACTGCTTGTTTCTAGAGTAATTAATTAGAAACCTGGTCATAAGATAGTTAGGTGCATGCTAGAGCATGGTCTATTACCTGAACTGAATACTGTTGAGCTAGGTTGTTAGATACATGCGAGAGCTGATCTAGGTATCTAGTGAACATATTGATTAGGGCGATAGCGCACGTCTAAGACAGCGTTAATCGAAGCTCATACCATAGCATCGAACTATGTTCGATCTGTGTTGACATACGAGAGCTGAAACATTGGACTTGGTAAATAGATTAGATTCGCAGCGGGAGCTGGTCATCTTTTGCATTAGATATCGAGTTCTAGGATCAAACCCTTAGCATCTATACATTGAGTTCTAAAACCTGAATGAAACCCTAAGTCTAGCAACCATCATTCCATCACAAATAAACTCTTTTATTTACTATTTTGCTTAATTTACTACTTTCATACCTGTTTACCTAGCTTGATCGCGACAAGTTTATTGTGTGTCCACGTTCCTTGTGGATTCGATTCTTTAGTACTACAACTGAATCTCTTATTTGAGAGAGTAATATTACTCCTTAGGGTAATTTGAGTGATATCAAAGATAATGTTTTATTTCCACCCTTTCTCCTTGATGATTTACGTTGTTGCATTAAAAGTATGATTTAACATAATTGTTGGAAAAATATATATATATAAATATATATATATATATTTTTTTATTCTTAAAATATAGATTTGTGAATCGGTTCCAATGGAAAGTTGCAAATTTTGGCATTTAATTAATGAGTATATATATATATAAATTCCTTATTACAATTATTATCCATATTTTCCCTTTCCGTCTTATTATTGTCGAACATTTGGTATCTTCTTTTAGATTAATAGAACAATATACATTCATAAACAAGTTGCATGAATGAAGAAACAACTAGAGAATCAAATTTTTTGTAAGAACAACTAAAAAAATTATAAGTTTCTATGTGGTGAAGAGGTTATTTTATCATTTATTTAATCCAATTGTTTCTATAGACTAATAAAGTATTTGAATATTTAAAGGGTAAATAAGTTTTTGCATCCGTGTGTGATCGTCACCTATCTTACTTTGAAACGGTTTTATAAGGGTCTATTTGGGTTGAACTATCAAGTTTTTATTGTTGACAATGACCACTAGAGAGATGCAAAATTTAGGTGGACAAAGACAACTTATAATCCTTCTAAGCGAGAACACCAAAATTGTACCATCCGATCTATACTCTACCAATCATTTTATGAATTTCTAATTGTTTGAGGATGTTATCAATTGAAAATTTGATAAGATATACTTTGTTAGTAATCTATTTCTTATTTTTCTCACTTTTAAAATATATTAACTTGAAGATATCTTATAAAATTTATATATGATATTATGGTACAGATTTTTTTGGACTTATAGATTTCGTTGTTGTACTTGAACCATACGAAGATGAATTTTATCCACTTGAAAATTTTGGACCAAAACAATACCTTCAATTCCGTCTAATGGTGTACAAGTAAGATGTAATATTAAAATCTATATTTACAGGTTTATTTAAATTTATGTTAAAGTTTGATTCATGTCAACTACAAAAGTTTACAGCTGTTGGTGTTGAGTAAAGTTATTTTTAGGAATTTGGCTCAAGACTTTTATAACATTTGGAACTCATCTTTCCGGAAAGAATATTTATTGTGTTTTGAGAGATTGGGAAATAATTCTAAAGAGAATTAATTATCATTGATTTGCTTAAATATAATTATTATTCAGAATCTAACCATTAATTTTAAGTATGATTGAGGTCAAATTCTCATTCGAGATACATGTTGTGTCTCCCTTTTTTTTTACATGTAAACATTAACTATTGCATTATTTTTATATTCATTAACCTTTATAAAATCGTGAGAATCTAATTAATATATTATTTTTACAGTTTTTCATTGAATGAAAAAGCAAGAAGACTAGAAAAAGAAGATATATCTACTATGTAGTTATATATTTACTACGTTTAATATGTGACTGTTCTAATTATTTTTATTTTGTATTAAGAACATCAATATTATTTTGTATTAAGAACATCAATATTTAAAATTATTTTTTTGATAGAAATTCAAATTTATTAATCAAAAAAAAGGATGGACATTTACATGATAGTAATGTGTGAAATAGATATCAAAGAATACTATTGACTAAAAATCCTAATTCCAACCACCAGCCTTCCAACTCCGACCAAAGATATTAAATTGGGTTCACTTCGAACCATCTTCATCACAGACCCTGAAGTTTGTGATTTCCGACTTACGGTAGCAAAGAGATGCGGTTACACAAAATATTTTCAATGGTATGAGTGGTAGCATCAACAAAAAACAAGCTCCACCATGACGCCTAGAGTTTCTTTCCTTCCATTAAGTGTATAGAGTAGTCTGAAATAGGATACGGAGGAGAGTAGCGTCTATACGGCTCTGAGACGTGATCAAGAGATGGCTAACAGTGTCATTCCAATCTGGTATAATAGAGTGCCCGAGGCAACCTGTCAGCAATATTCGTCCAGACAGTATAAGTATATGGACAAGCAAAGAATAGGTGATCTCTACTTTCATCTCTTTCTCCACAAAATACATAACCTTGTATTGCACCCCATTATCACATACGGACACCAGTAGATAGCCTATCCCTGAAAGCAAGCCAGACCATGAATGGTTGACGGGGTATAGCTTGAGTGAACAAAACCAGCCCATGCCATTGGACTGTACTTCTCTTGATGCACTTGTGTGTATGGGCATCCGGTGCAACATTTGCGGCCGTATGTATGGGAAATGATTACAAGAGATGGGTTGCAAAGAACTGATTTGTGGTGTATGATAGGTAATTTCAACGAGATCCTATCAAATGAGGACAAGGCTGGTGGATCTCAATGTCAAGCAGCTAGTTTCACACCTTTTCGGTTGTCAAATAACAGAGGTAGGAAGCACGTGGAATCCATTTACTTGGAAGAGGAGGAAAAAAGAATGGGTTCATCGTAAGCTTGATAGGTGCTTTGGGAATCCGGCTTGGTTCTCTTTGTTCCCAAAAGCACATCAATGGTTTCTAGACTATCTTGGGTCTGATCACAGAGCAGTCTTGGTTAGATATATTGGTGATTCTGAACCTTTCAGGGGCCAGTTTAGGTTCTATAAATGCTGAGCTGAGGATCCAAAGTTTAAAAAGAGGGTTGGAGATTTGTTGGCTAACACTAAAATGAGAGCTGCCAACTCGTTCATTGCTAAACTTGCGAATTGCAGAAGGTCAATCAGTGGATGGTGTTAGAATGAGAAATTTACTTGAGAGTTTGTTTCTAGAGAATGAAGAACATGATGAAATAGAGAGAGAGAGGGATTTCGAAATTGGAGAGAGAGAAGAATAATTCCCTTAATATATTTTTGTTCTGGTTACATCATTTAAATAGAGATACAGCTTGCATATAGAAATGAATAAACAATATTAGTCAAGTCGAGACAAACTGGCTCAGCCAGAAGTGTGAAAGTGACAGCTCCCTTGCCTCTCTCCTCCTTATCCCAACACGTGACTCTCTTTTGTTTTCTTGTTCCAACATCTCTTTCATCATGTCATAATCATCTCAGAGCCTTAGAACAGTCTATACACGAGATCATAATGCAAGCCAACTCCATTGCTTGCCTTCTACACCAAGTTAGGTTGAGAATGGGCTGCTTGTACAAACCACACTATTTTGGTTGATCCAGATTGCTTCTTTTGATCTCTTCTTCTCTAAGCTTCATTTCTCTTATTCATGTCAACACTCCCCCTCAAGCTTGACCATAGGGACTGGTCAAGCTTGGAAACCATGAAGCATTCCCTCATTAAAACCTTAGCTAGGAAAAAAACACTTGGGATAAAAACCAAGCCCAGGAAAAAGAGTAGAATACTTCATGGCAAGAGGATCAGTGACATGTGAGGTCTATGGGTCCAAGTTTAGGATGGATGAACTCACAGACTTTGGTGCTGGCTGCCTTGGTCAATATGTCAGCCAGTTGATCTTCACTTCTAGTGTAGCATGGAAGGATGACTTGCTGCTCCACTGCTTGCCTAACCTTGTGGCAATCCACTTCTATATGTTTGGTTCTCTCATGGAGGACTGAGTTGGATGCTATCTGTATAGCAGCCTGATTATCGCAATGCATGGTGATAGGAGAGGTTGTCTCTATGCCCAAGTCCCTCAACAGTCCCTTGATCCATATGAGTTCACTAGTAAGCTTCCTCATAGATCGGTACTCAGCCTCGGCACTTGAGCAGGACACAACCTTTTGCTTCTTGCTCTTCCAAGTGACCAAATTTCCTCCAATGAAGGTGCAATAGCCAGTTGTAGACCTCCTGTCCACTCTATCACCAGCCCAATCTGCATCACAATACCCCACAATCTATCTGCTTCCATTGCAACCCATCCAAACACCTTGACCAGGAGCTTCTCTTAAATATCTCATGATCCTCTCAACCATGTTCCAGTGATGGACCTTAGGGGCTTGCATATGCTGGCTGACTTGGTTCACAGCAAAACAGATGTTTGGTCTTGTTATGGTCAAATAGATGAGTTTTCCCACCATTCTTCTATACTTCTTGACATCACCAAATGGAGTGTCCTCAAACTCCTCCTCTCGCAGCACCTTGTATCCATCTTCAAGGGGAGTCTTAGCTGGTCTTCCTCCAAGGTTTCCTGCCTCACTCAACAGATCCATTGCATATTTCCTTTGAGACAGAAATAATCCTTCCTTGGATCTACACACTTCAATTCCAAGGAAATACTTGAGCTCTCCAAGATCCTTGATGTCAAACACTGATTTTAGGAATGTCTTAGTTGCTTGAATCCCTTCCTTGTTGCTTCCTTTGATGATAATATCATCCACATATATTAGGAGAACAAAAATGCCTTTTGGACTGGTCAGTGTGAAGAGAGTATGATCAGCTTCTGACTTCCTAAACCCTCTTCCATTCAGTGTGGTGCTTAGCTTGTGATACCAAGCCCTTGGTGATTGCTTCAGGTCATAGATTGCTTTCTTCAGCCTCAACACATTCCCTGATTTGACCAGATGTTTTAGACCAGGAGGAGGATGCATGTAGACCTCATCTTCTAACTCTCCTTGTAGAAAAGCATTCTTCACATCCATTTGCCACAAATTCCCATTCCAAGTTAGTAGCAATTGAGAAAATGATCCTAATGGTGTGAATCTTTGCTACTGGTGCAAAGGTATCAATATAATCCTCTCCATATGTCTTGGTAAATCCTCTTGCTTCCAGCCTTGTCTTGCGCCTCTCCAGCTTTCCATTAGCTAGGTACTTGATTGTGAAAATCCACCTGCTTGTTACTACCTTCTTGCCTTTGGGAAGCTCAGCTTCATACTAAGTATCATTGACTATCATTGCATTAGCCTCATTCCCAACAAACTCTCTCAACTCTTCATGCTCCATAGCTTCTTCATATGACCTAGGGATATACTCCTGATCTAATTCACCAATGAACACCTGATGTTCTTGAGGATACTGAGCTAAAGAGCACACTACTCGTATAGGATGAGCTACTGCCTGAGAGTTGAAGTAAACCCTTGTGTTGATCCAATTTGAAGGATCCTTTCTCAGCCTTGTACTTCTCCTAAGAGGCTGAATTACTTCAGGTTCTTCTTCCTCATCAGATTTTGTTTCATCATTCTGATCCACTGGTTCTTGTTCTCCTTGTTTCCTTTCATCATGATCTTGAGTTTCTTGTTGATTCCCCCCTTCAGGATCAGGATGGACAGCTTCTACAGCTTCATCAACTACAGCTTCTACAGCTTCATCAACTATAGCTTCTGGAACAAATGCAGCTTCAGGAGAATTCCTTCTTGTATCCAGATTCGCCTGAGGCATGCCAATACCAAGACTCTCCATTATGATCCTGAGGTTTGTGGCTTTCTCTGATGCTTGAGATAAATCCTTCAAATCATCCCAACCCTTATCCTCATAGTATCCCTTTGTTTCCACAAACTTCACATCTCTTGATATTAAAACCCTTCTTGACACTGGATCGTAGCATTTATAACCTTTTGAGTTGGAGAGTAGCCAATAAACATAGCCTTTGAGCTTTTAGCATCAAGCTTGTTCCTTTGCTCCCCTGGTATCAACACAAAACAAAGGCACCCAAACACACGCAAGTGGTCAAAAGGTGGCTTAGTCTTGTTTAGGACCTCAAATGGAGACATGTCGTTGAGGACTTTAGTTGGGGTCCTATTGATCAAATAACTAGCAGACATAACATCATCACTCCAAAATCATTTTGGAACATTGGTGTGAAACATCATTGATCTTGCTACTTCCATCAAGTGCATGTTCTTCCTGTCAGCAACTCCATTCAGTTGAGGAGTGTAAGGGCAACTTGTCTGGTGGATAATCCCATGTTGGGCAAGGTATTGCTTGAATGCCTGACTTGTATACTCTCCACCATTATCTGACCTGAGAATTTTCACCTTGGTATTGAAATGGTTGGAGACATGTGTCTTGAAATTCTTGAAAGTTTCCAACACCCTGTCCTTAGACTGAATCAGTGTCACCCAAGTATACTTGGACTTCTCATCAATGAAGGTGACAAAGTATTTGTGGTTCTCTCTGGACACACAAGGTTCAGTCCACACATCAGAGTGAACCAGGTCAAAACATCTGTCATAGATAGTACTAGACCTTGGAAATACTGTCCTACAATGATTCCCCAATATGCAATCTTCACAATCGTCATTCTTGAACACCATACCAGGAAGCATCAGGTATAAGACTCTAGTATGAGGATGTCCCAGTCTAGCATGCCATAGAGTGCTATCAACCCTAGTAGATGTACTGATCATGCAAAGAGATGAAGATGGTCTAGACAACTCATTCTTTTGGAGATGATATAATTCTTCATGACTATGCCCTTTTCCAATCACCTCCCCTGTCTTTAAGTCTTGAAACTCAACCTCATCTGGTCTGAAGACAACCTGACAACTCAGATCAATTGTAGCCTTCCTCACTAATAACAAGTTTGATGTAAACTGAGTTATATACAAGGCAGTTGATTCCCTATCAAATAATCTAAGGTTCCCTATCCCTTCTATCTTAACCTTATCACCATTTGCTATGATCACATTCCCTGAGGCAGGCTGTGTAATGACCCTGTTCTAGGGATAGAAAGTCAACCAAAGTCAACAAACATGGATCAAGCCAACCAAGTGTGGTCAAGATACAAGAAAGACATGGATAGAGGTTCGGTCGAAGCATCTTGAAGAATGGTCGAGTCAGAATGGAGTCTGTCCGAGACAAATGGGAGATGGTTGATAGAAGTTCTAGGGATGGTCTATATGGAGGTTTAGCATCGCGTGGGAGCCAAAGACGACTATTTTGATTCCAGGAGCATGGAGATCAATCTAGGATCAACCTAGAAGCCATATTGAGTTGTTTGAAGACATTCAAGGGAGTTTGGTCAAGGCAGAACCAGGAAAGTACCAAGATGGTCAAGAAGAAGGCAGTTTTGGCCGATATGGTCAAAATGAGCCAACCAAGAGCTAAGGAAGCCAAATCAAGATGTGCAAACATGGTCAAGGAGCTTATAAGATCATTTTGTGCAATCCCTCAACTTTTGGAAGTGGTCAACCCAAAAGTCAAAGTCAATAAAAGTCCAAGGAGAGAGAAAGTACCATATTGGTCCACATAAACTATCTGAGCATCCACTAGGAGTGTTCCACGTGGAGGGTACCAATTTCCATAAATTATGGAGGTGATGTATAATAATTTAAGGAGTCTTTTGGTGAAAGAATCATGAGCAAAAGATATCTAGAGAGGGAGAAAACATGAAGATACTTTTTGTACCCAAAATGGGCTTAAAATGACAATTTTGGTGAAGAGAAGAAATGTTGTGGAAACATGCCAGGAACGGAGGAGGGCATGCATTGGCTCTTCTACAGCACATGGAGGTCTAGGAAACCTGAGGTAACAAGCCTAAGTCCTAGAGTTGGTATGTGTTCTCCTTTGAAGCCATTTTGAAGCTAAAAAGTGGTGTGTTAGCAAAATGACTTCAGGAGCAAGTTTGGAGCTGAGATTTCACAAACTGAATGAGGGCAGGAAGGTGATATTTCTTCCAGAAGATGGGACGTAAAGGATCTGATTCAATGTATTTGCATGCATGCAAGATTTTGGAGCATAAAATGAAGACATGTGTCCACCCATGAAGATTGTGTTCACACTCCATTCTATGGCTATAAATAGGACCCTTATGTCTCATTTATAAGGTTTAAAGCACTCCTGAACTCTCTCTCTCAGACGATCTTATGGTTGTTTCTTGAGAGAGAAAGTGACCGAAACCGATAAATTTTTATTAAGTGAGTGAGGTGAGTGTGGAGGCTTTTTGCGTGTGATATCCTTAGTCTAAGAGATGTTGTGGTGTGCTAGGAGAGGTGGTAAGACCTTTAATTCGTGTTTTAGAGGTTTCATTTCTCTTTTAGCTTTTAGCCTCTTTTTGATTGGTTTTGGTGTAACCCTTAGGTCTTGAGCTTTTGGAGCTGCTTTCCTGTTTGTGAAGACCTAGGTGGGTTCCCTGTGTGTGTGTGTGTGTGTGTGTGTTGAGTGTGCTTAAACGTGTGTGGTTGCAGGTGAAGAGCTTAGACCAAGGTGGGTTTTGAAGCTAAACCGCTTTGCGGTTTGTGTGTGTGAGTGTGGGGAGTTGGTAAATCCCATGCATGTGTGTTTTGATGTGTTTAAAGTATTGTGAGTTAGGTTGCTAGATTGTGTGCTAGAACCGTGAGGTAGGTTGTAAGTATGTGTATGCATGAGGTGGTTATCATCTAGATATTGTTGAATTATTGGTGCATAATGAGTTGCATGATTATCTAGATGTTATTATGCATGCGTTAAACCGCAAGAGGTTGAGAGTGTCTCTCTCTTGTCGGGTGTGTTAATAATATAGCTTGCAATGTGTTGTTAAAGTGATAGATTACATGCATGCATTGTAGTATTGTGTAGTTTGCATATGTTGTGTTGTTGGACGCATGGGATGTGAGTGAGACTCTCCCATGGTATTTCATATGAATTTGAGTGTGTGTGTGCATTGCATGGCATGTAGTCATGTATTGTGAATAGACCATGGTGGGTCTAGTTTGTGTGTGTATAGAGATTTGAGTGTTACTCTCTCTTTTGGCATGGCAGGTGGCCGTGTATTAAGTTAGACCAGATTGGGTTTAGCTTGTAGTTGTGTAGAGATTTGAGTGTTACTCTCTCTATTAGCATGGCAGGTGGTCATGTGTTATACTTAGACCGCGGTGGGTCTACGTGGTACTTAGACCGCGATGGGTCTATTTATCTATTTTGTTTGGGGAGCATAAAGATGGGAGTGTTTATCTCTTTATTGCCAGGTTAAGTTTAGTGAGTCACTCACTTAGGTTGTTTAGTGTGTCTAGAACGTGTGTGCATGGAGGTTTGAGGCCGAGCTCCCTCATGCTTATGTGTGTGTAGCCGGGTCTAGACTAGTGTGTGAGAGCGTGTGAGTGTGAGGTGCATTTAGTCTAGGATGCAATGCGTGTTGGTTAGAGGCGGAGCTCCCTCCCGCTAGTGTTTGAGTTGCATCTAGATTAGGTTGCACGGACCATGGAGTGAGATTGGGGGTGTACCTGATTCTCCAGTGGTGGAGTTAGCCGCCCCTCCATGGCTTGTCAATTTAAGTGGGGCGCGCCCATGGACGAAGCACTGCGGGACGCCGCGGCCCGGGTGAGATTGGGAGTGAACCAATTCCCGGTGTTTCCGATCATGTGAATAGGGTGTTTATGGTCGGGTGTGTGGGAGGGGGCAGGGCTTCTCCAATAAGTGAAAGGCCTTTGTGTTTTATTTTTGAGAGTTGTGTCTAGGCGTCGAGTCTAGGATTAGACAGGTGTGTCTTGTGTGTTTGTCTCGGGGAGGAGACTTGGGGTGTAGCCTTGGTGCATTGTAGTTGCATGGTTACATCTTTGGTGCATTGTAGTTGCACGTTTATTTGATTGCATTGCATTGCATTGTTGCTCTTTTGTGTGGGGCATTGGACTGGGGGATGATTTTTTTTGTTGTTGTTGTTTGGGATCCCGTTGTATAAAATTACTCACTCCCCCTTTGCATTGCAGGTAACCTTAGAGGGACGAGCATTTGCGGGGTCGGAGTACGGTGCCAGGCGTAGATTTCCGTTGTTGTTTGCAAAGAGCAAGGATGTTGCTGTTTTCAGTTGTTTTGTTTTTCATGGGTACCCTTTGACTCGTATTTTCTTTTGCTTTTGCTTCCGTACTCTGAGGACTTAAGTCAAGTTCCCAAACTTTATAATAAATAAAAGTATGTTTGTTTATTAAAACCCCTGTTGTAACGCTGATATTGAGTTTTGTTCGAACTTACACAACTCTTGACCGAGGTACGGGTTGGCCGACCTTAGGCCAAGGTCGAGAGGGGCGGGTTCTGTGATCAACTGGTCGAGACTTTGGATTTGTTTTGAAGTCTTGGTCGGATCGGTTACGGTTCTCGCCACCCTTGTAACGCTTCCGGGATCGTTTCGGGTTAGTCCGGCCTAGGACGGACCGGGGGTGTTACAAATGGTGGTATCCGAGCATGGTTATATGATCATGCTTTCGTTCACGGGTTTTCAAAATGTTTTATCGAGTCAAAAGGAGTCGCAAACAACATCACTAGGGAACTGGCACGTCCTTTGCTTAGGACTAGGTATGTTAGCTTAGTCCTTGGGAATTTAGGACCTTACCTTGTGCTTATGTTGCAGTTTCTGGTGTTGGCAGTCGACAGGGTGGAGGAAGGCCGAGGATGAGGAATGTGGTACGGTTGAGGAGAGTTGGGCAGTCATCTGGTACGGCTGGGTATGATGGATCGAGCGAGTCGAGTTCATCAAGTGATTCCAGTGAATATGAGTCTGACTCCAACTTCGAGGATGAGAATGTGGTTGAGAGCAGTGAGAGCTCGCACGAGACAGGGTCGTCTGAGTTTGAGGAAGCTGAGGTATTGGAAGAGATTGAGGAGGAATCTGATCATTTGGAGGATATGAGCATTTCATTTGGCATGGAGGCCATACCGCAAGCATCATCTGGCTCATTCAACTTTCAGTATGGCTATGGCAACGAGCTGTGTGAAGCGATGGAGATCAGCTCATCCGATGTGGAGATCATTGAACCACCACCACGAGAGATCATTGACATATCATCGGACAGCACCGTGGCAGCAAGCGTGGTGAACATCAGTTCTCGGGAGTCTAGTCCGTGGATCCCGATGCCATATTGGAGTCCAACCTTTTCACTTGGATCCCTCGACTTTACCATGGAGAGTATTGGGCGGAACTCGGATCCATACTACGAATACTACTACTCGCCATTGCCATCGGAGTCACCACCAGTCAACCAAGAAGTCGGACCCGAAGCAAGAGAGGTGAACATGGGAGTTCAGAAAGAGATTGGAGGAGAAGCTCAGATGATGGAAGGTACTCAGAACAGAGTGATCAGGTCGAGTGGAGAGCCATCGCAGTATGCTGTGCCGACGCATGCCTCAAGCAACGACCCATTTCCTGAAGATTGTTCTCTGTGTGGGATGAATGATCATCACGGTCGAGAGTGTAGAAGAATCAGGAGTCAGCCGGATCAGAGTCACTTTGCGATATGCACTTTGTGTGCAGGGAGTGGACGCTTTGCTGTGGATTGCCGAAGGCCCAAGGTAACCAGATCCGTACCCACCCATGCCGTCCCTCCAGCCAGCCCTGCTCGATCAGCTTCATCTGCAACGAGAGGATCAAACCATAGAAACCGTAACCTTTCTAGGAACCCTCGTCGTTGAGCTCGTTGGAGCTGAGGTAAGTGGGTTCTGATCCTTCTCTTTGCATGTGTGATTGCATTGAGTAGTTGCATTGCATTTGTGTTGTTGCATTGCATTGAGTAGTTGCATTGCAATTGTGTTGTTGCATGCTTTAGAGGTGCTAAGTGCATGTAGTCTAGATGATGTGTGTGTGTCGCATTAAGGTTTGAGGCTGAGCTCCCTCATGCTTACTTTGAGTTGTGTGCATCTAGACTGGAAATTGTAATATTGCATTGTTTAGTTGCAATTGCTAAGTTGCTTTATTATCATTGCATTGTGGTGTTGTGTGTGCAAACTTGTTGTGTGAAGTGTTGTGGATTGTGTGTCCGGGTAGCAAGTGTAGTCTAGAGTGTGTAGACCTTGCTAGGGTGTGGTAGTGAACCTCCCTGTAGGGATTCTTGTTGAGATTAGAACGTGTGAACCCTAGAGTTTAGGTAACCGACCCTTATTTATAGCCACTGATGTGTTATGAATGAGTGTGGTGTCGAAAGGACATGAACCATGTCATGGGTGTTCGGAAGAACTTGTGTGTGCAACTGGAACCAGAGGCGACTGTAGTGAAGACCAGCCGCGAGTGTGCTCGGGTCCAGAGTCGTCAGTATGAGGGTTCAGAGTCATCAGAAGTGTGTGGACACAGAACGATTGATCGGGTGGATCAAGAGTTAGAGACAGCATTGATGGAAGTTAGTGAAACATGGCAAAATCTCTGAGTCATCAATGTGTGCTCATCCAAGGCATGTTGTGGAGAACCCACGTGAATGGTGGTATTTGAGTTTGAAGAATTCAAGGAGCAATGGAGGCATCAGTGGGTGCAAATGGTGGAGTTGCCAGTGATGGTAATGCGGAAGGTAAGAAGACCTGAGCATATCCAAGGAAGTGGTATTTGGAGGTATCATGGAAAGGTATGGAGTGCTTAAGGCATATGGTGGTATCCCGGAGAAGTACGGGATCAAACTGAAGATGAGTGCCCAAGGATCTAGGGAAGATTTGGTGTTGCACTCATAGTACATATCAAGTTGATCCCAAGGAGGGGAGACATTCCGTGAAATTCAAAGAAGCTTGGTGAAGCAGAAGAGAGAGCAACGACAAGGAAAAAGCCAAGATCAAGGAAGAAAATACCGGCGAATGGAAGACATTTGCGAAGTGAGAAGAGAATGGTGGTAGCAGTGCTAAATGATGAAGGTGGATAACGACATCTTCAACAGCTACAGATGGTGGCAGAAGTACCAAATGGTGGCAAAGAAGTTTAATAACAGATGACGATGTCGAGATTGAGAGAAAGAGCAAATGGTGAAGTCAAATGGTGGTATCCATAGTAAGAGAAAATAAACAGAAGCTAGAAGCATATGGCGGCATCAACCACAAGAGATCAAGGAGCAGATCAAGAAAGCCGCATGAAGCAAGTAAACCGGAAGTATGCAAGAAAGAATCAAAGAAGAAGAAGAAAAGGAAGATATGGTAGAATACGAAGTCAAGAAGCAGTTAGGAACAAGCTGAAGAAAATTCAAAAGGCGGTAGCAGAAGCTGGTAGTGCCATGTGAATTCGGGGACAAATTCATTTAAGGAGAGGAGAATGTAATGACCCTGTTCTAGGGATAGAAAGTCAACCAAAGTCAACGGACGTGGATCAATCCAACCAAGTGTGGTCAAGATACAAGAAGACATGGATAGAGGTTCGGTCAAAGCATCTTGAAGAATGGTCGAGTCATAATGGAGTATGGCCGAGACAAATGGGAGATGGTCGATAGAAGTTCTAGGGATGGTCTAGATGGAGGTTTAGCATCGCGTGAGAGCCAAAGAAGACTATTTTGATTCCAGGAGCATAGAGATCAATCTAGGATCAACCTAGAAGCCATATTGAGGTGTTTGGAGACATTCAAGGGAGTTTGGTCAAGGCAGAACCAGGAAAGTACCAAGATGGTCCAGAAGAAGGCAGTTTTGGCTGATATGGTCAAAATGAGCTAACCAAGAGCGAAAGGAGCCAAATCAAGATGTGAAAACATGGCCAAGGAGCTTAGAAGATCATTTTGTGCAATACCTCAACTTTTGGAAGTGGTCAACCCAAAAGTCAAAGTCAACAAAAGTCCAAGGAGAGAGAAAGTACCATATTGGTCAACATAAGCTATCCGAGCATCCACTAGGAGTGTGCCACGTGGAGGGGACCAATTTTCATCATTTCTGGAGATGATGTATAATAATTTAAGGAGTCATTTGGTGAAAGAATCATGAGCAAAAGATATCTAGAGAGGGAGAAAACATGGAGATACTTTTTGTACCCAAAATGGGCTTAAAATGACAATTTTGGTGAAGAGAAGAAGTGTTGTGGAAAAATCTCAGGCACGGAGGAGGGCATGCATTGGATCTTCTACAGAACATGGAGGTCTAGGAAACCAGAGGGAACAAGCCTAATTCCTAGAGTTGGTATGTGTTCTCCTTTGAAGCCATTTTGAAGCTAAAAAGTGGTGTGTTGGCAAAATGACTTCGAGAGCAAGTTTGGATCTGAGATTTCGCACACTGAATGAGGGCGTGAAGGTGGTATTTCTTCCAGAAGATGGGACATAAAGGATCTGATTCAATGTATTTGCATGCATACAAGATTTTGGAGCATAAAATGAAGATATGTGTCCACCCATGAAGATTATGTTCACACTCCATTATATGGCTATAAATAGGACCCTTATGTCTCATTTATAAAGGTTTAAGCATCCCCGAACTCTCTCTCTCAGACGATGTTGTGGTTGCTTCTTGAGAGAGAAAGTGACCAAAACCGATAAATTTTTATTAAGTGAGTGAGGTGAGTGTGGAAACTTTTTACGTGTGATATCCTTAGTCTAGAAGGTGTTGTGGTGTTCTAGGAGAGGTGGTAAGACATTTAATTCGTGGTTTAGAGGTTTCATTTTTCTTTTAGCTTTTAGCCTCTTTTTGATCGGTTTTGGTGTAACCCTTAGGTCTTGAGCTTTTGGAGCTGCTTTCCTGTTTGTGAAGACCTAGGTGGGTTCCCTGTGTGTGTGTGTGTGTTGAGTGTGCTTAACTGTGTGTGGTTGCAGGTGAAGAGCTTAGACCAAGGCGGGTTTTGAAGCTAAACCGCTTTGCGGTTTGTGTGTGTGTGTGGGGAGTTGGTAAACCCCATGCATGTGTGTTTTGATGTGTTTAAATCATTGTGAGTTAGTTTGCTAGATTGTGTGCTAGAACCATGAGCTAGGTTGTTAGTATGTGTATGCATGAAGTGGTTACAATCTAGATATTGTTGAATTATTGGTGCATAGTGAGTTGCATGATTATCTAGATGTTATTATGCATGCGTTAATCCGCGAGAGGTTGAGAGTGTCTCTCTCTTGTCGGGTTTGTTAATAATATAGCTTGAAATGTGTTGTTAAAGTGATAGATTACATGCATGCATTGTAGTATTGTGTAGTTTGCATATGTTGTGTTGTTGGACGCATGGGATGTGAGTGAGACTCTCCCATGGCTTTTGATATGCATTTGAGTGTGTGTGTGCATTGCATGGCATGTAGTCATGTATTGTGAATAGACCATAGTGGGTCTAGTTTGTGTGTGTATAGAGATTTGAGTGTTACTCTCTCTTTTGGCATGGCAGGTGGCCGTGTATTAAGTTAGACCAGGTTGGGTTTAGCTTGTAGTTGTCTAGAGTTTTTAGTGTTACTCTCTCTATTAACATGGCAGGTGGTCATGTGTTATACTTAGACAGCGGTGGGTCTCCGTTGTACTTAGACCGCGGTGGGTCTTTTTATCTATTTTGTTTGGGGAGCATAGAGATGGGAGTGTTACTCTCTTTATTGCCGGGTTAAGTTACGTGAGTCACTCGCTTAGGTTGTTTAGTGTGTCTAGACCGCGTGTGCATGGAGGTTTGAGGCCGAGCTCCCTCATGCTTATGTGTGTGTAGCCAGGTCTAGACTAGTGTGTGAGAGCGAGTGAGTGTGAGGTGCATTTAGTCTATGATGCAATGCGTGTTGGTTAGAGGCGGAGCTCCCTCACGCTAGTGTTTGAGTTGCATCTAGATTAGGTTGCACGGACCATGGAGTGAGATTGGGGGTGTACCTGATTCTCCAGTGGTGGAGTTAGCCGCCCCTCCATGGCTTGTCAATTTAAGTGGGGCGCTCCCATGGGCGAAGCGCTGCGGGACGCTGCGGCCCGGGTGAGATTGCGAGTGAACCAATTCCTGGTGCTTCCGATCATGTGACTAGGGTGTTTATGGTCGGGTGTGTGGGAGGGGGCAGGGCTTCTCCAATAAGTGAAAGGCCTTTGTGTTTTATTTTTGAGAGTTGTGTCTAGGCGTCGAGTCTAGGATTAGACGGGTGTGTCTTGTGTGTTTGTCTCGGGGAGGAGACTTGGGGTGTAGCCTTGGTGCATTGTAGTTGCACGTTTATTTGATTGCATTGCATTGCATTGTTGCTCTTTTGTGTGGTGCATTGGACTGGGGGATAATTTTTTTTGTTGTTGTTGTCTGGGAGCCCGCTGAGTAATTTTATGAATTACTCACTCCCCCTTTGCATTGCAGGTAACCTTAGAGGGACGAGCGTTTGCAGGGTCGGAGGACGGTGCCAGGCGTAGATTTCCGTTGTTGTTTGCAAAGAGCAAGGATGTTGCTGTTTTCAGTTGTTTTGTTTTTCATGGGTACCCTTTGACTCGTATTTTCTTTTGCTTTTGCTTCCGTACTCTGAGGACTTAAGTCAAGTTCCCAAACTTTATAATAAATAAAAGTATGTTTGTTTATTAAAACCCCTGTTGTAACGCTGATATTGAGTTTTGTTCGAACTTACACAACTCTTGACCGAGGTACGGGTTGGCCGACCTTAGGCCAAGGTCGAGAGGGGCGGGTTCTGTGATCAACTGGTCGAGACTTTGGATTTGTTTTGAAGTCTTGGTCGGATCGGTTACGGTTCTCGCCACCCTTGTAACGCTTCCGGGATCGTTTCGGGTTAGTCCGGCCTAGGACGGACCGGGGGTGTTACAAATGGTGGTATCCGAGCATGGTTATATGATCATGCTTTCGTTCACGGGTTTTCAAAATATTTTATTGAGTCAGAAGGAGTCGCAAACAACATCACTAGGGAACTGGCATGTCCTCTGCTTAGGACTAAGTATGTTAGCTTAGTCCTTGGGAATTTAGGACCTTACCTTGTGCTTGTGTTGCAGTCAAGAGAGTGTATACTAGCTTTCTTGGGTGAGATAAGGGCCTTGACAGCTTTGATAAATGAATTCAGGTCACTGGACCATCAGCACTAGTCGCACCATTCATACACCTACACGTTCCT
The DNA here is from genome assembly GCA_012274485.2 of Sinapis alba. Taxonomy (NCBI): domain Eukaryota; kingdom Viridiplantae; phylum Streptophyta; class Magnoliopsida; order Brassicales; family Brassicaceae; genus Sinapis; species Sinapis alba. The sequence continues at coordinate 893,246 of MU106082.1, read as the reverse complement.
CCTTCATTTGAATCATCAATGAAAGCTGAGTACATGGTTCTTCCTTGAATTGTTTGATGCTCAAACTCCTTGAGTGCATTCCTGACTAGATTCAAGTCATTCTTCCTTGGCATGTTGTGCTTCATCCTATGTTGTTTCTTAGACTTCTTGTGCTCAGGAAGCAACCCCATTCTTCTTTTACATCTGTGTCCTTTCTTTCCAATATGAGTAGACTCCCTTTCCTTCTCAAAGAGTGTATGAGTAGCTTGTTCTCTCTGAATAAGAGCACACATTCCTTCTACACTTGGAAGTCTATCTTCTCTCGGGACATGCCTGATCAGCTGGTTATAACAAGGGTTTAGTGTTAACAACAAGCTCACAACCACATCTTGTTCTTGTCTTTCCCTCAATACCTCCGGATCCATGGAGCTTGGTCTCAGTGTGTTTAGTTCTGACCAAAGGCTTCTGAACTTTCCCAGATGCCTATTAAACTCTTCATCATCTTGCTTCAAGTTGTTGATAGCTTGCTTGACTTCAAACACTCTACTCAAACTAGATATGTTGCCATACACTTTCTTCAATGTATCCCACAATTCTTTGGAGCTTTCATAGTATAAGTAAGCTTCCAAAATACTTAGTTCAAGGCTATTTTGAATGATGGATAACACCATGAGATCCTCCTGACCCCATTTGCCATCATCTGCCAAGACCACTTCAACACCATCTTTATATTGGATGATTTTCTTTGGGATTTCTCCATCAGCAACATGCTGCCATAAACCCCTTCCTTCAAGTGTTGTCTTCATCATTCTAGACCACAACAGATAGTTTTCACCCCTTAGGGGAACTGGAATTGCCACCATGTTTGAGTTCTCCATCTTGGAGAGATATTAATCAGTGGAAAAAAGGAGGATGTCTCCTTGAGAAATTTGAAAACCAGAGTTTATTTCAGAGATACAAAGTAAACTCTCAAGAATTCTCTCTGTTCTCTTTTAGATTTCTTAAGAGAAACAGAGAGAAACAGGGTAAAAACAGAGTAGAAACAGAGTAATCTTGCGGAAGTTGAATGATTGAGTGTAGAATAGTAAGAAAATCAAGGTTTCAAGAGCTTAGTGCTCTGATACCATGTTAGAATGAGAGATTTACTTGAGAGTTTGTTTCTTGAGAATGAAGAACATGATGAACTAGAGAGAGAGAGGGATTTCAAAATTGGAGAGAGAGAGAAGAATAATTTCCTTAATATATTTTTGTTCTGGTTACATCATTTAAATAGAGATACAACTTGCATACAGAAATGAATAAACAATATAAGTCAAGTAGAGACAAACTGGCTCAGCCAGAAGTGTGAAAGTGACAGCTCCCTTGCCTTTCTCCTTCTTATCCCAACATGTGACTCTCTTTTGTTTTCTTGTTCCAACAGCTCTTTCCTCATGTCATAATCATCCCAGAGCCTTAGAACAGTCTATACACGAGATCATAATGCAAGCCAACTCCATTGCTTGCCTTCTACACCAAGTTAGGTTGAGAGTGGGCTGCTTGTACAAACCACACTATTTTGGTTGATCCAGATTGCTTCTCTTGATCTCTTCTTCTCTAAGCTTCATTCCTCTTATTCATGTCAAAAGATGGAAGAGACAAAATGTGTCAAATGCATAAAAGAAAATCAAGCAACTCCGGTCTGAACTTGAGACAGAGGAAGATACAGTGTAACCATTGTTTGATCTGAGTTCCGTCTAAGTGACTGGCTAATAGTCGGGACTCGTCAGTGGGTTATTTCGCAGAAGCAGGTTTATTTCTTTATCTCGGTTACAAGAGGGGGGATGAATATCCTTTACAAAAGTCGTTATCTCGGAGGGATATTACAACAAAATCTTTATAAGTTCACTAGTCTAGGTCTTGCCGTTTTTCTTTGTCCCCTTCCTTCGACCTCGATTCCTCCTTTTATAGTTGCCTTCACCCCTCTTGCCCTAGGTCGGTAAACCTAATGGGCCAAACCTGCGTTGGGCCGAGCAAAAGGAGTCGAGAGCCATCCTCTCGCGCCGAGCTTCCCTACGCTGTCGGGTAAAAGGCGGTCCGAAGCCGAGCCACCGAGCCGTTTTGGACGATTAGCCACCCGGCTGTATCTCGTTGGACTGGGCCAGGTTCCTCTTCTTAATGGGCCTTGTTCAGATCACAGACCATCTCCCACAATAAGCCCCCCCAAGTTTGCTAATGACGTAGTCGCTAGTAAACTGAAGCGTGGTTCATTATGAAGGTAGCCTGGCTGGATGGTTGGTAACTCGTCGTGTCCTACATTTACCTTGACTTCATTTCTCATCTTACTGAGAGGACGTTATCTCGTTCGGAAGATAGCAGACAAGTTATGGCAATCCATGCAGCGAGTTAGCGTCTCTGAGCGAGTGCGAGAAGGGGCCGTTTCGTTGAAGAAGTGCGAGTAAACAGACGGAAGGTCGCTTACTCGCCCTTAGCTCGGGGACATCGAGTTGGTTTCGTCGAGAAAAGGGTTCCTTTGGCTGGAAGTCGAGTCGTCGCATCGGGAAGGGGAATGCTTTTGGCTGGAAGTCGAACCGTTGCATGGGGAAGAGGAATCGTCGTGGGTCGTAGTCGGTTCCTGCTACTTAGGGCCCATTTGTAGGCCTGTTTAGGTCTAATGATTGTGGTTGGGGCTCGCGCTTCTCTTCCCTTATAAGTACCGACTTTCTCCTGAGGTTTTCTCATTTCTTCTTCACGCTCACAGATATCCTCTTTCTCTCTCTTCTCTCTACTTCTCTCTCTAGATTTGTTTCCGATCCGTTCTCTTGCTCCCGTGGTCATGGCTCCGAGGGAAAGGCTGACGTGTGAACAGAAAGGGAAATCAGTCGCCGAGGGGCCCGATCTCGCAAGGGGTGTTGATCCGTCTTCTGTCGACGATCGATTGCATCGAGAGGCTTTGTCCGATATGGCAGGGTTGGATATCCCGAACTACAACATCATCACCGATCATCCGAACAAAACACATAAGTGGAAGAAGAACTACTTCTACGTCAAGGTCAACGAGTTCGCGTTCCACGAGCCGCCGGGAGACGAGTTCCCGGTGTCTTGGGGTTTGAAAATTGGTAGAGAACGACCGTAGTTCCATAAATTTTGATTAAGTTTTTAACCCTCAATTTTTTATTTCGCAGCTGATCATCCGAAGACTCTCGACTATCCCAAAGGTTTCTTCGACAGCGCGCGTGCGATTGCTTGTCTGAGCCATAGTCGTTGGCCTGACATAAGTGAGGACAGAGTACGGAGGGCCTTAGAACGCATCTCACGAGCTACTCCTTATCTCGCTATCCCCACTCTATTTCCTCGTACATAACTTCCAGTATACATTTCATATATTATCATTCTCTTTTTTTTTTGTCGCGCAGAGGATTGGGATTCACGGGTTCCAGTTTTGAAGAAGGGCGGGGGGAAGCGTCTTGCACTTTTCACAAACCGACAACATGCTCGATTAAACAGGGCGAGAAAAATAGAGAACATAATCGACCTCAGCGATCTGATTGACGACGAGTTGGATAGTCATCAGGCCAATCCCATGTCGATACTGGACGACATGGATCTCGGAGGTTCGTTCGCAGGGATCCACAAGCCGATGTCTCGGCCGAAGAAGAGAAGAAGGGGATCAAGAGACCTGATAGGAGTGGTGACGATATTGGTCCGTCCTATGAACCTCCGAAGAAAAAGAAGAAAAAGAAGAAGAAGAAGTCTGCGGAGATGGCACAGTCTGAGGTGCAGATCATCTCATCGGATGAGTCGGCTTCTCGCTCAAGGGATATGGGAGCGTCCGTCGAAGGGGGTGGTTCTCCGGTTTTGTCGATCGGCCAGGAGGGGCAGTCGGTGATCTAGCTGTTGGGACTTCCGTCCATCAAGACGAGGTGCTAACGACGCCGACAGCCGGTGGCGTCGAAGACCAGCCAGTCGAGGATCCAGAGTTGGATCGAGATCCAGTCTCCGTGCAGGATCTTCAAGCACCCGATGAGCCACCACTTTCCGAAGGTCCTCCAATTGATCTGGTGGAGTTCCTGCACCCCGGGAACACACTGCTTGTCGAAGATCGGGGAAGATGTGCCGAATTGGTTTGAGAGATTAAGGGCGAGCCATTTTATTACCCGGCCATAGGTGAGCTTACCTTTGGCGATCTTTACGAGAAGGCGCGCGGGATCAGTTAATCGTAAGTCACTTTACGGATTCCTCGTCTTTTTTATCGCGTTTTACTGAACCTTTTGGCTTTTTCTCGCAGGGCATCGGGAGCTCGAACCTTCTCATTGCAAAGTTTGAGAAGGAGCTGAAGAATACTTTTGTCCAGCTGGGACGTGTGCAGGAGGTCGCGCAGGAGAAAGATTGTTCTCTCGCTCGTAAGGGAGAGGAGTTGGAAGCTGCCAAGAGGGCACTGCAGAAGACGGAGTCTCATGCCGCCAAGCGGAAGAAGAAGATGAAGGCAAAGATCTCCATGCTGGGACTCGAGCTCGAGGTGGCTCGTCGTTCCAACGAAGAGCTGAAGGAGAAAAACACCAAAGTCGAGCGAGAGAAAGCGAAGCTTGATCAGGAGAAGGCCGCTATGCTCCTTAAAGCCGCAGAGGAACCATCTCGTTCAAGGGAGTCTCGACGGTTTTTGGTGGAAAAGGAGAAAGAGAGAGTCGAGGCCGCGATGATCGAAAAGTGCGATCGTCGTTTTGCCAATATTCGCGAGTATCAAGTCCGGAGGCAAGCTTATGACGACAAGTGCCTCCTATACGCGCAGGCGTTCGACACCAAGAAGTGCCTCCAAAAGTTGCTTACTCGCAACCAGCCATTGACTCAGAGCACGGTTGCCTTCTTTGAGAGGAAGGAGCAGAGTCTCAAGGCTGAAGCTGACACTCAATGGATCGGGGGGATTCCTGAGGCGGATCTATCCCTGTCCCCCCTCGTTCTCTCGCCGCAAGCTTCACCTAATGCTGAATGGTCTGCTTCGAACTCGGAGGGTCTATTTGTCGATCAAGCTGGGGCCAATGCGACGGGTAACCAAGCGGAGACTGATGCAGTGAGAGTTCAAGGTCCGGGCATATCAAGGACCGGAGCGGAGGACGCTTCGGAGTAAAGACACTTGTGTGTTGTTTGTTTTTTCTTCTTTCCCCTTTTTCTTTTACTTTGGATTCTGTTGTTAGGACTTATCCCGTTGTTCGGGCCATCGAGCCTCTTCTGTTGTAAGGATTTGACTCGTTTTATGAATATCTCGTTTGACTTCGTTTTAATCTAGTCCAAGATCACTATGAATTGTTTGTACGTGTATTTTTATCTCGCCATGAGTCGAAGTGGCCTAAGCGCATCTACTCGGTGACATTATCTCGAAGAGTTAACCGGTCGGGGCGGTTACTCGATTCCGGTCGTTATGTTAACTCAGGCATGAGTGGCTGGAAAGCGCGTATACTTGGCCAGAAGGTCGTTCGTGATTCGAAACAATTTTATTAATTTCAAAGAGTTTTTACACGATAGCAACAGAAGATAGAATCTAAAGAGCGAAGGTTCGCAGTCGACTAGAAAGTAACCCCGCGAGATTTTAGTTGGCCAACATACTCGGAGGTTATCCTAGGATAGCGAATCGTCTTTCTGGTCGGTTATTCGCATAGGCGAGTTTCCGACCCTTCTCGTGGTGATTGGTATGATCAGGACTCAATCAGTTGCGAGGGACGAGTACCAGTGTGTCGTCCGCGTGGGAGACGATGGCATCGTTGAGCGCGTGCTCTCTTTTTTTTTTGATGCACTCGATCCGCCCAAAGTCGAGTATAGGTGGCTTGGGTGCATTTACTCGCTTGAAGACGGGATGCAGTGTATGAGGGGGACACCGGTGAAGGTTGCCTACGTAACCCGAAAGAGATCAAGTCATTCGTAGTTCTTTTGTTGCGGGTAAAAGTGGCTTTAGCGCATTTACCCGCGTGATTGTGACCGTACCGTCGGAGGTTGTCTACGTACCTCTTTGGCTTAGTCGATTTTTTTTATGGTGAACCGAGTAAAAGTGGTCTTGACGCATCTACTCGGTTCTCTTTTTTTTGTGTGTGGGTGGACTGATGTCGCGCCTTCATCTTCTGAAGTAGTATTTTTTCAGGTTTTTCGCGTTCCAGGCGCGTGGGACGGCATCTCCTGTCGATGTTTCGAGACGATAGACCCCGGGCTGCACCACTTGTGTTATCTTGTAGGGCCCTTCCCAGTTGGTGCCGATTTTTCCCGTTTTTTATTCCTTCGTATTTTTGAACACTTTACGCAACACCAAGTCGCCCAGATCGAGTGGTCGCGACTTAACATTCTTGTTGTAGTAATTTTTGATATGATTCTGATAGTTCTGAATGCGGAGCAAAGCCTGATCTCATCTTACTTCGATCTGATCGAGTGCGTCAAGTAGCATGTCACGATTGAGGCCGTCGAGATGTGGCATCGTCGAGCGTCGGAGACTGGTGACGTTTACCTCTGCAGGAGCCATAGCTTCGACTCCGTATGCGAGCGAGAAAGGAGTGGTCTTAGTGATTCCTCGCGGCGTTGTACGGTGTGACCATAACACGCCATCCAGTTCATCGGCCCATAGTCCCTTTTTCAGGTCGAGTCGTTTCTTGATTCTGTCGATGATGATTTTGTTAGATGACTCAGCCTGACCGTTTCCTTGCGGATGTCGGGGTGTGGAAGGGCTGAGGCGGATCTGCCATCTCTCACAGAATTTCTTGAACTCGCCCGACATGAATTACGAACCGTTATCCGTGACAATCTCGTAAGGTAGTCCGTGGCGACATATAATATTTTTCCATACAAAGTTTTGGACCTCTTTGTCCGTTATACGCACGAAGGAGTCGGCCTATATCCACTTGGTGAAATAGTCGGTTATCACGAGGACGAAACGGCGTTGTCGTGAAGCGGGCATAGGTCCAATTATATCCATCCCCCATCGCATAAAAGGGTAGGGGGCGGTCGTTATCTGCAGTAACTCGGTCGGCTGGTGAATGTTTGGGGCATGTCGCTGACACATGTCACAGTGTCTCACATATGATTTGCAGTCCGTGTTCATCGTTGGCCAAAAGAACCAAAGTTTCCTGATTTTCAGGGCTAGAGCTTGTCCTCCGGAATGGTTTCCCGCGGCACCTTCGTGTGTCTCGGCCATGACGAGCCTAGTTTCCTCGCCCGCGATGCATCGGAGTAGGACTTTGGTCTCTGTCCAACCGTGGAGGGTGCTGTCAATGACGACATATTTCGTGTTGCGTGCTTTAAGTCTTTTCGCTGCCCACTTCCCGGGTGGCAGTTTATTATCGGCTAGATAGTCGATGAATTCTGTTCTCCAGTTGAGAGTCGGTTGGTCGTCAACGATCGGCTCCTCGGGCTGCATTTCGGTTACGGGAGCGATTGCAAGGATCTTTTCTTCGGAGAGGTTGATACTCGGGGTCTCGATACGGTGAATCGGGATGGTGCGCTTGACCTGGTCGTGTAGTTTACTACCCAACGCTACAAGGGCGTCGGCGCAGACGTTTTCTCCCCTGAGGACCTTGATGAGTTTGAAGAATTCAAACTCTTTGGCGAGATTTTGCACCAGTCGGAGGTAGGCGTCCATCCTATCATTACGGGCATCATATTCACCGCTGAATTGACTCGTGACCAGCTAAGAATCCGAGTAAGCGCTGAGTCGTTTTGCTTGGACGGCCTTTGCTAATCGGAGTCCTGCTATTAGAGACTCGTACTCCGCCTCGTTGTTTGATGCTGGGAAGTTGAAGCTAAAGGACTGTCTGATCAGTTCTCCGGTGGGCGATGGAGCTGGATGCCTGTGCCCGACCCTTTCACCGTGGAAGACCCGTCGACATGGAGGAACCGATTAGGGCTAGGTAGAACGAGGTCTTGCTGGAGTTCGGGAGTCAATTCGACCAAGAAGTCAGCAAGCACTTGGGACTTAGCTGCGGTCATGTTCTTGTATGTTATATCGTGCTCGCTGAGCTCGAAGGCCCATTTAGAGAGACATTCTAAATGATTGGTGTTCTGCATCACCGTCCGTAATGGTTGGTTGGTCAGTATCTCGATTGAGTGCGACTGGAAGTATGGACGGAGCTTTCTCGCTGCTGTGATAACGGCGAGAGCCATCTTCTCGAGCGTCGGGTATCGTGTCTCGGTATCCGTCATGCGTTTACTTGTATAGAAAATTGGTCGTTGTTCGCCACGATTTTCTTTTATCAGGATGCTACGTACGGCGGTCGGCGATACCGCGATATATAGAGAGAGTATGTCCCCTTCTTCCGGTTTCGCCAAAACCAGTGGCGTTGTAAGGTACTCTTTCAGTTGGACGAAAGCACAATCACACTTATCGTCCCATACGAATTTTTTGTTGCCCTTCAACAGCTTGTAAAAGGGGAGACATTTGTCGGTCGACCGTGAAATAAAGCGATTGAGGGCTGTGATTCGGCCTGTTAGTCGCTGGACTTCCTTACTGCTCTTGGGACTTGGGAGATCGAGGATCGCCGAAATTAGTTTTGGGTTGGCTTCGATCTCTCGTTGGGTAACGATATATCCGAGGAATTCTCCTGACAGAACGCCGAAAGTGCATTTGGCGGGATTGAGCTTCATACTGTATTCGTTCAACGTCGTGAAGCAGGTGTGCAGGTGCTCGAGATGGTCTGCTGCTCGGAGCGATTTTACCAGCTTGTCATCGATGTATACTTCCATCGAGTTACTGAGCTTGTCGGAAAACATTCTATTGACGAGTCTTTGGTATGTTGCTCCCGTGTTTTTCAATCTGAATGGCATTACCTTGTAGCAATAGGTTCCCCGATCCGTTATGAAAGCTGTTTTCTCGCGGTCATCGGGATGCATCAGGATCTGGTTGTAGCCGGAAAACACGTCCATGAAGGTCAACAGTTCATTCCCTGCTGTCGATTCGACCAAACAGTCGATATAGGGGAGCGGATAACTATCCTTCAGGCATGCCTTGTTCAGATCGGTGAAGTCGACACATACGCGCCAGTTCCCGTTCTTTTTCTTCACCACGACCGGATTTGCGAGCCACTCCGGGTACTTTACTTCAGTTATCAATCCGGCTGCGAGTAAACGTTCCACTTCGTCGCTCACGGCTTTTGATCGCTCAGGGCCGAGCTTCCGCCTTTTTGATGGATTGGTTTGTAGGTTGGATCTACGTTTAGCTCGTGCGAGATGATGGCGGGGTTGATTCCTTTCATATCCGCGGTTGTCCACGCGAAGGTTGACGCGTTTATTCGTAGGAAATCGACAATGTCCCTCTGCATTTCGGCGGTTAAGTGAGCTCCGACTCGCACCATCTTACTTGGGTCCGCTCGATCGATAGGTACTTCAACAATCTCGTCCTTTTGGGGGTAAACTCGCTCAATCGGCTTGGCGACCGCGTTGATGTGAGCCGTTGTTTGTTGAAGCTTGACTGTGGCGATTAAAAGATCTCACGTGGCCTGTTGATCTCCGCGCAAGGTTTGGATTTTTCCTTTAGGCCCTGGGAACTTAACGCACTGGTGGTATGTCGATGCTACTGCCTTCATGGACTGTATCCAGGGTGTTCCTAGGATGACGTTGTAATGGGCTTTGGCGCTTATTACGGAGAATTTTACCGTACGAACAACACCACATGCATAGACTGGGAGACGGATAGTGTCGAGCATTATCTCGGAAGAGCTGTTAAATCCGGTCAACGATCGAGTTAAGGGTTTCATATTGCACAGATCGATGCCCATTTTGTCCAGGGTATCTCGAAAGATAAGGTCGACAGAGCTGCATGTGTCAATTAAAACCTTGGTAACGTCGCATGTCCTTATTCCTAACTCTACGAGGAGCGGGTCGTTATGTGGCGAGTGAACGCCAAGGGTGTCCTCGGCCGAGAATATGATCTGTGGATCATCCTCGGACTTTAGGGGCCTCTTCTTAGATATGGCTGTCTGGTGTCGGTAATCTTTAACTGTGCGAACTGAGTCTCCGCAGTGCGGTGATCCGCCCATAATCATGTTGATTTGTGGTTGCCGTTGGGTCTTTCTTGATTCGATACTGATCCGCAAGTCGCTGGGCGTACCTTCGTGCTCCGGCTTTGCGGACTGTTCTGACTCACGGAGTTTCTTGGATTGGTCGAGACGATTCCTCAAGTCTGAGGACTTTTGTCGGTTAAGAGTAAGACACAAGTCGTCGACTTTGGCGTTGAGTTTTTCCCGAAGGTCGGTGCTTGGGGGTTGTGGGCTGTGAGCTTCGGATTTCTCGGTCTTCATCTGGTCGAGATGATCCCGAAGATCGGTTCCTCCGGTAGAGCGAGTAACTGGAATGATATGTCTACGCTTCGTTGAACCTACTCGCTGACAGGCGTTATCGAGCCTGTGTGTCAGTTTCTCGCATAGGTCGAAATCCGAGGGTGCTTCTTTGTCTTAAGACGTTTCTCGCTGAGCGAAAATGACCTCGACGCGTCGACGATTATGCGACTGATCTTCCTCTGCTGAGGTGTCTGCATGTTCGTCTTCTTTCTCGCGCTTGTTAGTGGCGACGGCCTTGCCCTTGCCTCGCGGTTCTCCCTTAGGTTTAGCCTCCTGAGCCTGCTGCATCTTCTTGGCTTTATTCTTGGTCCAGCTTGGGTTGTTCCTTTGAGATTTGGGTTTTGGTGGTTGCACTTTTGCGTCGCCGCTACTGAACGATGCTAGCAAGGCCTCGTGAAGTTGTTTGCACTCCTTCGTCTCGTGGCCGCGAGTTTTATGGTACTCGCAGAACTTGCTGAGATCCACGGTGCTGGAGGATTTTGGTGACGCGTCAGGTTTTGGTTCAAGCTCCCTCTCCCAGGTGTTCCAGCCTTTCTCTCCCACGACCACTGCTGAGGCTGGTATGTCGTCTTCGTCTACGACGTAGACAAAATCCATCTTTCGGTCTCCTTTGTCGGAGGATGCATGTTGTCTGGGCTCTTGTCTTGTGTCGGCTGGTTTGGCTTGGGCTTGCTTCGAAGCGTTTTGCTTCTGCAAGATGGCTCGTGTGTCCTCTTCCATACGAATGAAGTTATGTGAGCCAGCGATCGCGTCCTGAAGGGAGGAAGTCGGGTGGCGATATAAATTGTCTCGAAACTTGGAATGGACCCCCATTGTGTTCATTAGGGCGTCGACAACGATGTTGTTTGGGATATTGACCGTCGAGACAACAGCCTTGAATTTCTCCATGTAGTCGCGAAGACTCTGGTTCGATGCCTGAGACATCTGCCACAAGTCAGAAGCTGTGGCGCCTTGTCGCGTGAACATGATGTAATGTTTCAAGAAGGCTGCCGATAAGTCTCGAAAGCTATGGACCAAATTTTCTGGAAGTCGCGAGAACCAAGTGAGGGCTGGTCCTGCTAGGCTTTCTCGTCAGTGAAGTCCGCTCTTCCCAGCGTGATGTTAAACGCCGTCATATGGTCTGTCGGGTCAGAACCACCAGAGTAAGACGGAAGGCGGAGTTTTTCCGTTGAACCCAGCTTTACTTCGCTGATTTATCGCGAGAACGGCGTCCGCGAGGTGGCGGCGAGGACTCGGTCTATTTGGGGGGCCGAGCTGGTAACATGGTGGATCTGAGAGGCCATTTCCTGGAGGGAAAGCTTGAGAGCGGCGATCTCGCGGACTGTCATAGTGTCTGCTCCGCCTTGTTCTTGAGGCATCGTTGGAGCCAGTCCGGTTTGCTCATGCGTCGTACTGTTGAACGGTAGATCTGGGAGATCTGAGATTGGTTCGTCGATGCCGGTGTAGGGTTTATCCGAAATAAATGTCGACGAGTAGGGGTTGGGTTGCTTGTGGCTCCAGTAGTAGCGCCGAGAGCGGCGACGAGTGCAGCGAGCTGTATGTTCGTCGCCTTTTGGACTTCTTCTTGCTGCGCGAGGCGTGCCATGACGGTGTCCATAAACTCGGTCGGCGCTAGAGGCGCGAGAGGTGGAGTTGGTTCCGGTTCATCGCCGAAAGGGGAACTTGAATGACTCATGATGGGGTACTTTTCCGATATTCCCCACGGCGGGCGCCAATTGTTTGATCCGAGTTCCTTCTAAGTGACTGGCTAATAGTCGGGACTCGTCAGTGGGTTATTTCGGAGAAAGCGGGTTTATTTCTTTATCTCGGTTACAAGAGGGGGGATGAATATCCTTTACAAAAGTCGTTATCTCGGAAGGATATTACAACAAGATCTATACAAGTTCACTAGTCTAGGTCTTGCCGTTTTTCTTTGTCCCCTTCCTTCGACCTCGATGCCTCCTTTTTTAGTTTCCTCCACCCCTCTTGTCCTAGGTCGGTAAACCTAATGGGCCATACCTGCGTTGGGCCGAGTAAAAGGAGTCGAGAGCCACCCTCTCGCACCGAGCTTCCCTACGCTGTCGGGTAAAAGGCGGTCCGAAACCGAGCCACCGAGCCGTTTCGGACGATTAGCCACCCGACTGTATCTCGTTGGACTGGGCCAGGCTCCTCTTCTTGATGGGCCTTGTTCGGATCGCAGCCCATCTCCCACAACCATCTGCAGGAAAAACAGTAACATTAAAGAAGAGTTGGCAAAGGAGTATAAAAATGAGGAAGACTTTTGGCGCAGGAAGAGAAGAGACAAGTGACTCCTTGCAGGGGATAGAAATACATTTTTTTCTAAACATCGTTAAAGGCCTCGAGAGTGAAAAATGGACTTTACAGTCTGTTGGATGAAAATGGTGTGGAACTCTTCTCAAATTAGGAAAAATGGGAGGCAGCAACAATGTATTTCCAAACCTATTCAGATCTTCGGGACCTATTGAGTTGGAGGAAGTGTGTTCACATTTTCAACCAAAATTGGATGCACACATGAATCAAGTTCTTGAAAGAGAAGTCTCAGTGGATGAGGTTAAGGATGTTGTCTTTTCCATCAATAGTGACAAGGCTTCTGTACCGGATGGTTTCACTGGGGCTTTCTTCAAGCAGTTCTGGGAGGTGTTGAACAATGATCTCTATGCTGAAGTAAAATAATCTTTTGATACAGGCTCACTTCCAGAGGAGTGGAATCGAACTCACATACCCCTCATACCAAAAATTTAACCGTCAAAGAGAATGACATACCTGAGACCCATTAGTTTGTGCTCAGTCATATACAAAGTGGTCTCGAGAATTCTGGAGTCGAGTCTGAAGATATATCTGCCTGACATTGTATCCCCGAATCAATCAACGTTTTTTCAGAAAGACTTATCAAGGAAAATATTCTTATTGCGCATGAAATAGTACATAGTTTTCATACGCATCCGGATATATCTGCAGATTCTATGGCAATAAAGACCGATATGTATAAGGTGTATGATAGAGTGGAATAGAGTTTTTGAAAAAGTTTTTAGGGAAATTGGTTCGGTAACAAATGGATTGAATGGACTATAAGCTGTGTGGAGACGGTATCATATGCTGTCCTCATCAACGGACAGCCAGATGGTTTAATCAAACCAGAGCAAAGCTTGCGTCAAGGCCACCCACTGTCACCGTTTTTATTTGTTCGATGTACTAAAGCTCTGATAAACATTGTGAATTCTGCAGTTGATGAAGGCAGGCTGGCGGGTATCCAGTTTCATGAGGAAGGGCCAGTCATTAGTCATATTTTTTTTGCTGTTGCTGTGTCTATGCCAGTATATGCAATGTCTTGTTTCAAGTTTCCAGTGGAGTTGTGCAAAAAGATAACAAGTATCATGATGGATTTCTGGTAGAACAGCACATATCAACAAAAAAAAGATACATTGGGTGGGGTGGGAGACTCTTACCTTACCTAAAGAAGCTGGTGGTCCCGGGTTTAAGGATCTTATTATCTTTAACCAAGCATTGTTAGCTAAATTTGCTTGGGGACTGATATATGATCCGGATAGCCTTTTCAGCCAAGTTTTCAAGAGTAGATGTTATCCCAACTCGGATCTGATCTCTGCACCAAATGGTACTAGGCCCTCATATGCTTGGAGGAGCATCTTATGGGGTAGGGAACTCCTGAAAACGGGACTTAGAAGATCGGTAGGGAATGAAGAAAAGACTTTAGTGTGGGTAGATGACTGGATCTTTGATGAGAAACCAAGAAGAGATGTAACATGTCTTGATGAACCTAACCTGGCGGTGCAAGAGCTCATTGATCAAGAGACATGAGACTAGAATGTACCGATGTGCAAGAGTTGTTTCCACAACATGAAATGGATCACATTCGTCAACAACATCCTCTTTGTGGCCACGAGGACACATTTGTATGGATTAAAACAAAGAATGGGATCTACTTGGTGAATACGGGTTATGCAGTAGGATGCAAGGAAGGGAAACTTGAATTGTATCAGCAAGAAGAGATGCATCATTCTTGGGGACCTTGTATGAGGAAGTCTGGAAGATGCGCACTTACCCAAAGATCCGAACGTTCATGTGGAAATCTCTTAAAGGTGCTCTAGCGGTGGGAGAAAGGATAAAACAGACAGGAGTGTGACACAATGTTGTATTCATGAGCTGTAGTGAACAAACTGAATCTATTAACCATGTACTTTTCCAGTGTCAAGTACGTTGCTAGATGATATGCTCAAATTAACTATTACACTCTCAAATAAGAGGTTGGGTGTAGTACTTGAGAATCGAATCCACATAGATTTTATCTTTCACACAATATACTATCGGTTTCAAACAACTAAATTTGTAAAAGTTATTAAAAAAAAAAAAACAATTAAAGAAATTATTAGACCATATAAAAAAATCCATCATCCCAAATTAAAAATAAGATGAGCTCAACGACATACAAAAAATAATAATTTATATTTATCTTTATCATCTTTTTTGTTAGTTTAGTATTTTCTTGTTCTATAAAATATAATCTTATTTTACATATAAATCTAAATACATTGAACAAAAAATAATAAAATAATATTAAAAAATAAAACCAAACTATTGACATAATTTAGTAAACAAATATAACTGAATTAATTATTTATGTAGCAAAGGTATCTTCTTTACATCTAAGCATGACTTTAAATGAATTAAAATATTTGAAATGACATTTTATAACTATACGTTTAAATGTTAATTTATGATATAAATATTATATTTAAACTTTTACTATCTTACTTAGATCTTCAATAATATATTTAGCTTAACATAATCTGTCACGAAATGTAATCATGTTGAGCTCAATTCAATTATATAAATGATAATCATGATAAACACAAGTCAATTCTAAACAATTCAAAATATAACAAACCACAGTTAACTAAACAATTAAAAATGTAAAAAACATATAACGAGAACACTATGTATACTTTATCCACCTAATATAATATATTATACACACAATCTATTAATATATACATAAATATCGAAATCAAATCTACTTAATCTTAACATAAACATATATAATCTTTCCACACTCTAACATTCTTAAAACCCATACACTTTATTATACATTTTTCCTGCAAAAGTTTATATACAACACATGCAAAGAAAATATACAACTACATAGTCATATATCACATGTAAAGTATATATCGCACGTAGCACTGACCGCACTAGTATTTAGTAATCTAAACAAATGAATAGCGAAGAAGAAGTCAAGGGGGTTACTCACCGGGATTACAAATGAATAGCCAAGAAGAAGTCAAGGGGGGTAGTTAAGTGGCAAAACGTTTTCGTTAATTTTCTATTTCAGCTGACCTGAAGCCACATCAAGCTATCTCTATATAACAATAATTTATTTTAGATAAATAATAAAATGTAATAAATAAAACAAAAAGTGTGATTAATAAAATGCAGTAAATTTCACTAAATATATAATTAATTAATTCTATTTAAGGATGTCAATGTGAAATACTATATTTTAATAATTAATCATAACACTTATTTTGAAAAATCTAATAAGTTATTTGAGTATGTTTATTTAGTTTTCAAATATAGTAATATATAATATATTTAGTCATATATTTGCCAAAGTAGTAACAATAAATAATATATTTTTATTTAGTCTACCAAACTTAAAATAATCTCCTTTACATTGAATATATAAAAAATAAAAATACCAATGAATTTGTAAAAATATATATGAAAATAAAATAAAATATTTAAGAAACTCCAGCCTGCTTACTATTATAGTAAAAATTGAAAAACATGTAAAAATCTATAATAGTTATTCTAAGAGATGAATTGCTAAGCCGGCCCGGGACGTCGGTTTGATAAAGCGGCTCCCAACCTGAACGAACGACCACAGTTTGGAAGTGTTTCGCTCGGCTTCACAAGGAGGGCGCGCCAGCGCGGCTCAATGGTGTGGTATTCAGCCCATTTAGTCGGTCCGAAGAAGATCAAGCCCATTAAATCAATAAAACCTAGTGAGCGAGGATAAGGGAAACTCAGTTTATTTAAGGAGAAGTAGGAATACCTAAGACAAGGGGAACACATTCACACACACCTAGCGGCTAGAAATAGAGTTTTCATTCTCTTGTATTCTCGTCGCTTGTACTTTTCTGGTTAGCTTACCGAGCAACGGTTCACTTTTCGACTGTCTTTTCTTTACTTGTAACCAAACAAAACCTTTCGATCTAATAACATGCCTTCGAACTAATCCACCGACGAGTTCTATCTCTCTTTACTCATTTTGACCAAACTCGGTTCAAACAGTTGATGCCCACCGTGGGGCAGAATGAAGTATCGTTAAGAAAGACCAGCATGACTCTCGAAGAATCAACTTCCAGCGAGGAGCCTGAGCCTATTTCGTACGAAGTAGCGCCAACCGCAGTAGCCTTCATCGGCATCATCATGGAGCACTTCGCTCAGCAGGACACAACTCAAAAGGCGACGACTGAACATCTCACCGCTTTAGCCGCCATCCTCGCTCCTCTGACAGGATACCCTAGAAATCCGACTATGATGACAAAGAGACAGCTGTTCAACACCGACCGGATGGCTGGCGTCGAGCATCAAACTTCCGGTACCAGAAACTCGACTATCGGTGGAACCATACAGACTTTCGGAGACCCAGATCTAGAGACCATCTGAGAAATCTCCGAGCTCAAACTATCTCTTTAGGATATCCATTCCAAGATCCACCATGTCAGAAGCTCAACCCCACAGACCGACCATATTTTAGCCACAACACTCAAGACTCCATTTACCCAACGGATCAGCGATGTACGGCTCCGATCTACGAAAAAATCTGTCTTTTGTCCTACTTTGGTGAGACAGACCCCAATGACCATGTGACAACTTTTAACTTAGCGATGGGGCGAGCCTACTTTTCCAACTATGAAAAAGAGGCTGGTTATTGCCAACTCTTTGTCGAAAGTCTCTCTGGGGCAGCCTTAACTTGGTTCTCCAGGCTTCACGAGAACTCCATTGAAAATTTTCGCTACCTCTCATCGGTGTTCCTCAAACATTACATAATGTTCACTCGTCACGGAGCGACGGCGTCCGACTTATGTCAACTGTCATAGAGCAGTTCAAGGCGGTTTTCTCCACCGTAAACATCCCTGACCATATCGCAGTGGATGCTCTGAAGACCACCCTCTGGGTTGACTCGAAGTTTCGAGATGACTTATACCAGAATCCAACGTCTTCACTCCAGGATGCTATTGCTCGGTCCAGAAATTTCATATGCATGGAAGAGGATACCCAAGAAATCGTCAACAAGAAGAACGCCTCGAAGCAGCCCGCTGCTAAGGCCACAGTACCAGTCAAGAACAGCGCCAGAACCAACCCAACGACAAAACAGATCGCAAGAAAGGTTTCTTCTATGTCGTCAATGAAGACGAATTTCCTGGTTTGACGGTTTTTGTCCGAAAGAAAGGATGGAACCATTGGGACAGAGACACAAACCAAAAGACGGAGACCCCGTCCAGATCCTCCAGTTCCGTTGACCGCACCAAATTCTGCACCTACCATCAGATCAAGGGACAAGGCACGCGTGAGTGCAAGCAACTCTATGAGGCCCTGCTGGCGTCCTACAGCAGTGGCACCGCGAAAGTTGAACCACCCAAGAAGAGGCCAAATAACAACAAGAGCTGTAGTAAGAACAAAGAGAAGAAGGCTCAGAAGTCTCAAGAAAGGACGGCACAAGACGAACCCCGAGTGGATGACTAGAAAATATTTTCTCATGATCGCGATGACGCACCCCCTGACAAGGAACAACTAAGGAACTGAAGACGCGCTCAAGTAATCCTCGCGGGACCAGAGACGTCGTCCAACAAAGAATCTCAGCCTCAGGATCTTCGTGCCCTGCTCAACCAAAAATCAGTATCCCCGAGCAACAGTCTCGGGTCAAATAGCAAGCGACGTGGCTTTCCTCGGTGCCCAAAGTCTGTCCGTTGTTCCCAAGAAGCCCAGAATCTCCGTGTCTCAATCAGTACCCCTGATGAAAAGGGGTAACTACCAGTCTTCACGTCACAGACCTCCGTGACCAACTCAATTCCAAGATTGAAGATCTGCGCATTAGAATCAATCGCCCCAAGGTTTCCGTCCTACAGCAAAAGCTTGGCAGGATAAAATAAAACGATTACAACAGTCCCTCAGATCGAAACCCGACCAACTGACCATCGGGAACCTGTCCAACGCCTTGCACACACAGATACAACTCAAGCAAGCACAGCGTCACCAACATATCAACGCCATTACAGGCGGCTCTCCTCCATGTGGCGACTTGGTCAGTTCCATCAAAGACTACCGACACCAAGCCAAAACCGTGGAAAATGATCAACAAATCACTTCCACAGCCAAAGACGCTATCAGAGTACACATGCCTCACAACGATCCTCACCTCGTGGAGCTTGGGATCGGGGACTTTGGAGTCACCAAAGTTCTGATTGACACCGGTTACTCGGTTGATCTCATCTTCCGTGACACTCTTGAAAAAATGGGAGTCGACTTTAGGGACATGAAACCATCCTTCCGAACCCTGACCTGGTTCAACGGAGCGTCTGAAGTCATGCTAGGCACTCTATGTCTCCAGGTCTACGCGTGTGGAGCCACTCGGACGGTCAAGTTCTAGTCATCATCACCAAAGCGCCATACAATGTCATTCGCGGCACTCATTGGATCCATTCAATGAAGGACATCTCACCAATGTATCACTAGTGCGTCAGGTTTCCCGAGAACGATGGCTGAATTTGTACACTTCGAGGAGACCAGTGGGCCACAAGGGACCTTTTGATCGCACGGTCAAACTTCAACGGTTGATGTTCCACGTCATTTTGGTGTTGAAACCGATTCACAAAATTTAGCTGCAAAAAGAAGAGGTCCTCGAAGTCACCCTTGACGAGACAGACCTGAGAAAAATTGTCCAGATCCATGCCTACCTGTCGGACGAGATGAAAGACAAAATAATTGTGTTCCTTAAAGCGAATACCTCAACCTTTGCTTGGACAACAACGGACATGAAAGGCATATATCTGACTATCACGACTAATGAGCTCAACGTCAACCCAACCTTCAAACCGATAAGGCAAAATGACAAAATAGGTCCTGAGCGATCCAAAGCTTTCAATGAAGAAGTCGATCACTTACTAGGAGCTGGATCGATCACAAAAGTGCGCTACCCAGAATGGCTGGCTAACCATGTCGTCGTCACAAAGAAGAACGGAAAATGGCGCGTCTGCGTCAATTTCACCAACCTCAACAAAGATTGGCCAAAAGAAAACTTTCCTCTACCACACATCGATCAACTAGTCGAGTCGACGGCTGGTAATGAACTTCTCACCTTCATGGACGCTTTCTCGGGGTATAATCAAATCATAATGCACCTGGACGACCGAGAGAAAATGGCTTTCATTACAGACCAAGGAACATACTGCTACAAAGTAATGCCCTTCGAACTCAAGAATACGAGAGCGACTTATCAACGTCTCTTCAACAAGATGTTCGCCGATTAGCTCGGCGTCACGATGGAAGACTACATCGACGACATGCTCGTTAAGTCACTACATGCTGGCGATCACCTTGACCATCTACGCGAATGCTTCAAGACGCTGAACGACTATGGCATGAAACTGAACCTGGCTAAATGCACATTCGGTGTAATGTCAGGAGAATTGCTCGTATACATTGTAACACAGACAGGGATCGAGGCTAACCCATAACAGATCTCCGCAATCCTCGACCTTCCTAGCCAAAGAACAGTTGAGAAGTTCAACGCCTAACTGGACAGATTGCAGCATTAAATAGGTTCATATCCATGTCAATGGACAAATGTCTCCTTTCTAAGAGCTGTTACGCAGCAAAAAAAAAGTTATTATGGCACGAAAAATGCAAGGAGGCATTCAGTCAGCTAAAGCGGTATCTGACAACGCAATCGGTGCTGTACAAACCCGAGGAAAGCGATACACTCTCCTTGTATATCACAGTCTCCTCCACTGCAGTCAGCAGCGTCCTCATTAAAGAGGATCGAGGAGAGCAAAAATCGATCTCCTACACGAGCAAACGCATGACCGACCCAAAAACACACTACCCGACACTCGAGAAAATGGCTGGACTCAACAGAGATGTTCAAGACAGTTTAGAGTTGCAAGAGTATGTGGATATCTATGAGCTTTTGCACAAGGTAATTCCCATTGAGCAGAAGATCAAGAGGAAGCTGAATTCTAGATCATCTTATGGTAACACCAGACCTGCTTATGGCAAAGAAGACAAGGTGTTTGTGAAACCAAAAGAAGAAGCAGAGGCTCCTGGTAGAAATGATCAAGGAAAAGTACCAACTACAAGAACCAGGGATGTGAAATGCTTCAAGTGACATGGAATTGGACACTATGCCAGTAAATTCACTAACAAGAAGGTCATGATTTTGCTTGAAAGTGGAGAACTAATTTCTGAGGATGAAAAGGAAGAGACTGCTGGGAAGAAGTTGTTTACTATCCAGTGCGTGGAGAGATTCTAATCACTAGGAGATCCTTGAAAGTTCAGTCCAAACAAGAGTAGCATGATCAAAGAGAGAACCTCTTTCACACTCGCTGCCTTGTTTACGATAATGTTTGCAGCCTTATTATTGATGTTGGAAGTTTTACTAATGTGGCTAGTGAATCTCTTGTAGCAAAGCTTGGATTGTAGACTGGATAGCATCCTAAACCTTACATGCTTCAGTGGCTGAATGAAGATGGTGAGCTAAAGGTCACATAACAAGTTATGGTGCCTATAACCATTAGGAGGTACCAAGATGAGATATTGTGTGATGTCCTGCCCATGGATTCTAGTCATCTCCTCCTTGGAAGGCCTTGGCAGTATGATAAGAAAGCCATCCATGATGGGTTTACAAATCGCCACTCCTTTACTCATAGAGAAAAGAAGATTGTTCTTGCTCCCTTATCACCTCAGGAGGTTCATCAAGACCAAGTGCAACTCAAACTCAAAAAACAAGAAGCTAAAGACAAAGGGAAATCACCTGAAGGAAAGAAAGACAAGGAGATTCACCTCATGACCAAAAACAGCGAGGTTAAGAAAGCTATGTATCTCCAACAGTCTATGCTTTTGTTTGTTTTTAAAGGTGCACTAATCACTTCTTATGATCATGAACCGGTGCTACCGAGTGAGTTTAAGTTTCTTTTGCAGGAGTTTGCTGATGTTTTTCCAAAAGAGAGTCCCAATGGACTGCCACCAATCAGGGAGATTGAACATCAAATAGATCTTGTTCTTGGAGCTTCTCTTCCCAACCAGCCAGCTTATAGAACCAACCCAGAAGAGACTAAGGAACTCCAGAAGCAGGTTGGTGAGTCTATGGAGAAAGGGCACATCAGAGAAAGCATGAGTCCATGTGTTGTTCTTGTACTCTTGGTGCCAAAGAAAGATGGAAGTTGGCGCATGTGTGTGGATTGTAGAGCCATCAACAATATCACAGTAAAGTACAATCATCCTATCCCTAGACTTGATGATATGTTAGAGGAATTGCATGGTTCCTGTGTGTTCTCTAAGGTAGATTTAAAAAGTGGATATCATTAGATTAGGATGAAAGAAGGAAATGAGTGGAAAACTGCATTTATAACCAAACATGAGTTATATGAGTGGCTTGTTATGCCATTTGATCTCACAAATGCACCTAGTACATTCATGAGGTTGATGAATCATGTTCTTAGAGCATTCATAGGTCATTTTGTTGTAGTTTATTTTGATGACATTCTGATCTACAGCAAGAGTTTGAATGAGCATGTTAATCACTTGAAAACTGTTCTTGAAGTGCTTAGGAAGGAGTCTCTGTTTGCTAATTTTAAAAAGTGTACTTTTGGGACAGATCACCTTGTGTTTTTAGGCTTTGTTGTTACAGCTCAGGGAATCAAGGTTGAAGAAGAAAAGGTAAGAGCAATCCGAGATTGGCCCAGTCCTAAGAGTGTGAGTGAAGTTAGGAGTTTTCATGGACTGGCTGGTTTCTACAGAAGGTTTGTCAAAGACTTTAGCACCATTGCAGCACCTCTCACTGAAGTTATCAAGAAGAATGTGGGTTTTAAGTGGGAAAAACAGCAGGAAGATGCTTTTCAAAACCTGAAAGGGAAATTGACTAATGCTCCCTTACTTGTTCTTCCTATTTTTCTAAAACCTTTGAGATTGAATGTGATGCATCTGGTGTAGGAATTGGAGCAGTACTGATGCAAGAGAAGAGGTCAATTGCCTATTTCAGTGAGAAACTTGGTAGAGCTATGCTGAACTATCCTACTGATGATAAAGAGCTCTATTCCTTGATCTTTGGCCTAAAGAGTTTGTGATACACACTGATCACCAATCTCTAAAGCACCTAAAGGGTCAGCACAAGCTGAACAAGTGCCATGCCAAATGAGTTGAATTTCTTGAAACCTTTCCTTATGTTATTCATTACAAGCAAGGTAAAGAAAATGTGGTAGTTGATGCTTTGTCTAGAAAGTATTCCTTGTTGTCTTCAATAAAAACTAAGTTGTTAGGTTTTGAACAAGTGAAATCTTACTATGCTGATGATCTTGATTTCACAGAGTTTTTCAAAAACAGGGAGATGCATACTAGTGGCAAGTACAATCAATCTGATGGGTTTTTATTTTTGAAAACCGTTTGTGTGTGCCTAAATGCTCTTTGAGAGAATTGTTTGTCAGGGAATCACATGGAGGAGGACTGATGGGACACTTTGGTGTAGCTAAAACCCCATTATTTTAAAAGAACACTTCTTCTGGCCAAGCATGAGAAAGGATGTGGAGAAGCATTGCAGCAGGTGTATAGTTTGTACTCAAGCAAAAGCCAAGAATCGGCCTCAAGGTTTGTATACCCCTCTCCATATTCCTAATGCACCATGGGTTGATGTCTCAATGGACTTTGTGCTAGGACTGCCTAGGACTAGGAGAGGTGGAGATTCTATCTTTGTTGTGGTGGATAGGTTCTCTAAAATGGCTCATTTCATTGCTTGCAACAAGACTGATAGTGTTGTGAATGTTGATGATCTTTTCTTTAGAGAGGTTGTGCGTCTACATGGAATGCCTGGAACCATTGTGTCTGATAGAGATACTAAGTTTCTTAGCTACTTTTGGAAGACTCTCTGGTCTAGATTAGGAACTAAACTCTTGTTCTCAACTACTTGTCATCCACAATCTGATGGGCAAATTGAAGTAGTCAATATTACTTTATCTACTCTATTGAGATCTGTGGTTAAGAAAAACATTAAGTCTTGGAAAGATTGTTTGCCACATGTTGAGTTTGCTTACAATCATTCAGTGCATAAGGCTACAACGTATTCTCCCTTTCAGATTGTTTATGGGTTTATTCCTTCGACTCCTTTGGATTTGTTGCCTTTACCTCTTAATGAGCAGACTAACCTTGATGGAAAGGCCAAGGCCGAGTATGTGGTTTCTTTGCATAAACAGGTTAAAAAAAGAACATTGAGGACATGACTAAACAGTATGAGAAGAATGTCAGCAAGAAGAGGCGTGAGTTGATACTAAAACCAGGGGGTTTAGTGTCAATTTACTTGAGAAAAGATAGGTTTCCTGCTGAAAGAAAGTCAAAACTCTTGCCAAGGAGAGATGGGCCTTTCAAAGTGTTGGAGCGCATCATAAACAATGCTTACAAAGTTCAACTTCAAGATAAATATGTTGTTAGCTCTACATTCAATGTTGCTGACTTGATCCCTTTATATGCAGAAGAATCAGATTTGAGGACAAATCCTTTTAAAGGAGTAACTGATGCAACCATGACTGAACCAGTAGCTGAAATGGAGCTGAATGGGAGTGACACTGAAGAGGAGTTAGATGATCTGAACAAGATGAATACTCAATGTGTCATGGGCTTAGATGATGGGGATGAAAATCGGCCAACTCTTTCACCAGAATCAAATGCCTCTTACCCAGCCCAAACCAGTCAAGACAAGGATCCATTATGCTTGTCTAAGGGCCCAATTACTAAATCCCAAACCAGAAGGCGAAAGAAACCAATTGCTGCCTTGGTTTACTCTGAACCAGGCCCAAATCAAGATGGAAATCAAGCCAAACCAAACCAACTCTTCAATTATTCAGTGTTTGGACTTGCATAAGATATTTTCCATTTTATTTACATCATTTTCGAAATTCTCTTGTCCTTTGGAATTTTCATTTTTTTTCTTTTGTTATTTATACTCTTTTTTTGTTTCAGAAACAATTATTCACTCTTTTTATTAAAAAACTCTCTCTAAAATCTGTGAATCTCTTATTCATCATTTGAACATTGAATATGCATATAGTTCATTCTCTGATTGCAAAATCATGTCTTTGATCATATCCAGAGTTCATTCTCTTGATCTAGACAATTCTACACAAGATCTGATCAATCCATAGATCATTTATGAAGAAACCCCAATCAATCATCAACCCATCTTCATCAGATTCATTCATTTCTCTCTCAAACCAGAAGATCATCCTTCATAGAATCAGGAAAAAAAAAAGGATCTCATCATAAGGGATTCATCAGCAACTAATACGGAACAAGACATAGGCACGGAACAACCCGAAGAACAAGTGTCTGAGCAACCAACCCCTGATTGGAGTACTCAGATCATCGACTATCTCGCCAACGGCAAGCTACCCCCAAGAAATGGTAAGCACATCAATTAAAAGCGAAAAGCGCTCATTACGTCATCATGGATGGAAGCCTATACCGGATGACTGCGAGCAAATTCCTCCTTAGGTGCATCCACGGCGAAAAAACCATACTGGTCATGGCAGAGACGCACGAAGGTGCAACTGGAAATCACTCGAGAGGCAGAGACTTGGCCTTAAAAGTGAAAGTCTCAGATTCTACTAGCCGACCATGGTCACCGATTGTGAATCCTATACTCTACAATGCGATATGTGTTGGTGGCATGCACCGAATATTCACTGCTCGACCAAGCTACTGCAAACAAAAACCGCCCTTTATCCGTTCATGCGTTGGGCTATGGACATAATTGGACCAATGCCAAGTTCCCAACAGTGCTGCTTCGTGTTAGTCCTGACAGACTATTTCACGAAATGGTTAGAAGCCAAAGCTTTTGTACAGATCACCAATAAGGAGGTCCAATGATTTGTTTGGAAAAATATCATCGGTTGGCATGGCGTCCCCTATAAAATCGTAACCGATAATGGACCACAGTTTATCTCGGGTAACTTTTTGGTTTCTGCAACAGGTGGGGAATCTGAATTAACACCTCGTCCCCAAGACACCAAAAAGGAAACGGTCAAGCTGACTCGACCAACAAAATTGTTATTGACGGCATCAAGAAGCGTCTCAACCTAAAGAAGGTTTGTTGGGCGGACGAGCTTGATGGAGTCTTTTGGTCGCACCGAACAACACCTAGAGGCGCAACCAAGGCTACTCCATTTTCCTAAGCCAACGGAGTTGAGGCAATGGCGTCGGCGAAGTCAATGTCACGAGCCTACGCCGAGCCCAAATATCGCAGAACATTTAGCACAACAAAGAAAGGTTTCTCAACACCCTCAACGAGATCAAAGAACGACGCGACCAAGATTTGCTATGTATTCAGAACTATCAACATCAAATAGAAAGCTACTACAAGAAGAAGGTCAAGTTGCAACCGTTCAAAATCGGCGATCTCGTATTCTGCAAGGTCTTCGAAAACACGAAGGAATAGATGGTGGGGAAGCTCAGAACCGGCTGGGAAGAAGGTCCCTGCAAAATCACTCAAGTCGTCGAACTAGTAGTCTACCGCCTCGAAACATCAACTGGTGAAGCCATACCAAGCTTATGGAATTCCATGAACCTCAGATGATACCATGTGTATAAAAACTTGTCCCCGAGTAATTGACCAGCAGTCACCGTTACTCGGGGCATTCGATAAGTAGATGCACCTCCAAGTCGCTTTCACTTGATCGACAATTAAAAAAAAGAACGAGTAAATGCACACCCAAGTCACTTTAACTCGACTAAAACGAACTACAAATGGCTTGATCCTCCTCAAGGGTACAAAGGCAGCCTTAACCAGTCCAGCTATGACAAAAAAATTCTCTCTCCGGAGCATGTTTAAACAACGGGTTCGAAATGAATTCTTAACTCCTCAATTCTTACGCCCTGACACGAAGGAGACACTCATGTGCAGCGGACAGCATACTAGTACTTGTCACCAAACAACGACTATGTCATGATCAGACACATAGCCGAGAGAATCTTCTCGGTCACGAGCCATTGATACCCTATCCGGGTGTCGCCAACCAGCAGAGAGGCATTTTTTGGCGCCTTGATCATTTCTAAGCATGGCCTGGCCGACCAGAGATCACTCGGTATTACTGTAAGGTCAATCTAAATACCGTTGTCAACTGTAAAATAAACCTTGATTATTCCTAAGGTTGAGTCTCTACCAATGCTAGTAAAAGAACTTCAAAATTTAGTTACACCTAAGTCACTTCGATTATTTTAAGGTCCAATGGTCTCCCAACTAATTACTTACCCAAATTACTTTGAGTCGGCAAACGACATGTCGAATTACTTCGAAAAGAATTGAAAACATCTATTACCCGCTGAATCCAGGGACCAAATGATGATTGCATATAAAAAAGGCAAGGAGCCGCGAAGGAGTCCGAAATATTATAACAATCAAAGGCATGCAGGCCCGGAAGGTAAACATTTTTATAAAGGAACAATAACATTGGCCCTACTGGACAACCTCCACGTCCTGATCTTGATCCCCGTCGTCGGTCGACTCAGTTGGCAATGTGCGCAATACACGTTACACTTCAAAGTGTTCACCAATATTAGGCGGGTTAACCAGACTTCGGGCAGGAAGTCCTCCTTCTGTGATGGAATCCTCAACTGCGGTTGCAAGCTCGTGTTCATTCAGGAACTGCGGTTGCAAGCTGAGCGGAGACAACAAGAGGTCGGCCTCAGGGATAGCACCTACTTCGATCTCCTTAGCCTCTTTCTCGTACCAGACTTCCCTGGTAGCAAATATATTTACGATCTCTTGGGGGGAATGGTTACCCCATTCTCTCTGGCCTTCTCCAGGCATTTCCTCATCCTGGAAGCATTGGCATAAAGGAAACTCTTCTCATCATAAGCACACCGATGGGTTCCCATGCTCAAATATTGCCAAAGCATCGGTTTCTCTTTGCGGTCATGGCCAGTTGAGCTCGTATGCGTTCCTGAGTGTATTCATGATTGCGGTATTTCTTAAGGTGAACGATCTCCTGGGCATTCCTCTACACAAGGGTAGCCTTCTCCAGCTCCCATGTAGCCTTTTCCTGTTCTAGTCCAGCGATCATGGCCCGGGCCACCTCCAGTTCAGCCTCAAGATCGGCAGCCCTCTGCCTGTCCGCCTTCCTCCGAGCAACGGCGCTGTCCTTCCCCTCACCGCTTCTTTGAGCTCTTTATTTTTCCTCAAAATGCCGGCGTCCTTAACCACAACCAACTTCTTGGACTTCTTCAGTTGAGTCCTCGCCTTTTTCAGGGCCGTGTCGTACCTTTCTATCACGAAGTTCATGTGACCCTCATGCTACAGAACGGGAAAATGCAATTTAGACAATAGGGCAAGCAACATATCAGAAAAGACATAACAAGATACTCACCACGACATAAGTTTTAGCAGCGTCGACGTATTCATCGGCAAAGATTAGGTCACCGACCGCTGGCAAGTCTCTTGGTCCACCTCTAATCTGACGCACCAGCTCGGCGTATTTGCTAAATCTCAGATCAGGGGGTATCATTGGCCTAATGAATTTCCACCCTGTCCAAAAATTTGTTCTGCTTTTTCCGGAAGAGGTCAAATCTACCACTCTCGATCGCTCTTGTTGATCTTTCTCTTCAAACCCGCGCTCCCACCGTCAGGGTTTAGTTCTCCAGCCCCGGCATCCTTCGGACCTGAGCTAACCCCCATGGGAATTGTGACCAGAGGATCGTAAAGCCCTGCCTCGCTAGACTCAGCCGCTAGGCCGGTGCCCAGTGATCCAAAATGACGCTAAGATCTGGAAGGTTCTTCATCTTCCTAGACTTTCTTGCCTTCTTGCTACTACGTGACGACGATTTCTTTCGGAACAGCTGCAGACGTTTCCCTTTCGTGCAGTAGAGGGAAGATTGGATGTGACACCCCCAATCGTAGATAACCGGGAATGACACGGTCGATGTTCCCCGATGGTCGACCCGAGGTTCTCGAAATACATCCGATCACCTTAGACCAACAACCAAAGAACACCAACACTCTTATTAGATATCACTCTAGGCTTTTCAACCTGACCAAGCAATATCTGATAGTTAGTTCGTCCCGAACAAGGACTAATATCATATGAGAACTCGTGATTTATAAACATTCATTTATACATTATTTATTTACTTTAACATCTTACAAAGCGTTATAGTTTTACCCTACGGCCTATTGCCCAACAATATTTTACAGTAAATATACAACAAAAGGTTTGTTGCAAGGACAACAAAATACTACCGTTGGTTGGCCGTTCCTTCGTCCAAAAAGTAGTGGTCTCCCGACTAGTGGTTACCTGCACACACAAAAATGAGTCATGAGAAACTAGTTTACTTAGTGAATCTAGATCACTACACAATCAATCATAAACCAAACAATCATCAAATGCATAAACATGTTCATACAAGTACTAGTACTATACTTTATTATATCATTCATCATTATGAATCTCATTTTATTTCTCACTTCCTTATTACCCGCCCATCTTCACCTTACTTATAATTACATTATATATACTAGACTCGATAAACCACAAAGGCTAACGGAGCTTAGTAAGTTAGCATTACTATCAACCTCGAACATCCTAATGGACATTCGGGACTGCATTGTCATGCAGTACACGGCCTTCAGGGTGCTACCCCATCATCGTATCTTCATGACCTTGTTCCATTCGCAGGACCAAGTCTCGGTAATGCGGGAGTTTAGGGATAGTAAATATAATAAGACTTCACATGATTTACACTTCCATACTTATTCCTTAATTAATCCAAGATTATTCATTAATTAATCCTTAATTAATCCTTAATTAATCCAAGATTATTCTTAATTAATCCAAGATTAATCCTTAATTAATCTATGATTAATCATTAATTAATCTATGATTAATTATTAATTAATCTATGATTATTCCTTAATTAATCTTTAATTAGTTCAAGATTAATCCATAATTATTCCATACATGATTTATAAATAGGAAAAATTGGAAAAAAGACACTTTCAATTTTGATTTGTCTCAATAAGATTTTTAGGTGATTTTTTAGGAAACTAAGATTTTGATTCTTTTTAATACCATAATACCCTTATAATATCTTTTTTATACCAAATTAATTTGAAATACAAAATAATCTATTAATATAAAGTAATAATTAAAAAATGAACACTTCAAAAATGAAAAAACAAACTCATAAAAACGAAAAAATAAAACTCTAAACAAGCTCTAAACAAACTCTAAACCCCAAATAAACCAAAACTGTAAACAAACTCTACACCCCAAATAAACTCCAAACTCTAAACAAGCCCTAAACAAACCCTAAACCCCAAATAAACCCAAATTCTAAACAAACCCTAAACCCCAAATAAACCCAAACTCTAAACAAACACTAAAACCCCAAATAAACCCCAAACTCTAAACAAGTCTTAAACAAACCCTAAACCCCAAATAAACCCAAACTCTAAACAAACCATATACCCAAATAAACCCCAAACTCTAAACAAGACCTAAACAAATCCTAAACCCCAAATAAACCCAAATTCTAAACAAACCCTAAATCCCAAATAAACCCAAATTCTAAACAAATCCTACACCCCAAATAAACCCCAAACTCTAAACAAGCTCTAAACAAATCCTAAACCCCAAATAAACTCAAATTCTAAATAAATCCTAAACCCCAAATAAACCCAAACTCTAAATAAACCCTAAACCCCAAATAAACCCAAACTCTAAACAAACCCTAAAACCCCAAATAAACCCTAAACTCTAAACAAGCCCTAAACAAACCCTAAACCCCAAATAAACTCAAACTCTAAACAAACCATAAACCCCAAATAAACCCAAACTCTAAACGAACCCTAAACCCCAAATAAACCACAAACTCTAAACAAGCCTTAAACAAACCCTAAACCCCAAACTCTAAACAAACCTTAAAGAAACTCTAAACCCCAAATAAACCCAAATTCTAAACAAACCCTAAACCCCAAATAAACTCAAACTCTAAACAAACCATAAACCCCAAATAAACTCAAACTCTAAAGTGCTATTGGTTTAATGCATTCTGCGTAGGCAGTTCTCTAAAGTGCTAACGAAGAGAAAATATTATGGGAGGAGGAGAAAATATTCTTTCAAATATTTAGGGTAGATTTAGTTTAGATTTAGGAAACATCTCTAACCGAATATGGAAGTTTTCATATTTTTCGGATTTCCCGAAAATATGTAATCTACCTTACGTACAATAAAGTAGAGTATGTACGTAAGGTAGATTACATATTCTCGGGAAATCTGAAAAATAATGGGAGGATTCTCTCTTTGATTCACCATCTCAATAACTGAAAAAGGAAGTTTCCATATATTTCAGATTTACCTAGAATATGTATCCTACCTTTCGCAGAACACAGTAGAGTAGGTAGGAAACATATTCTAACTGAAATGTCACATAAGGTAAAAGCAAGAATAGGTTCTGACACATTATCTAGACAAGGTATAGAATCGAGTTGGGGCTATATCTCGTTATCAAGCTTTAGGTACACTTAAGACATTTTTCCTGATTATAACGTATCGAATTCTAGCTTCGTTAGAATATACAAGAAAACTTAGTTTATATTGTATAACCAAGATATATTTATGTTCAAAATTTAGTATTCGTATTCTAGGCAAAGTAGATAAACAGAATGAGTATTCTAACTGTACCTAGAAGATAAAATAAAATATGATTCCACTTTTTTAAAAAAAAAATATTAAACCATATAAATTGTCATACTTATGTTTCCAATAGTTTTCATATTTTTTATATTTTTAAATTCAGTTTACTATTTTTCTAATAAAATAAGAGTAAAACATGTCCATAATTGCCAAAATATCAGAAGTCCTATTGGGACAAAGAAAAATTGAAAGTGTCTCATTTTTCCAATTTTCCCTAAATATAATTAGTACTTGAGAACAAGTACTAAGAGGTGGCTTAACCTCAATGCATACTTTCAATTATTCTTTAATTGTTAAGTGTTTACACTTAAGTAAACACCACACAGATCATAAGGTATAGAGACTTCACTTAATTAACTATTATATTTCAATTACATACAATCACACAGTCATATGTGATCTATCACTACATCCATCTAGACTCACCTAGATATTGGTCTTGAATCTTGCTTAGACAAGGCTTGACTCGCTCTTGAACAAGGCTGAACAGACCTGAGAATGGTTCATGGTTTGATCGGTTATTAATGTTACTTCAGGACACACATTGGTTCACATCCGGCCATATCAAAACAAGCTTACCAAGTGACTGAGAGTACTGGATTGGACTAGCAACACTCCACAAGAAAACTGATCAAAACAGAACAAGGTACCAAGCTTAGACAATCTGTTCAAGGTAAATCAAAACAGATCGGTTCATATCAGTTCAGTTCATGCTCGTTTAAGGTTGGCTCTAATCAGTTCAAGCTCGGTTCTACTTGTACTAAATCAGATCAATGCGGTTCTAGGCAGTTCACAATAGTTCAGGATAAGATCAACTGAGTTCAGTTTGGTTTAACTTTAATCAGTCCTTGACCACTTAGCTAGCAGTTTTCAAAGATTGATTCAATCCGGAACTTAACTAAACTGATCAGTTCACCATCTTATACAACTAATCCAACCATGACATGAGCTTAATAACATATCATGTTGATCAGAACAGAGCTGAGGCAAGAGATAAAGCTTACCCTAGATCACCCACGGTTAGATGGTCTTAAACGGTTCTCCTCTCCAAGATATACCCACGGCTGAACTGATCACAAAGAGGGACGAGGGTTCGGTTCAAATCAGAAACTGAAGAAGGACTAGGGTTTAACTTAATCAAATATCTCACCTTCTTCTATATCACACAAGCTGGGTGAGGTTGGATCAAGATCAAATCACCAAAGCTTTCTGAATTTTTCTTGGTTTCTCTTCTTCTTTATCTTGAAGTTTCTTACTGATTTTCTCTCTGAACTTTTTTCTCTCTTTGTTTCAGCCAACAGAACGTGGAAGCAGGTCAATGAAGGGTTTATATAGCTGAGAGGCAGTCTAATCTGAGTGTCTCAGCTGAACACAAAGCTGTGGCAAGCAAGGAACAGCTGGCATCCTGCTTCATCACATCCAGCCATCAGCTGCTTCCCTTTCCTTCCTTTTAAGAAATGTCCAGCAAATAAGCAAGCAAGCAGCTTGTGCTTGTCATGTCACTTTTACTACACAAGCTAGGCAAGCAGGCAGCTGGAGAGCATGTGTTGGTTTAAACACCATATGAAACTGGTCTATCTTTTACGGACAGTTTTCGACTAAATTTTCTCGAGCTTTGAATCTCGTCCCGCCTCGACCAAACTCGTCCAGCTTGCATAAATTCGACCAACATAATTAATACTCGACCATAACTATCAAGTGAAGTCCTTTCAACCATAAGACAATCCCGTCAAGCCATTAATTCATTAGTTCAATTTTTATTATTATTATTTTTAATTATGATCGATTAAACTCGAATCTGATTTTTTTATAATTTTCTCGACCAAAGTTATATCCGTTTGTGAGGGTCATTACAATCTTCCCCCCTCAAAAGAATTTGTCCGCGAATTCTCAAAATATAGATGTACATTCTTTACTAAGCATGTGGGGTATCTGAGAAGAGTTCTGGGTAATCAGCTTTGAACTTATCTTCATCTTCCCATGTGACAACAACTCTCTGACGCTTGCTCCAAAATACTTGAACTTGAGAAATCTCTCGGTTCTTCAGTCTCTTGATACAATGCTTGGCTATCCGCAAAGGACCTTCAGGATAGGTGAGGTTCGTTTGTAGATTCTCTGGTTGTTGCGGCTCGACCATATTCGGATCTGGAATAATGCTTACGCAACATCGATACATAAAATACCGGATGCATAGACATATTGGGTGGAAGTTCTAATCTATAGGTTACTTCTCCAACTCTAGCAACAATTCGGTACGGACCAATGTAGTGGGTTGCTAACTTTCCTATATTTTCGAAGCGATCCTTTCCTTTATGTGCAGATACTTTCAAGAAGACAAGATCATTCACTGTGAAGATGACTTCTCTTCTACCGCGGTCGGCATACTTTCTCAGTAGCCTCATCTACTATCTCTGGACCAAGGATTTTTCGTTCTCCAACTTCGGTCCAACACACTGGCGTTCTACAAGGTCGACCATACAAAGCTTTGTACGGTGACATACCGATACTTGAGTGGTAGCTATTGCTGTAGGAGAATTCTATCAGCGGCGAAAACTTATTCCACAGACCATTCCAGTCGAGGATACACAACCTTAACAGATCTTCAAGGGTTTTGATGGTTCTTTTGGTTTGTCCATCAGTTTCCGGATGAAAATCAGTACTCATATGCAAGTCAGTACCCAAGGCTTGTTGGAAAGCTTCCCAAAATTCAGCTGTAAAGCGCGGATCTCGGTCTGATACTATATTTGATGGTACCCCATGAAGCTTTACTATTTCATCCAAGTACAGCTCTGCTAATGTCTCTAGTTTGTCTGTAAGTTTCATCGGTAGGAAATGAGCAGATTTGGTGAGACGATCAACAACTACCCAAACTGCATCATTCCCTCGTCCTGGTGCTCGAGGTAAACCAGAAATAAAGTCCATTGCCACTGCATCCCATTTCCATTCAGGAATAGGTAGGCTTTGGAGTAAGCCACTTGGAAGTTAATGTTCAGCCTTTATCCGTTGGCAAGTCTGACATTTAGAAACCCATACAGAAACATCTCTCTTTATCGCTGGCCAGTTGTAGTACCTTCTGATATCTCGATACATCTTCGTGCTTCCTGGATGAATGCTTAAGAGAGAATGGTGTGAAGTCTTTAGAATCTCCTCTCGAAGTCCTTCTCCTTTTGGAACAGTTACTCAGCCATTGAGTAAAAAAGTTTCATCGCTTGAAACTTGATATCCTCCAAAGTTTCCGTCATTCAACTGCTCTCGTATCTTTTTCAGATTCACATCTCTCAATTGACATTCTCGGATACGAGCAAGTAATCCGGCTTGGCTCACTGCTTGTAATCCTAGAGGTTCTCCTTCCTCTCCTTCCAATGACAAACTAATCATCTTGAATTCTGCTTCAAGTTTTGGATTTCCTTTTCAACATCCACATCGACTTTCCTTCTGCTCAAAGCATCAACAACAACATTTGTCTTTCCATGATGATATAAGATATGCATGTCGTAGTCGGCTACGAACTCCATCCATCGCCTTTGCCTTAGGTTCAAATCAGGTTGAGTGAAAAGATACTTAAGGCTTTTGTAGTCGGTGAACACTTGGATCTTTTCTCCATATAGATACGATCTCCAAATTCGAAGAGCAAACACTACTGCAGCCATCTCAAGATCATGCGTTGGATAGTTTACTTCATGCTTCCTTAGTTGTCTTGATGCATAGGTGATTACCTTATCGTCTTGCATCAACACACAACCTAATCCCACATGAGATTCATCTGTATACACGATGTATGGATGGTTAGGCTAAGGCAAAGCTAAGATAGGTGCAAACGTCAAAGCTTCCTTCAACTTATCGAATGCTTCTTCAGTTTCTGAACTCCATTCGTAAGCAACGCCTTTACCGGTCAAACAAGTCAGCGGCTTCGATATACTTGCAAACCCTTGAACAAACTTTCTATAATAGCCGGACAATCCAAGAAAGCTCTGAATCTCGGTAACAGAAGTCGGGCGAGGCCAATCTTTAATAGTAGATATCTTTTCTGGATCAACGGCAACTCCTTCTTCTAACACTCAATGTCCTAAGAAGCTTACTTCTTTTTTCCAGAAATGACACTAAGCTTTGCAAAAAGCTTTTGATATCGTAAGCACTCCAGGACTAGTCGTAGATGCCTCTCGTGTTCTTCTGCACTTTGGAAATATATGAGGATGTCATCGATAAAGATGATAACAAACTCGTCCAGATAATCCTGAAATACTTCATTCATCAGACGCATAAATGCAGCCGGTGCATTGGTAAGACCAAAGGGAATTACTACAAACTCGAAGTGTCTGTAGCGTGTCCTAAATGCAGTCTTCATAATGTCGGTCTCAGAAATCGGAATTTGATGATAGCCTGAAGCTAGATCTATCTTCGAAAACCAACTCGATCCTTGCAACTGATCTAATAGTTCATCAATTCTCAGAAGTGGATACTTGTCTTTGATGGTAACGTTGTTGATTCCCCGATAATCAATACATAACTGCATGCTTTCGTATTTCTTCTTCACGAATAACATGGGTGCTCCCCCCCGGTGATGAACTAGGACGAATGAAACCCTTCTCTAACAAATCAGAAAACTGTTGCTTAAACTCGGCAAGTTCTGCTGGTGCCATTCGATATGGTTCTTTCGCTATCGCTGCTGATCCAGGTTCTAAGGTTATAGTAAAAGGGTTATTTCTTGATGGCGGTAAGTCTTCCAATGCTTTAAACACTTCATCATATTCTCTAGCTACTGGAATTTCTTCTAAATTTTGTTCTTTCTCATCTTCTACTTGTCCAGCAATTAAGGTAACTAGGTACACTTCTTCACCCTTCTCCAAAACATTTTTGACTCTTAAGGCTGACACTAATGATGCTCCAACGCTTGGTACTATACCATGGAAAGCTAAAGGGGATTGGGAAATTTCTCTCAAAGATAATCTTCCCTCGACCACAATCGAGATGAGCTCGGTAGCTAGACAACCAATCCATTCCTAAGATCACTTTGTACCGTTCTAATGGAAGATTAACAGATGAGCCGGGAAAACCATCTCTTGAATAATGATCAGAAATCTTAGAATACAGCCTTCAGTTTCAAGAACTTGAAAAGGAATAATTAAATCCACTTTAGTGAATTCTCCCTCAAATCTGGACGTTATTCCGGGAGCTACAAAACTATGTGTTGCCCCCGAATCGAATAGGATATTGGCGGATATTCCGCCTACAAGTAAAGTCCCTGACAATAATTGACTTCAAGGTCAATTATTCTTTCAACCATTTTCAGAATACTTATTTATTATTTATTTATTTAAATAATGCACCAAACAATTTTTTAAAATTCAAACAACACTCAATGGTAAGAAAACAAACCTGAGATAGGACACTTCGGTAGTTGGGATGGTCCTGGTAACTCTAAAGCGTAAGCCCTACAAGTTGTGGCTTGACGCTTTGCCGGAGGTAAACAGAATGATTTTGTGGACAAGAAGTCGCATAATGCCCGCGCAAGAAGTCGCATAATGCCCGCGCTCTCCACAAGTAAAACAGGTGACATAAGATGGTACAGTCAGTCGGAACTGTCCCTCGCTCGGACAATCTCGCCTCACATGGCCCAGCTGGCCACAACTGAAACAATTCAGGGTTCTAGGTCTCGATCCTTCAGAACGACCTCCCCGAAAAATTCTACCTCCTCTTCCTCTCTACATAACCGAAGATGCCTGACGCTGGAATGGAACATAGGGATGTCTCGGTGGTGCTGAATGACTAGCAGAAGCTCTCTCAGCAGCAATGGATTCCTCAACATTCACTGCACGCTCCACAAGATCAGCAAGACTATGAAACTCTACTTCCTCAAGTCTGCTCCTAATATCCGGGCTACGTCCCCGAAGGATCTTCCTGATGATCATCAACTCATCTTCCTGACCAAAGCATACATACTGCCTAAGACGTGTGAACTCGGCCTCATACCTCCGAACTGATAAACTTCCCTGAACTAGCTCCATAAACTTGATCTCCAATCTGTCTTTTGCCTCCGGTGGAAAATACGTTCGAGTGAATGCAGTACGGAAGTCATCCCAAGTCAGCTCGAAATCTCCAAAGCTCCTCTCCACACATAACCAACAATGGATGGCGTCCTTCTCCATATAGTAAACAGCCACGTCCTTCTTGAATTCTACAGGACAACGGGTTGCAGCAAAGTTCTCCTCGAGGTTGTGCAACCATGCATCAGCTTCAAAGGGGTCAGTCCAACCCTGGTAATGCTTCGTACCCAAGTTCTTCATAATCATAATTATCTTCAGGAAGTCAGGATGAGAAGTGGTAGGTACTGGAGCTGGCTGAGCACGTTGTGCATTCAATGCTTGTTCGTGCAAGCGAATCATGTCAGCCATCAACTCAAGAATAGCTACCAATGTCGGATCTGTTGGAACTGGTTCAGGTTCTGCTATGGGTGGTGGTTCAGCATGGACGTGTGGAATATCATCAGCGGCAGCAGCATGTACAGCAGGATGATCAACAACATGAGCGGTTGGATGATCAGCAACATGAGCGGCAGGATGATCAACAACATGATCAGCGTAATCATGAACAATATCAACCTCGATCTCCATATAGTATGGATCTGGAGAAATAGGCACCAGAATCTGAAGTGGAGGACCATCGTATGATCCCTCAGACGGATCAGACTTAATGCTAGTGCCAGACGGTGTAGCCTAAAAGCTAAGAGTCAGAGGTGGTGCCGGAGTAACTGGTGGTGAAGAGTATGGGGATGATGAAATATGTATCGGTCGATAAGCTCCACCATGTCGTGCTCGTCTTGGTGGCATCTGCAACGAAAGATCATGGTAAGTTTCTACCCAGTTCTATCTATTTCTAGAAGAAGAAACGAACCAGCATGTCCTAACTATCCTTGCGACACATTTTTTTTTACTCGAAAAATATTTGAAACAAGTCCCATTCTAGCATCGTATAACAATGCTCTGATACCACCTTTGTGACACCCCTAATCGTAGATGACCGGGAATGACACGGTCGATGTTCCCTGATGGTCGACCCGAGGTTCTCGGAATACATCCGATCACCTTAGACCAACAACCAAAGAACACCAACACTCCTATCGGATATCACTCTAGGCTTTTCAACCCGACCAAGCAATATCCGATAGTTAGTTCGTCCCAGACAAGGAGTAATATCATATGAGAACTCGTGATTTATAAACATTCATTTATACATTATTTATTTACTTTAACATCTTACAAAGCGTTATAGTTTTACCCTACGGCCTATTGCCCAACAACATTTTACATTAAATATACAACAAAAGGTTCGTTGCAAGGACAACAAAATACTACCGCTGGTTGGCCCTTCCTTCGTCCAAAAAGTAGTGGTCTCCCGACTAGTGGTTACCTGCACACACAACAATGAGTCATGAGCAACTAGTTTACTCAGTGAATCTAGATCACTACACAATCAATCATAAACCAAACAATCGACAAATGCATAAACATGTTCATACAAGTACTAGTACTATACTTTATTATATAATTCATCATTGTGAATCTCATTTTATTTCTCACTTCCTTATTACCCGTCCATCTTCACCTTACTTATAATTACATTATATATACTAGACTCGATAAACCACAAAGGCTAACCGAGCTTAGTAAGTTAGCATTACCATCAACCTCAAACGTCCTAATGAACCTTCGGGACTGCATCGTCATGCAGTACACGGCCTCCAGGGTGCTACCACATCATCGTGTCTTCATGACCTTGTTCCATTCGCAGGACCAAATCACGGTAATGCGGGAGTTTAGGGATAGTGAATATAATAAGACTTCACATGATTTACACTTCCATACTTATTCCTTAATTAATCCAAGATTATTTCTTAATTAATCCAAGATTAATCCTTAATTAATCCAAGAGTAATCCTTAAGTAATCCAAGATTAATCGTTAATTAATCTATGATTATTCCTTAATTAATCTATAATTAGTTCAAGATTAATCCATAATTATTCTATAAATATTCCATACATGATTTATAAATATAATTAGTACTTGATAACAAGTACTAAGAGCTGGGTTAACCTCAATGCATACTTTCAATTATTCTTTAACTGTTAAGTGTTTACACTTAAGTAAACACCACACAGATCATAAGGTTTAGAGCCTTCACTTACTTAACTAATATATTTCTATTACATACAGTCACACACTCATATGTGATCTATCACCACATCCATCTAGACTCACCTAGAGATTGGTCTTGAATCTTGCTTAGATAAGGCTTGACTCGCTCTTGAACAAGGCTGAACAGACCTGAGAATGGTTCATGGTTTGATCGGTTATTAATGTTATTTCAGGACACACATTGGTTCACATCCGGCCATATCAAAACAAGCTTACCAAATGACTGAGAGTACTGGATTGGACTAGCAACACTCCACAAGAAAACTGATCAAAACAGAACAAGGTACCAAGCTTAGACAATCGGTTCAAGGTAAATCAAAACAGATCGGTTCATATCAGTTCAGTTCATACTCGTTTAAGGTTGGCTCTAATCAGTTCAAGTTCGGTTCTACTTGTACTAAATCAGATCAATGCGGTTCTAGGCAGTTCACAATAGTTCAGGACAAGATCAACTGAGTTCAGATTGGTTTAACTTCAATGTCCTTGACCACTTAGCTAGCAGTTTTCAAAGATTGATTCAATCTGGAACTTAACTAAACTGATCAGTTCACCATCTTATACAACTAATCCGACCATGACATGAGCTGAATAACATACTGTCTTGATCAGAACAGAGCTGAGGCAAGAGATAAAGCTTACCCTAGATCATCCACGGTTAGATGGTCTTAAACGGTTCTCCTCTCCAAGATATACCCATGGCTGAACTGATCACAAAGAGGGATGAGGGTTCGGTTCAAATCAGAAACTGAAGAAGGGCTAGGGTTTAACTTAAATCAAATATCTCACCTTTTTCTATGTCACACCAGCTGGCTGAGGTTGGATCAAGATCAAATCACCAAAGCTTCTCTGGTTTTTTCTTGGTGTCTCTTCTTCTTTATCTTGAAGTTTCTTACTGATTTTCTTTCTGAAATTTTTTCTCTGAATTACCCATGTGATAAACCCGATCAAAAAGCCCAAAATAGGATGAATACCCGAGTAACGGATAAATGTACCTATCGAGATGAGCTCGCACCACTGATCGATCCTCAAATGAGTGAATTCCAATTAACACTGGTGAGGCAAGAGTGTGATTGACGAGGCAACGTCGAGAAAATCTTCGGGATGCTCCTTACTGCTGGGATGGGCAACTTCAAAACGAAAATGTCAAGTTAGGACCAAACGAGATATGAAGGAAAGCGAAAAATATGCCAATCCCAGAGTTCCAGAGCACGTGTTAGTCGGGGCCATGTGGTTCCTTAAACATAAACTCATCCGACTTGACATAGAAAAAGGAGCGCTGCCAAAAATCCGTCTTCCTCGGATGGTCAATGATGATACTACGGCCAGATCTCATTTTCACTGATAGTAGAGCATTCGGCTGAGGTTGCGTAGTTGTCAGCTCTTCAAATACCTGGACACTGAGCGAGAAGTCGACTTCTGCAGCCATCGCCATCAACACCACCGCTATCCGAAAAGACCCGTTCAAAAACTGAGGAGATGGCTGCATCCCAACGGAAGCAAAAGGATGTTACAAGTCGTGGAAGCAGAAACCAAAGTCTGGTATCCATCTGAAAGTAAGACTCGTAGATGCACTGGTACCCGATTGGAGAGTCCACAGCCTTGACTGTCTCTTGGGATGATGAAAGTCACACCAGGGGCCCCGCACTCCCTAAACAATTACTTCACAGTCTCGGTCGTAGACCAAGTAGAAATAACATTCTTCCAGGCCTGACCCTCTACAACAGAGGGACGTACTAGTTCGGGAATCAGAACTGCTTGTTGCTCGAAGATGTCACCAGAGCAGTAACAAATCAGATATAGAGACTCGTCTTTCCTTGGGTTATCATGTGGTAACGAGGAGCATGCCTTGTTACTTGATGCAACCATTGTTGAGCTAGATGATTATGCGACCAAGGATAAGCCTGGATGGATGAATGGAAAGCTTGAAGATAAACTAGAAGCTGTAGTGGAGAATAAAGATATTATATTGGCAATGAAGAACAAGTTAAACAAGCTGGAAAAGGTATGGATCAAACCCATAGACAAGTTGGGCCAATTTCAGCCCAAGAAGAGATCAAATACACAAGTTAAGAATTCATTCTCTCTTTCTGAATGGCCACCACAAAAAAAAAACAAGTCAAGAAATATGCAAAAACAATCAATCTTTAGTTTTCAAGACAATTTTAATTTAATTAAAAAAATCTCATTTTCTACAATTTTAGGACTTTTCGATTTCCTCCTTTGCTACATAAACTCTTTGAGAACTCTCTTATAAATAATTCACCTTTTTATTAAAATTCTCTCTAAACTTTGGAATCATTTGTTCATCTTTGAACACTGATTGCTAGGAGTTCATTCTCTGCAAGAAAAACTTGTCTTTGATAACAAACCAAGTTCATTATCTTGATCTTAGACACATATACCCAAGATTTGATCATTCCATAGATCATCCAATCAATCCATCCATCATCAACAAAATCAACTCATATATCTTTCAATCCATCAGATCATCCTTCATAGAATCATGGACAAAAAGGATCTCATCATAAGGGATTCATCAAGTGGTATTAGAGCATATCTGATGGCTCTTGATCTGGGTTTGAATCTGAAACTCTTAAAATCTCGATTTGATTTTGAAACTTTTGATTTCTTCTCTTTGTTTTGGGAAATCTGTTTTCTATTCTCTGTTTCTCATAAAGTTCTTATTTTTCTATTTGTTGTACCTGCAAGAGGGCAAACCAGAATTAAAAACAAAAACAAAAATAAATAAAACAAAAATAAAAACAAATCGAAAAGATTTAAGAAAGTTGAAGAGAAATTCAACTTGGCTGAAGAGAAATCCAGCCTCTGGTGGTAAAGCCTCTTGCAAACAAAAATCTCGCAATATGTCTATCTCTTTCTTCTGTTTTGGGGTTGGGGAATTGATCTCTAAAGCTTAATCTTTGTTTGTTGTTGAGCTATCAGATTCACAAAGGAAACATTGAAAATATAAGAGAGAAACACTTGAGAGATTGTGAGGTAGGCTATTCATATATATGCTAATTTCTCTTGTTGAGTTTCTTAACAGGAAGCCATGTCTTGGAGGAGGCAATGGTAGAAGGAGACATCCTGAAAGGGAATTAGATTATAACCAGTTCAACTCTGTAACAAAAACAGCCTTGGAAAGAAGAGAAAAGTCTATGAGAAAAAGAGATTTATATGATATTGATGAGTCTTGTTATGTGCAGGAAAAGGCATGACCAGTGAGGCAAGAGGAGCCAACTAAGAAGAGCAGAGCTTGCTATGGTCGTGATCTCATAAAGAAATCTCAGAAACAACAAGCATCACTTAATTATTTGCACAACCAACAGTTTCAAGATGATTTTAAAAGAATTGCACAACAAGTAATCAAGGATTTCTCAAAAGACCAGCGAGTGAAACCATCCACGTGACCTTCCTCAAAGGTTCCTGACCCAATGCGTTGCAGCATGCAGGAACAGATCATCTAAAAGTTGAAAACAGAGTCATCTAAGGTAAGTAAAAAACTTGAGACAGAAAATGATCTTTCTTATTTCTGTCCTCAATTTGAGCTTGTTATCAATAGAACCTTTGATGAACTAACTTGTTTTGAACCGGTGCAACCAAGTAGCCTTGTTTTAGTGCCTCAGGTCTCAGCAGAAGACTCACCAGAAGCAGAACATAAGAGTTTGACAGAAAGTGAAGTTTTGGAGCAGCAAATAAGCTTGGAACCAAAAACAACTCATGCGCCTTTGTCTCCTAACTCACAATAACACTGTAAGAAACTTTATAAGATTATTTCAGTGCATGAAATGTTTGTTAAGGTAAGTTCTCAAGATGTAAAACTTTTTGGTCTAGACAAAGTAAAAGAATTTTCTATTTCAAAATATGTTTTAGATAACATGATTCATTCTTTTAAGAAACTTGAACCATATAAATTTTCTGAAGAAAAATGTTTTTCATGTGATAGTGACATCAATCTTGGTCTTGTTTTGAGTTTTGATCAGTTTATGGAACATACAAAAAGCCTTGATCACCCTGAAAATACACTAGCGCTTGATCTACAAAAACCTGATTTTTGTCAGTAAATCTTGTGATTCATTTGCTTGCTTTAAAGATAATGGCTATTATCTGAGTTTTCTAGGAATAAACTGGTCACTGGTGATTTGTTTGCATCTGATTATGCTTTTAACTAACCTAGAAAGTTGCAGGAACAAAAAACATTTAGGGCATAAATCGAGTTTGTTCATGAATCTGTTTTGAAACTTAATCATGCTTGTTCTCAAACTGCTAAATCTTGGTTTGTTTTGAGATCATGCTTGAAGAATAATGTTATTTTGAGCTTTGATGATATATTAGTGTACAACACATTCTTTGAAAGTCTTGCTAAACCTGTTAGATATGTGTTAGCTGATTTTGAGTCTGTTCTTGAACTTAAACTTTTGTGCTCTGAATCTGATCAAGTTAGGCACATTTTGGAGAGGTTATATGGTATTTCATGCCTTAAAAATATTCTGATTTACAAGACCTTCTTTGATAAACATGATGAGCTACTGATAAGTAATTTTTTGTTGTGTTCTGAATATGAGAAACGTGTGCACATTTTGAAGTTGTTCTTTAAGAATTGTGTTGTGTTAAGCTTTGATACCATTCTAGTCTACAATACTTATTTTGATATGCACCTTAAAGGTCTGAAACGTTTGCTTCATGATCTAGGGAAAGACAGTTTGGTGTCTAATATGAACAAGAACATGTCTTGCACTGATAATTATGGATCTCTAGTCTCTGTTTTGAGTGTGCAGGAAGAACATAATCAGTTTCTAAGAAACAAGGAAAAACACTATGTTTATCAACCTGAGATTTGGAGATGGAAGTACTTGAGGAAAATGGCTTCAAAACTCCAAGGAAGTTT
This sequence comes from Sinapis alba, assembly GCA_012274485.2. NCBI lineage: Eukaryota > Viridiplantae > Streptophyta > Magnoliopsida > Brassicales > Brassicaceae > Sinapis > Sinapis alba. The sequence goes on along the minus strand of MU106082.1, from coordinate 848,930 downwards.
ATGTCCAAAACCTTACTTTGATGTTGCTTTCATGCTTATTTTATTGATCATTTGTCTCGCTTCTTACTTATTTTTTTTTTGTTGTAGGAGATACAAATTTGAAGATAATCTTTTCAAAGGAGGAGGAGATGATGCAACCATGGTTGAGCCAGATGACTATGTGACCAAGGATAAGCATGGATGGATGAATGGAAAGCTTGAAGATAAACTAGAGGTTGTAATGGAGTATAAAGATTTTATATTGGTGATGAAGAACAAATTAAACAATCTGGAAAAGTTATGGATTAGACTCATTGACGAGTTGAGCCATTTTTCAGCCCAAAGAAGATTAAATATACAAGTTAAGATCCATTCTCCCTTTCTGAATGACCAGCCACGAAAATTAAATAAAAAAAATCTGCAACAGTAATTAGTCTTTTGTTTTCAAGACAATTTTAGTTTTAATTAAGTTTTTTTCTCATTTACTACAATTTTAGTTTTTTCGATTTCCTCATTTGCTACATAAAATTTTTGAGAACTCTTTGAAAATTAAATAATTTTTTTTATTAAAATTCTCTCTAAACTTGTGAATCATTTGTTCATCTTTGAACACTGATTGCTAGGAATTCATTCTCTGCAAGTAAAACTCGTCTTTGATCATAAACATAGTTCATTCTCTTGATCTTAGACACATATACACAAGATTTGATCATTCCATAGATCATCTCTGAAGATTATCCAATCAATCCATTCATCATCATCAAAATCAACTCATATCTCTCTCAAACCATCAGATCATCCTTCATAGAATCAGAGACAAAAATGATCTCATCATAACCAATTCATCATTACTAATCAATGTTTTATGTAAATATAATTCATAGTTATGAGAGAGATCGTTGGGAAGAGAAATGTCATGAATAAAACAGAAAGATTAGATGAGAAGACTCAGAACAAAGTGTCTCACAGTCAGGCTCAAGTTACATGATCAGTTGAGGAATCTCCTTGCTTCTTCTTAGTCGTAGCAACTTCATCATTACCTTCAGAGGAACTCACCTCACTAATACTTCTTTTCTTGGCTTTCTTATTTGAGTTAATGCTCTCTTTTGTCTCTGTCTCTTTCTCCATCTGGTTTTCCACGTTCGATGATGAAAACAAGGGTGGTTCTCGCCCGCTTAGACGACAAAAGACGCGTTCTACTGTTTCATTTATCTCTTTACCCAACCCGTCCTTCTCAAGAATCAGTTCCCAAACTGATTTTGAAGCCTTCTCTAGCACTGGACCTCTGCTCAGAAAAGGAACAAGAAACATGTCAAATGCCACACTTTCCTCAATAATATGACAACAAGAGTAAGTAAAGCTGACGAACAAGATCCATAAGAAGGAACTGTTAACATTGGCCTATGTTATAACAATCAGATCTAAACTAGCTAAGAATGTGTCGTGGAAGTAAGACAAAAGAGAAGAATATAACTCGAGTTCTTGGCGAAGGGCATCAAAGAGTTCTCGTTTAGTCTGTTTCTCAGCACCAGGTGTGTTAAGTACTTTACTCTCCTCTGCCATTTTAATGGTTGTGCTCTTTAACTCTTCCTGTCACAATCACATCAAGAAACATTCACTCGAACGCATTGCTTCTAGTGACAAGTTCCAATGCCATAGCTTATGATCTGCATCACTGATTTGCATCACAAACCAAAAAGCCACAAAAAATCGTCTTTTTGCTCACAACAACAATTATTCACGCAAATGCATTGGTTTTATTGACAAGTTCTTATAATGATAATCAAGTGCATTGATTATGATCTGAGTCAGTGAGATAGCCACAAATCCTCTGTAAACTAATGAATCAACCTAAAACTAAAAATTAAACTGAACCCAGAAAGAAAGAGCTGTCTTTTGCCAAGTTTATTAGTTGGTGATAAGGAATTAATTACATTGGCTTTGAGCTGATTGATGATTTTCAATCGGAGGGCATCAATAGTTCCATCATTCATAAGAGATTCAAGCACGTCTTCTGGTGTAATTACCGAAGAAGACGACATTGTTCTTCAACGTCTTACACAAATAAATCTAAACGCTTCTTTAAACCACCAGAAAGATCATAGCTGCAAAAAAGGGAAGACTTTTCTCACGCAAAAATCCAAGTCTGGTCGAGAGAGAGACAAAGAGAGAGAGAAGCAATCAGACTTGGTTCTTTCGCCTAAAAATGATTTTGTGTCTTAGATTGGATTTGGTTTCAAAGTCTCATCCCCGAAAGAGAATCGGTTTTTCCTCAACAGCCTTTAACCAAATTAATTTCCCACTGAACCTGGATTTTGTCTCATCTGGATAGGGGTTGGCCGGTTGAACTAAAAAAACCAAAGATGAGCGAGAAAGTTGCTCTCAAGTAACCCCTAGTGGGCTTAAGTCTAGTATTATTGGGAAGTGCTTCGGTTTGATTTTTTCGATTGGGTAAAGGGTTATTCACACGTTTTCAAACGAAAAGTTCAGTACTTTTTATTATATTCGTATATTTTGCTTTGTGGGCACAATATCTGAGGTGTTTGTTCATCAAAATATTCTTCAGCATTAAGTTTGGTGGTTGAACATTCAATTCGAATCTGAAATCTGGTGAGTTTAAATCGAAATTCAAGATGTCGGTAGCTATGGACAAAGCTTTAATGGCGCTTTCTCTGGAAGATGAAGAGGAAGAAGAGGTACCTTTCACGATGCCGGAGCTTCCGGGATTAAGTTCGGCGGAGGAGAACGCGCTGAGCATTATGGGAAGATTATTCAACCCAGAATGCCAAAAAATGTCTGGTTTGATCCTTACCATGCCAAGGAAATGGCAATAAGAAGGCAGAGTAAGGGGTGTGACTCTTTCTCAAGAAAGGTTTCAGTTCATTTTCCAAAATGAGCATGACCTTCTAGATGTGCTGGAGAAAGGTGTCCAAACTTACAACGAATGGGCGATGGTGTTGGAAAGCTGGGTCGAGAATCCACCGGAGGACTACCTTCAGTTTATTCTGTTGTGGGTAAGAATTAGTAAGATACTGGTGAATTACTACACTCAGGCAGCGCTTATGGCTTTAGGAGAAATGATTGGAGAGGTCAAGGTTTTGGCTTTCGACCCGTCTAAACCCATAACTCAAGAATTCATTAGGGTGCAAGTGAGATTCAACGTTGCTAAGCCGCTGAAAATGGCGAGACTGCTGACCTTGGGAGGAGGCAAAACTCATTCAATCCATTTTGATTATGAGAAATTACAGAAGAGGTGTTTCCTCTGCAAAAGGCTGAATCACGAACAGAATATCTGCCTTTTGTTGGTGAAGAAGCGACAAACAGAAGCTCAGAATAGAAGGGAGAAGAAAATGGCGGCGATGAACAGAGACCCTGGAATTCTGTCTCATCAGGATCCTCTGTTTGGGGTGTTGGAAGAAGAACAAGTTGGGATGGATCCGATCACGGGTAGACCAAAAATTGCCAAGGAAGTGTTGGAGGAGATGCGGAGATTCTTATTAGCGGATACGGGTGAAGATTTAACTATCAAGATCGGCAAAGTAAAGAGGTCAGTAAAGGAAGCTGAGAGCAATCCCATATCGCACAAAACCATCTTACGGTTGGAGGCAGCTCCTATCTTAACCACTGCTCTTGACAAAGGAAAAGGACATGTGTTTGATTATGGAATCAAAGAGGTGGAGCGTGCTAACTGGGATCTTAACGTTAACCCAAACAAATTGATGGCGGCATCAATGCAAGCCAACAGAAGTCTGATACCAGTGGGGGAACATCTGAGGGATGCTGCGGTGACAAAATATGATTCGGAGGAAGGTCATTATGGCTCTCTGTCTGACTGTCCAACAGTGTTTAGAGCTGGTTTTTCGGAACCTTGCTCATCCGGGACAGTGAGAAAGAGAGTCCATGTGAGAAGGAGACCTCCAAGAGCAAGGCGACAGAATAACCAGGTGGCATGGCTCAAGACAAGGGGTTACAAAGCAGTGAGAAAAGAGAGGGCAAGCAGGAAGCTGGTATTAAAAAAAGGAAGAAGACTGATCAAGGAACAGAGGTGTGTTCGATCAACAAGGTGCAATGCCTTCAGGTGGTCCCAAATGAGGGATCGCCCTCTTCACAATGAGCATAGTGAGCTGGAATTCTCAAGGCTTGGGGCGGCCTCAAGGTTTGACAATTCAAAGGTTCCGGGAGATGCGTCAAAACCTTTTCCTGGAGATTTTATTTTTAATGGAAACAAAAAATGTTTGGAATGTCTTAGTTGATTTGCAAGTTTGGTTGGGTTATGACAATGTTTTTACCGTTGATCCGGTTGGATTAAGCGGCGGTCTTGCCCTTTTTGGAAGAAAAACATAAAAATGGATGTAAAATTTGCGGATAAGAATGTCATTGACAATTTGGTTCAGTTTGGTGAGTTCACTTTTTCTGTCTTGTATATATGGCGAACCATCTGATCACGGTCGTGAAGTGGTGTGGGAAAGAATCAGTAGATGGGGATGCATCCGAAAGGAACCTTGGTGCATCATAGGGGATTTTAATGAAATTCTAAGCAATGGAGAGAAGACTGGTGGGCCTAAAAGAGCGGATGCTTCGTTTAAATCATTTTCTGCTATGCTTCAGACCTGTCGGATGGATGAAATTAGCAGCAAAGGAGACAGATTCACGTGGGGTGGATGGCGTTGGAAGAAGTGGACTCAGTGTTGTTTGGATAGAAGCTTTGGTAATGAAGCGTGGTTGTCTTTGTTTCCGGGATCGAATCAAACTTTTCTTGAAAAAAGAGGGTCGGATCACAGACCCGTTTTGCTCAGATTTTATGCTTCCAAGGAACCTTTTAAAGATCAATTCCGCTTTGATAAGAGATTCCTCCGACAGCCTGAGGTTTTACAAGAAATTGAGAAAGCTTGGGGCGGAAGGAATAAGTTTGGGCCTGACAAAGTAGACATAAAGATCGGGAAATGTAGAGTTGTGCTGAGCCGGTGGAAGAGGAAAAGAAATTTTAATGCCAAAGATAAGATTACCTTACTCCAACAGAGGTTTGAATGGTTTCAATCTAGAGACTTCCCCTGTCGCTTTATGATAAATATGATCCGAAAAGAACTGCTTCATGCGTATAAAGAAGAAGATTCTTTTTGGAAGCAGAAAAGTCGAGATAAATGGCTAGTTCTGGGGGACAGGAGCTCAAAATTCTTTCATGGATCTGTTAAGACCAATAGATCTAGGAATCACATATCTAAACTCAAAGACAAGAACAATCAAGATCAATTTTCTGATGGTGCAAAGGCTGAGGTGGCTGTTGACTATTTCACGGATTTATTTAAATCATCGAACCCGAGACCCTACGATCCAGCCTTTGAGAGGTTCCCTCCGAAAGTTACAGCGGTTATGAATGATTCTCTGATTTGAAAGGTTTCCAGCGATGAAGTGAGAGAGGAAATTTTCCCTATTAATGGAGACAGTGCCCCTGGAGCAGATGGTATGACTGGTGCTTTCTTTCAAAAGTATTGGGGAATTGTTGGAGAGCAGGTCACGAAGGAAATTCAGGATGTTTTTGAGACGGGTGTGATGCCTAAGGATTGGAACTTCACATATCTTTGTTTTCTGCCGAAGATTCCAAATCCGGAAAAAATGACGGACCTAAGGCCTATAAGTCTATGTTCTGTACTTTACAAGACTGTATCCAAGATTTTGGTCAAAAGAGTTCAACCGTTCCTCAAACATCTGGTTTCAGTCAATCAGCATTCGTTAGTGAAAGGCACATTTCTGATAATATTATCATCGCGCATGAAGCAGTGCACGCCCTTAGAGTCCACCCGACTATATCAAAAGAGTTCATGGCGGTTAAGTCAGATATGTCTAAGGCTTATGACCGGGTGGAATGGAGCTATTTGCGCAGTCTAATGAAAGCTCTGGGGTTTGATCAGAAGTGGATTGAATTGGTCATGATGTGTATCACGTCGGTTACTTTTGCTGTGCTAATGAATGATCAACCCTTTGGTTTGATTACTCCACAACGGGGTCTGAGACAAGGAGACCCATTGTCTCCATTTCTGTTTGTTTTATGCACGGAAGGGCTAACTCACCTACTGAATGTAGTAGAAAGGAATGGTCTGATCAGGGGTTTACAATTTTCAGAGGAGGGTCCGGCGATTCATCACCTGTTATTTGCGGATGACAGCCTCTTCATGTGCAAAGCTACTTCGGATCAGGCGCTGGTTCTACACCGAATTTTACTTTTTTACGGAGCAGCCACTGGTCAGAGTATTAATCTCAAAAAATCATCTATCTCTTTTGGTGAAGGAGTCGGGGAAACTGATAAAGAGGAGATTCAAAGCATTCTGGGTATCAGGAACCAAGGAGGAGCAAGTAAATATTTGGGGTTACCGGAATTTTTCTCAGGCTCTAAAGTTGATTTATTTTCGTATATTAAGGATAGAACCCAAGTGAGATTTGAGGGATGGTATCTTAAACATCTCTCCCAGGGGGGCAAGGAAGTACTACTAAGATCATCTGCGGGAGGGATTCTGGTGTATCCAATGTCCTGTTTTCGTCTCCCTAAGACCCTTATCACGAAGCTGAATAGTCTGAGTGCTAATTTCTGGTGGGGAGCATATTCGCATTAAAAAAAAAATACACTGGATCTCCTGAGAAAAGATGTGCTTACCCAAACATATGGGAGGAATGGGTTTCAGAGACCTAGAGTGCTTTAATCAAGCGTTGCTTGCTAAACAAGCATGGAAAATCATTCACCAACCTCAGTGTCTTCTTTCATGATTCCTAAAGAGCAGATATTTTAATAAAAGTGGGTTTCTGGAGACACCGAGTGGAGTGAGACCTTCATATGCTTGGAGAAACCTGATGTATGGGAGAGAATTGCTTCAACGAGGATTAAGACTAAGAAATGGAAATGGTACCAACACGCGAATATGGTTGGACCAATGGATCGATGACCCGATGGAAGGACTCAGAGCGCCATGGATAAAAAATATCACTTTTGATGTTAATTTGATGGCAAGCTCTCTCATTGATCTGCACGCTAAGAGATGGAACCCACAAAAAATATCAGAGATCTTTGTGGAGGCCGATGTGGAGATACTGAAAAAGAACCAACTAGTGGTAGATAAACCAGATTTCTTCTCATGGAAGTATACAAAGAATGACATGCTCACAGTGAAGTCCGTTTACTGGTTGGCATCAACTTTGAAAGCCGAGAAGAATATCACAAAAGCCTTTCTTTCTCCGTCCCTTAATGGTTTGAAAGAAAGAGTTTGGAAGGTTAAGACGTCTCCGAAAATCAAGGTTTTCGTATGGAAAATGATCAGCGAGGCGCTTCCTACAGCGGATTTGATCAACTCTAGGGGAATGAAAGTTGAGACAACATGTCAAACTTGTGGAGGAGATTCGGAATCGGTCAATCATATGCTCTTTGTATGTAGCTTTGCAAGACAGGTCTGGGCGGTATCGTCTATCCCTCATCCGGTGGGTGGTTTTGATAAAGAGTTTGTCTTTGCTAACTTAAATACTCTACTTACTTTGATTGACCGGTTCCGTTTAAGTGAGGAACACCGACGGACGTGGCCTTGGATCCTTTGGCAGCTATGGAAAAGAAGAAATGAAGGGATCTTTGAAGGTAGATGCCTCAATGCGCTGGAACTGGTTCACAAAGTATCACTCGATTCTGATGAATGGTTTCAAGCTCAAGTAGTTGAGGAAGAATGGGTAAAAGCAAAAACTGCAAAACATCCCCCTACTCGGCACAAATGGGTACCTCCGGAGTCGGGATGGTGGATGTGCAATATTGGCTTTGAGTATGACAAAAAGCAGGGTTTGACAGGAGGTGGATGGGTTTTAAGAAACGAGAGAGGAGTGGTGCTTTGCCATAGTAGAAGAGCTTTTTCGAGTTGCAAAATCAGAGAAGAAGCTAAGTTCGAGGTGGTCTTGTGGGCTTTTGAAAGTATGCGGAGCCAAAGACAATCGTAAATAATTTTTGCGGGGGAATGCGGAGACTTATTTGAAGCGGCTACGAGACCGGAGGCATGGCCTTCCTTTCAATTCCAAAGCTGCAGTTTAGAGAGAGAATTAAGAGGGATTGAAGAATGGAAGTTATGTGTGGTGAACAGAGAAGCTAATAGAGGTGCTTTTTTCATTGCTCAAAGTGTTACCAAACTTCGATTGGTAAATTCGTATGTAGCTAGCGGTCACCCCGACTGGCTTTTCGAATTCTTTGTTAATGAAAGCAGGGGCCTCTGAATAGCTGTCTTTATGCTGAGAAGACGTTAGGGATGAGAAAAGGTGGGGACAATGGTTATCATTTGTTGGCGGTCCCCTGTTTTCAACTTTGATCCTCTGTTTTGCTCTGTTATCGTTTTGTCTGTTTGCAGAAGGAAAGTGTTGTATGTGTTTGGTAAACTTTCTGGTGTTAGGACCAGCTAATTATATTGAATCTACCTTGACGGAAAAAAAGAGATAGGGGTTGGCCCACCCTTCGGTTATTTTATCGGTTCAGTTTGGGTTATGTTTGGTTAATTCAGAATTTTTCCAATTGAAATAAACCATAATTAGTTTGGTTTGGATCGGTTTCAGTTCAGTTTTTGTTCGGTTTGATTTGTGTTTTGGTTTCGTTTGAACGGATTTCTCGAATTTAGTTCTTGTAAAAGAAATCATGTTTTAAAACATAAACGCATTGTCAAAAAATCATCATGTTGGTGACTATGAATAAATAAATTATTTAAACTAAATCCAATGTAAAACTAAAATAAAAACTTCTAAAAGAAACAAAAGTTTATAAAAACACAATCAAATCAAAGTTAACTAAAGTAAATAGAAAATTAAAAAATTGTTAATGATGTCTCTTAAAAATAAATTATCTAAATTAAATCTAATATAATACTGAAATGAAAACCTTAAAAACCCATAAAAATTTATAAGAACACAACCAAACCAAAGTTAACAAAAGTAAATAAAAATTTAAAAACCAACATTGTTAATAAACTTAATAGTGATTTTAATCTTAGGATTTTAATATATTGTATATTGTTAGTATGTTTAATTCAAATAGTAACAAAAACACATTGGTTTATCAGTTTGGTTCGACTCGGTTTGGTTTGGTTCGACTTTGGTTCAGTTTGTTTGGTTAGAAAAAGTCTTAGAACAAACTATTTGATAATAGATTTTGGTTCAATTTTGGTTCGGTTTGACTCGGTTCGGTTCGGATTTTTGTCCACCCCTACATCTAGGTATTGATTGCTTGAACAAGTTTTATTTTAAATATTATTTGGCCTAACATTTCAAATATTTGGTGTTTGGTTTTGATTTTTACCTTTTGGTTTTAACTTTTAGTTTTCAGTTCTGACGTTAATTTTTTTACAATAATTTTTACTTTTTTCAAAAAATATCTACTACATTATTTTATAATAATACAACAAAAGTTAACAATAAAATATGGGAAAATTTATCAAATATATATAAAGAGAAAAAAATAAGTAACTAACAAAAGATGAGAAACAATTTCATAAAAAAGTAAACCACATTTTCTTTTTAGCAGTCACTCTGCAATATGCAGAAGAGTTAACTGGGTTAAAAACAAGATGATACATATTAACATCACAAACTTCGGGGACAGAGAAGCAAAAGAAAAAGTCAACAACGGTTACTTTTCTCTCTCACGGCGATTGAATCTGAGATTTCGCAACAGTGTCTCCGTCCGCAGCGGCTCACCGCCGTCTCATCAGGAGTCGGCTCCTAAATCAGGCCTCCATGCCATCTCCCCCGAAGAAGAAGAAGCTATCCGTTTCCGTCGATCCTCTGCCTCCTGTCGGGTTGGGTCCTCCTTCGTCTGTCGCGACTGTTTCCGATGCCCTTATCAGCGCTTCTGCTGTCGAGGTGACTCAACAATCCGGTGACAGTTCGGACCCTCTCTCCTCTGCCCCGCCTCTCTCACCATCGAACAAGCCTGTGATCGCCGTCTCTGATGCAGATCCGACTTCGGTTCATGGCGATTCCCTTCCGGCTCAGGCGGTGTCGAGCCTCGTTGCTCCGTCTCTCATGGCGTCCGTAGCAGTGAAAGCCGATTCTCCAACTCACAGGGTGAAGGCTGACGATGCCTTCCCTCCTCCCCTAGCCATTGCTGATGCCAAGATTAACTCTTTGAGCTCGCAATTGGCTATTGAAAAGGTTATAGCTCCTAATCCTAGTAGTGCGGAAAAGACGAGCTGTGTGTTTGGTTTTGTTGATCGTGTTATGCAGGAAATCATGGTTGCTGATAATCTTGTTGAGGGCTCAAACCTCCAAGATGGCACTTTCAATAAGATGGTCCCGAATGCAGTTGGTAGGACGGTAGCAGGAGCTATCGCCAACTCGACTCAGCAAGGACCTATTGGTAAGAAAACCGTTAGCTCGGTCCCAGAAGTTGCGATCCCGGCAAACACTTGGTGTGATCATGCTAGAGGATTAGGAAAGCGGTTGTCTCAAAAGGGCGAGGCTTTCACTCTCCCATCCGGTGAAGCTTGCATACAAATCCCGAACTCGGTAATTGAGAAAAACAGGAAGTCTTGGGAGCCATTTGTCTTAGGCCAGTTCTACTCTGACCCTCCCTCTCAAGGAATGCTTCATAACATTGTGAACGGAATTTGGAGTAAGCAGTACAGAGACATTGTGGTCTCAAAAATGGAAGGGTTCGCTTTCCTGTTTCGTATCCCAAACGTAGCGACTCGGAACAGAGTTATTAACCAGTGGCTATGGCAAATAGAGGGCCAAACTATGTTTGTGGATAAATGGGAACCGGGTGTGATTCCAACGAAACCTGAGCTCACATCCGCCCCCATTTTGTTGGAACTAAGAAAGGTGCCGTTTCAGTTCTTCAGTGAGGATGGGCTTGAAAGAATAGCCGGTTTGGTGGGACAATCCAAATACCTACATTCGACAACGGCTAACAAAACGAACTTGGAGGTGGCGAAGGTCCTAACCGTCATCGACCCGCGAAAGCCTCTTCCTGAAGCCGTCAATGTTCAATTTGAATCCGGTTTAATCAGCAGAGTTCTCGTCTCTAGCCCATGGATGCCGCCTGTTTGTACTTTTTGCAAGGACATTGGTCACTGCACTAAAAGATGTCCGTCTCTCCCGAAAGAGTGCAGCTTTTTCAAATTGTCATCTCACCTCCTAGCCAACTGCCCTAACAAACCGAGGCAGGAGCTGGGATCCAGAAAGACAAGACGAGGAAGATCAAAGGAAAAGCAGAAGTGGGTCGCGACTGTCCCCGCTAATACGGAAGGACTAAGCAATTCCGTCGCGCCTCAGCCCCCTCTTGTTTCTGTGCAACCGACCGTCTTGCAGGCTGTCCCCTTGGATCAGTCCAATCTGGGTATGGTCAAGGATCAAGCGACCGGTGAATCAAGTGGCACACCGTCCTATCTAAGGTCAGCCTTACCTCGCAGCAACTCGGGTATAACCCGATCCTCAAATTCTGATATTCAGCCTGATTCTTCGGATATGGATTCTTCGGAGTCCGATCTGGAGGAAGGTGAATTCAGTAAGCACGAGCCAGACTTTGAGTTGGTCCGTAACAGGAAGAAGTCTTCAGGTCAAAAAGGTTTCCGGGGCAGGGCCCCCAAAATCTGTTAGTTTTTATGTCGTCTGACATTTTTTGCTGGAATGTTTGCGGTTTAAATAAATTTAGTCACCACAGCGGTTTAAGTAAGTGGTTTAGGAAAAACTCTCCCCTTTTCGGCGGAATTCTTGAGACGCATGTCAAGCAGATCAAGAAGAATAAGTTTGTCTCGCAAATTTTCCCCGGTTGGTCTGCGGATGACAATTACGTTTTTTCTCCTATCAGTAAAATATGGATTGTCTGGCACCCTTCGTTGTTAGTCACAATTATTTCTAAGTCTTGTCAGATGATTACGGCCGAGGTAACTTGGCCTTCCTCTCAGTCCAAATTCTACATATCTACGGTCTACGCCACCAACGATGCTGATGAAAGGACTGCGCATTGGTCTGAGATCAATTCCTTGGCTTCCACCTACGACTTGACAAATAAACCATGGTTAGTTATCGGTGATCTTAACCAAATCAGAGATCCTTCTGAGAACTCAAAGCCCCCGTCTCTCAACATGGATATAAGGATGAGGGACTTTAATAGCTGTCTTATGGAGGCTAATCTGGAGGATCTGAACTATAGAAGTGCTACTTTCACTTGGTGGAACAAGTGCAAGCTCGCCCCAGTTGCTAAAAAGCTCGATAGAAGTCTCGTTAATGAAGAATGGTACATCAGTTTCCCGTCGTCTGTTACATTCTTTGGAAACCCGGACTTCTCCGACCATGCGGTCATTTCCATATCTTTGGATCCTGAAAGAATAAATCTCAAAAAGCCCTTCAGATTCTATAACTTTCTAACCCATAATCCGGATTTCTTGGCCATCGTCTGTGAGAACTGGTTCTCCTTCAACGTCACAGGCTCCGCTATGTTTAGGGTTTCCAGAAAGCTTAAGTTGCTGAAGAATGTTATAAGGGACTTCAGTTTCCAAAACTATTCAGGTATCGAGAAAAAAACATCGTGGGCTCACGAGAAGCTTCTAAACGCCCATTCTTCAATGTTGTTGGATCCCTCAATGTCCAATGCCTCCGCTGAGCTTCATGCTATGCAGGAATGGGAGGTGTTGTCAACAGCGGAAACAGCTTTCTTTTTCCAAAGAACTCGCATTAATTGGCTGTCCTTCGGGGATGGCAATTCGAGGTTGTTTCATAGATACGCATCGTCCCGTCAGGCCATTAATCATATTCACTTCCTTACTTTGGACGACAGGGAGCGTATTGAATCAACAGCTGGAATACAAAACCTGTGTGTTGATTACTTCTCAAACCTGCTTGGTAGCCCGGTCTCTCAGCCGATGTTTATTTAAAGCGATTTGGATCTTCTATTTAATTTCAGATGCTCCGATCAGCTGGTGGCTAATTTTATCAAGCCTTTCTCCATTGCGGACATCAAAGATTCATTCTTCTCGTTGCCTAAAAACAAAACGGGTGGTCCGGATGGGTACTCGGCCGAGTTCTTCACTTCTTCTTGGGCAGTCATTGGCCCTGAGATTACTGAGGCTATCATGGAAATTTTCAACACCGGCAGCCTTCTCAAGCAATGGAATTCAGCTAACTTAGTTCTCATTCCGAAAAATCCGAATGCTTCTCTCACTACCGACTTTAGACCTATATCCTGCCTTAACACGGTGTATAAAGTGATATCTAAGCTTCTGTCTTCCAGGCTCAAGGATATTCTGCCTCTCATAGTTTCTAAGGCTCAGTCTGCTTTCCTCCCAGGGCGCCTCCTAGCGGAAAATGTTCTCCTCGCCACTGATCTTGTGAACGGTTATAATACGCAAACCTTGTCCCCCCGGGGGATTCTGAAGGTGGACTTAAGGAAAGCTTTCGATTGCGTACGATGGGACTTCATCGTTGCTTCTCTGCGCGCTCTTGCCATCACTGAAACTTACATTAGCCTTATCCAGTAGTGTCTCTCCACTGCTTCTTTCTCGGTTTCAAGTAATGGAGCATCGAGTGGTTGTTTCCAGAGCACTAAAGGGATCCGTCAAGGTGACCCGCTATCACCGTACCTCTTCGTCCTTGCTATGGAGGGTTTATCGCGCCTTCTACTCCATAGGTACGAGTCTGGTATAATTGGATATCACCCGAGAACTGAAAAACCTTAAAATATCTCACCTAATGTTTGCGGACGATGTGATGGTATTTTTTGACGGTACTAGTAACATCCTCCATGGTATCGCGGAATGCCTTGATGATTTTGCTTCGTGGTCAGGATTACACATGAACGAGACCAAAACTGAGCTTTTCACCTCGGGACTTGACCAAAGTGAATCCGATGCTATTGTTAGCTATGGATTCCCTTCTGGTAATTTCCCCATCAGGTATCTGGGATTGCCTCTTACGAGTCGTAAGCTAAAAATTATCAGAATACGCCCCCCTAATGACCAAGCTTAACAGGAGCTTCCACTCGTGGACGGCTAAGTTACTCTCATTCGCTGGGAGATTGCAGCTCCTGAAATCTGTAATTTTTGGAACTGTTAATTTCTGGCTTTCAGCTTTCATCCTGCCTAAGGGTTGCATTAAAAGTATCGAGTCTCTATGCTCTAGATTCTTGTGGTCCGGAAATGTTGAGCAAAGAGGCATAGCGAAGATAGCTTGGTCCACTGTCTGTCTTCCCAAGGATGAAGGAGGGCTCGGTCTTAGGAGCTTCGCTATTTGGAGTCAGGTTTTATGTGTTAAGTTCATATGGACTCTCCTATCTACATCGCCCTCGTTATGGGCGGACTGGCACTGGAACTGTCATCTCCACAATAAATCCTTTTGGACTGTCAAGGCAACATCAATCGACTCTTGGATATGGAGTAAACTGCTGAACCTAAGACCTTTAGCGCTCAATTTCTGTAAATTCATTGTAGGCAATGGGACATCGACTAGCTTCTGGTTTGATGTGTGGACACCATTCGGGAAGTTAATCAACTACTTAGGCCCAAACGGTCCTAGAGCTCTAACAATAAGGAAAAATGCGATGGTCGCTCATGCCACAAGTGGGTCTCGGTGGGCTTTACCTCATCCTAGATCACAAAGGGAGCTTGATCTTCACGTTCATCTCACTACTTTATCTTTGCCTTTAACTTTTGATATTGATGATACTTGCATTTGGAAAACTTGTGATGGTTCTTCTTGTGTTTTCAATGCAGCTCTCACATGGGAGGCCATTAGGCCAAGACAAGCAAGGAAAGAGTGGGTGGACATCGTCTGGTTCAAAGGGGCTGTCCCGAAACAGTCTTTCAACATGTGGATCGCAAACTATGACAGATTACCAACTCGGACTCGCCTTGCGGGTTGGGGGCTTCCGATTTCTAACACTTGCGGGTTCTGTACCACAGTTGATGAAACTAGAGACCACCTCATGCTTGCATGCCAGTACAGCCAAGTAGTGTGGAAGGAGGTCTTTGACAGATGTAGATCTCGCCCATCAGCTTTTACTAACTGGACTGAATTATTATCTTGGATCAGGGAGCCTGTCTCGAGAAGACTAAAGCTTCTCAGGAAGCTTGCTGCTCATTCGGTGATACTCAACCTTTGGAAGCAAAGGAACAATCTGCTGCACAATCACATATCTATTCCTCCTGCCATTATCTTTCACTGCATTGATAGGGAAGTTAGGAATATCATTTCAGCTAGGAGAGCAAGGAAGCATTACCGTTCACTCATGAAATTGTGGCTGAGATAATATAGTCTCGTTGTATTATTGTAATGAACCATCTTATTTTTTATTTTATTTTTGCCAAGATGGCTCAGATGTTAGGATCTTTCGGTTGTAAAATCCTTCTTTCATTTATATGATATTTACTTTTTAGAAAAAAAAAACTGGGTTAAAAACAATGGAAGACGTAGATATTAGTTAATTGCCAAACACAATAACAATTCCGAAAACATTTGGGTAATTGGGTTTGGTTAATGATGTAATCACCCTTACCAGCCGGTGAGTCGACTTCCTGAAAATAGGTCAGTAGGGTTTATAGCTTGTAAGAGATAGGCTAAAGATTTTAAAAGATAATCCAACGATTAAGTTTAGATATTATTTTCTTGCATTAGTAAACAAAACTTTACAGTTCCTACAGAAGTTCACTTCCTGTCCACACAATCTCTGATTCAAACGGCGCATGAGAAAACCGAATCAAATAAAAGATTTGCCACCTATATATAGAAAAATATGTTTAATTATAATCTTGTATTTCCGGAAACCCTGTGGACGTCTATAAAAATGGTATCCGGTTTCTTAAACAAGAGGAAACTCAAGAGAGCGAGTGGATCTTTACTACGAAGTCAGCGTGAAGCTAAAACTTTTCTTGTCAAAGCCAAGAAAATTTGGTAACTGTAAATATTTATGAACCATTTAATGTAACTTAGGGATTTGGCTTTGATCAAATCGCATTTATGCTCTTCATAAATTACTCATATACATTTGGGAGGAATGTCGGAGTTCTTAATATAGAAAAAATGTCGGTTAAACAGGAATCACTAGTTTATGTCAACAGTGAAATGTAAGGGGTTCTAACTAATCTTTCATCACCTCATGACTGTATAACTTTTACTTTAGATCTTTTTCTGTCTATAAAGGCGCACATAATGGTGTTTGTTAATCGCATGAAATGGGTCGGTTGTTTTGTTTGGTGCGGAGATTTGAAGAAGAACGAAAGGCAACACTAGCATTTCGTCCCACCCCCGTAGATTACGGATTTACAATGTATGTAGAGGAACCTGACTTTGAAACTGTGGACAGTACGGTGAGGGGTCATTACATTCTAGGCGAGGCTACGCCGCTGGTTATCATGTATGGGATGCCAGACTGGATGCTTTTTCCTAGTTGGCCAAACACCACCTTTAACCATCTCAACCACCGTTGAGCTTCTGGGTTTTCTGACCGAGAGGCTAAGGCTGACTGAAGTAACGTTGCTGGTAATCCTTGGAACGAAGAGTGTGGCGGAGTATGAGTTCCACCAATGTTCAAACTTCTCCTTCGGTTCAACTACTTATGTAGTTGATGGTGCGCAGGATGCGAGGTCGAAAGCTACGTACGATAGTAAGTTTTTGCGTTTTAACATATGAACAAGATGGACTGCATCAACATCACTGTTCATTAGAATTAAGATACTAAGATTCAGAGAAGAGAGCATAGAGAAGGAAAGAATCAAAATGAGACTACCTGTTGGTACAAATACTTGTTGGGTCAAATCTATGTGTTCTTTTATCGATACTCCCAAGATGTAGCCTACACATTATATATGCAGAAATGAGGTCAGTAGAGAGGTATGTCAAATGGAATCAGCTGAGCAGTGGGCTGGATGGTTTGGTTGCTAAGCTAAGGTCTAGTACATGGAAGTGCCCTTGAGGTTGATACTTACTTGATGTGGATTGCAACGATGCATACGTGAAGGTAGTAATTTTAAACTGTGAGTCCCCTGCTGCTTTTAAACTACTTTCATATGACTATCCTTGTTTTACTTGAGTACAAGTAAAAGAGTAAGTCCCCTGCTGCCGACTTGATGTCCAAGTTCCACATAGTTACGAGACTACCCTTGGCCGACTTTTACTTATTATATGTAGTGTTTGCCATTGTTTAGAAAACTATTTTATTCCATTGGAACTCCATTATTTCACTATTTTGTTATATGCTTTTTATTCAGATTTATTTTATTACGTAGAGAGACTGACTTATAGAGGATCTCTTTCGGCAGCTCGACGACGATGCCGAGGAACACCTTAGCACATAACTTTAATCAATAAAATGGCATTAGGGTAGGGGGGCTTTCCTTTGTTAAAAATACAAGAGAGATAGAGTTTGACAAGATAGTCAAACTATCACCCCGCATCTTCATTCTATGACGATGGATCTTGGGAATGATTTGGGGGATCCCAGACCATAACAATGAAACACTGATATCGAGTTTCTGACCCTTTAGTAAAGCAGAATCATTCATGAGCTCCCAGTTTCCATTCAACATTCATTATATCTGAGTAATTCTCTTTGCTGGATTTAGGGTTTACCTAGGTTTTGATGGTTAGCCAAAACTATAGAATTACTAAGGTGAATATATAAGATATCATACATTAGAACTGTTCTTAATTCTTGTGTTCTAGAGTAGCTAACTAGAACCCTGGAATTAGGATTGTAGATAACTACGATAATAGGATCTCTTCTTGAATTAAATTCTCTTGAGCTAGGTTGCTAGATACATGCGATAGCTGATCTAGGACATTAATGAACATGTCGGTGAGGACAACTACAACCGGCCTAAGGTATCACCGATCGATACTCATTTTGTGCCTACAAGCGAGAGCTATAGCATCTGACTTAGACAACTTATTAGACTCTCAATGATATTTGGATATCATTACATTAGACTTCGAGTTCTAGGACTATCATTCATAACAAACACCCTTAGCTTCTATATATCTATAATCTTTATTGCCTAAAACCCTAAGTTTAGTTATTTCATCCAATTCTTTACAAACCAATCTTATTTATTATTTACTACTTAATAACATATTTACCTAGCTTAACCGTGATTTCTAAAGTTGATATGTTATATTTGCCTAGCTTAACTTTGATTTCTAAAGTTGATGCAACCATGGTTGAGCCATATGACTATGCAACCAAGGATAAGTCTGGATGGATGAATGGAAACCTTGAAGATAAACTAGAGGCTGCAATGGAGCATAAAGACCTTATATTGGCGATGAAAAACAAGTTAAACAAGCTGGAAAAATTGTGGATCAGACTCATGGACAATTTGGGCCCTTTTCAGCCCCAAAGAAGATCAAACACACAAGTTAAGGATCCATTATCTCTTGCTGATGGGCCAGCTAGGAAATTAAGGTCCAAGAAACAAAGGAGGAATTGTTTGCTTAGTTTATTCTGAACCAGAGCAAACTAATTCAAAAATCAAATCAATGATTCAACCCAACTCTTCAAAGATTCAGTCTTTGGCCTTGCCTTATTTTTTTTTTCAATTTCTAAAAGTTTTAAGACCTTTCAATTTTCTCTTTGCTACTTATACTCTCTTTTGTTTCAGAAATATTATCACCTTTTTTTTAATCAAAAAATTTCTCTAAATTTTTGAATCATTTGTTCATCTATGAACACTGATTGCTAAAGAGTCCATTCTCTGATTACAAACTTATCTTTGATCATAAAAAGTTCATTCTATTGATTTAAGACACATCTATACAAGTTTTGATCATTCCATAGATCATCTTTGAAGATCATCCAATCCATCCATTTATCATCATCAAAATCAACCCCTTTCTCTCTCAAACTAGAATATCATTCTTCATAGAATCAGGAACAAAAAAGGATCTCATCATAAGGGGTTCAATCAAGTGGTATCAGAGCAGATTTGAAGGCTTTTGATCTGTGTTTGAATCTGAAACTCTCAAAATCTGGTTTGATTATGAAACTTTTGATTTCTTCTTTGTTATGGGAAATCTAGTTCTTTTTCTCTGTAATTTTCTCATAAAGTTCTTATCTTTTTATCTATTGTATCTGCAAGAGGGCCAACCAGATTAAAAAAAAAATCGAAAAGATTTAAGAGAAAAGTTGAAGAGAAATCCAACTTGTCTGAAGAGAAATTCAGCCTCTTTGTGGTAAAGCCTCTTGCAAAATAAAAATCTTGCAATCTGTCTATCTCTTTCTTCTGTTTTGAGGTTGGGGATTAAGATTCCCACGTATAACGGAATCAGTTACCCCAAAGCGTATCTGTAATCTTTCCAGATCAATATGGGAAGAGCCAAACTCAGGGAGCACAAAAGAGACGCAAGCTATTTTGCCTCCTCTTTGTCGAAAATCTCCAAGGAGTAGTGCTCGAACGGTTTTCTCGCCTAAAGAGAAATTCCATCGGAAACTTCCATCAACTCTCCTCGGCGTCTCTCAAACAGTACTCCATGTTCATACATATATCACGAATAGGTTCAAAGCCATCATGTGAAGGGTTAACAGAATAAGCGATAAAGTGGCCTTAGATGCCCTGAGAAAATTACTCTGGTACAAATCAAAGTTCAGAAAGTGAGTTTCTCTCGAGAAACCACGCTCGATACAAGATGCTCTCCACAAAGCAACGGATTTCATCATCAAGAAAGAAGAGATGAAAGTCTTGTCGCATAAACATAAACCTCCAAAAGCATCTGCAAACGACAACGCATCATAACAAAAGCCAAAACATAAGACTTCTCGTAACGACAAGTACGTCCATCACGAGGGTGAAGATGTTCAAGGAGCACATAACTACGCCATCGACTCCACATCAGAAAGAGAGAAAAATTTGAGAAACACTTGGACGCGAAACATATCCTTCAACGAGAACTCCTTCTGCGAGTTTCATCAGACTAAAGGCCACTTTACCACAAACTGCAAAGTTCTTGGTGCAAGGCTAACAGTAAAATTACTTGCAAGAAAAATCTATGATGTAACCAGAATCATAGATCTTATTTGGGATAGCAAACGTTTGCCAAAACTGACCAAACCCCGCCAACAGAAAATTCTCCTCAAAGGAATTGGTCAGGAAAAAACGAAAAACTTGGGAGAAGGCCGTACGACAGAGGGAATGATAACAATCATCACAGAGTTAACATGATCATTGGAAGATCAAAATACTGCCACAACACCGTTTAGTCGACAAAATCTTATCAGCATAAGGCTGAATCGAGAACGAACTGGTTTCTGCCTCTTAACCTCCTGAACGATGTGATCACCTTCGAGGAACATGAAACTGTTGGGATCGACAAATCTCACAGTTATCTAAAAGTTTCCAAAATCCTCGTTGATACGGGAAGTACCGCCGATATCATCTTCCTTGGAACCTTTCAAAGGATGAACATTGATTTATCAGAAGTCTTACCAACGCCTAAATCACTAGCTGGTTTCTCCGGCACAACATTTACTCTCGGATCAATTAAACTCCCTATTGTGGCCGAAGATTTCACAAAGATCATAGGTTTCTCGGTCGTGGATCACCCGACCATCTACAACATGATCATGGGGATGCTTGGATAAAATCCATGAGGGCCATCCCATCAACCTATCATTTCTGCATCAAGTTCCCAACTCCTAACATAACTGCAATAATTTGGAAATGCCAAAAACAGTCGCGACTTTCTTTTCTAGCTGAACATAAGCAGCATAAATCATAACCACCTCCATGGTGAAACCCAAACATACAAAGATAACACAACTCTCAACTAAAAACGCTTCGAAAAAGTCGACCCATAATCGTCAACTCAAACAACGGTCTTGGACAAAAAAATCAATGAAGCTTCTGAGCCCAACGCCTAAGACAACACATAATAATTAATTCCCAAAAAAGCCATCGATCATGTAACAGTCATAGCGGCTAAGATGGTCGACAAAACCGTACAAATCAAGTAAAACACTCACGCTAATAAACTGAACTACAAGACGGATTGATCCTCGAAAGGGGTACACAGGTAACTCGTCGCAAGACGAGTTCAGCTGTCCCCTCTCTAAAAATGGGGGAGTGGGTGCGTACACGTATATTCGTATACTCCCACATTTTAAAATATATGCTTTCTTGTTCTCGATATTTTTGAAGCTTTTCAGCAATAAGAATATGCAGTTTGACTTAAAAGTGTCCCGCCAATCACTTTTCTCGCAAAAACACTTGATCTCGGAAATTAATTTACGGCTAGAAAAAAGCAATCCACGACTTGGTTAAAAGCACCCAAGTAAAAACAAACACTCATCTATAACCCAAAAACGGAAACCATGCAAAAAATCTTCTTAACAACCAAAC
Source organism: Sinapis alba (assembly GCA_012274485.2). Lineage (NCBI taxonomy): Eukaryota > Viridiplantae > Streptophyta > Magnoliopsida > Brassicales > Brassicaceae > Sinapis > Sinapis alba. Next base: position 827,622 of record MU106082.1, on the reverse strand, counting down.
TGTTAACGGAAAAATCAACTTCTTATCAATCGATCAAATTCCGAACGCTTCACAAAGCATTCATTGGCCACAAGGTTGACATTAAGACTTTAAGGTACTACTAAAACATCTCTAAAACACTTTGGAAAGAAACATCGTGTACAAAAGAAAAATTCTAAGCAGAAAAACGCTTTCGAGTAAACTACTACACAAAAAATGAAACACTTCTCGGTCGCAAGGTGAACAAGGACCTTCACCCAAAGACAGAAAAATTCTCCTGACATATTCTAACAGTGAAAAATAATTTAGTTCGAAGGAAAAAACATATTTTTGAAAAAGAAACTAGATGTCGCAAAATTTTGAAAGTATACTTCCAAACTCTAACAACTTCCACAAATAGTTGTCACATGACTATAAATAAACAACCAACTCAAGTTAGAAAAGACAAGTACTTGCTCTTACATGACTTCCATCGAGTGCCCTGACGGACAAAACAACTGTTCTTAAAACGAACGATTAGCAAAACCTGATCCTCTCATAGAAATTGGTTCTCATACATCCGACACAAGAATAAGTGCTTTATAGTAAACCAATTTTTTTTTCAGTATCTTCCGGAGACTCGTCCAGCGATTTGGGATTTGTCTTCGGAGAGATTCTCGGTTCCCGATTGATGCAAGTCACATAAGCCGAGAAATTTTCACAGACTTTAATATCGGGAAGAATCAACAATAAATCGCAAAGAGTTAAGTAAGCCGGGATCGACCCTGCATACTCCAAAAACGAAAGTAAACCTAGGTCTTGCCCTAACTATACTCTTATCTCTCAAAGGCATAGTATCATTGATACAAGATACAATTTTTTTTCTCTTTGTTAATACTTAGACGTTTATGAGTCTCTACAAGTACTAGCCCTTGAGTATTCCCATCTTAATGCAACTTTGAGTATTACGATCTGCTAGGGCTTAAGAAATGAGGAACATACTCACACTCTATATCCCTCGTTGACGCTTTATCTTTAGGAAAGAAATGCTACAAAACGGAAACTTATGGAAACCCCCAAAGGAGCTAGTACATCACAAAGTTAAACACTTTTATTACAAAACAGGGAACATACTCCCTTTAAATACTAAACCACACTCAAGTAATAGAAAACCTGACCAGAACATGAGTATCCGAACACACCAGATGAAGCCGGGAACTGGTTAACCTCGGCATCCTCTTGTGGACCTCTAGATACAACATCCTCAGAATCAGGAGAAACCGGGATCAGGATCAACCTTTCTCGTACCCTTCCCTCAACTTGAGGAAAAAAAAGGATTCACATAGGAATAATCACCCTGAAAACCAGAATACATCACTTACTCATTGTTGTAGTTAACTAAACGGTCTTCATAAACCTCAAAGCACCAGTGGTACCTTTTCACTTGCGGTAATCACCATAAACTTTCCGAACGCTACTCATCTCCTCTAGGTAAGCGACGATCTGAGTCAAACGGCCTGGAAGATTGAGGATGCCTCCCGCTTTCCTCATATATAAGTGCGATGGAGATCGAAGGCACTCTTCCTCGCCAGATCGGCCTCACACACAGAGCGCTCGGTCCTCTCAACTTTCGCCTTATTCTTCAAATGAGCAATCTCCTTCTCAGCCTCGTTCTTGAAACGAGAAATTTCCTTCCCAGCCTTGTTCTTCAAACGAGCGATTTAATTCTCAGCCTCCTCTGCTCTCGAACGGGACACCCGGAATTCTGAGCGACCACTATAAGGGCTTCATTCATCACATTGAGACCCTGCAAGAAAAAGGGGCCAATAGCTTAGAAGAAAACTTTGAAACATACAATATATAATAAAGCATATCAAGAGGTTTACCCCCATACACATGCGGGAAGCCTCCGTGTACTCCTTTAAATCGGTAGACATTTTAACAGTAGCAGGCTTTCCAAAAGGACCCCCAAGGGAAGCCAAAAAGGCCATGTCACTCCCAAATCTTTGTCTTGAACGCCGGCAGCGGGGTTGGTAGGGTTTGAACAGTACCACTCCTGCTTCCCTTCTCAAGATGATTACAGAGAGACCAACGGTTCTCGGGCAGTGATACTTTGGGAGGAGAAATATTGTCCTCTTCGACAGCAACACTATCGCTCCTATGAGACCTTTATCTCTCCCTCAGCCTCTCCAAGAGGACTGGTAGGGTATTTCTGTGTAAGCGATTCATGCTCAGCTCCACATAATGATAGGAGGAAGGAGACAACCCATTGTGTTGATTTCTCCGGCTCTATTTACTAATACACCAGGAGTTCCTGCCTTTAGCCTACTACCATATGAGTATAGGGCAGTAATGGATTGTATGGAAGTAACTACCATTCCATAGTGATGGCCGCATGGTCTTCCAGCTCCATGATGATGATTCTGGCTACCAGGGGTGTTATTTGGGTGTATAGGCATGGAACCATGGAAGGTGTTTGGATTTATAGCTACATCCTTCAGTGGGGATTTCCTAATACCCTTTAATGGGGGATCAAGCCATTCATACTTCATATTATTGGATGCACGTAGCTTAGATAGGCATGTAGCCTTGTTGGCACGTGGACTAGTGAGCATATGCCTATGTAGTTGATATGAGTCATCTGGTCTAGAAGGCACAAGGCCGGCCCAATAATAGACTAGTCGGTATGTGATATACCATGGATTTTATCCGTTTTTACCCATGGTATATGAGTGTTTTAAGATACATTTTTTCTGTTTTGGAGTCTTTTTAGTATGTTTTCAGGTTCATGAGTGTTTTGAATAAAAGTTGTGATTTTGTGTCATTTGAGAGATAGAGATAGAGGAAGCTCGTAGCTGACCATCGAACCTGTCCAAGGTCAAAATTCAGAGTCAACCATCGATTGACGGACAGCTTGTGTCATCGATCGATAGCGGAGCGCGCAAAGACTTGTGAGTTTCTCAGCCGGCTTAAAGCCCAAGTTCCACCAATTTACAAAATTACCCCTAGCCGACTTTAACCTATTATTTAAGTGTTTTGCCATTGTTCTGGGCAAACACACACTTTAGGACACTTTCTTATTTTCTACTTTCATATCAAACAACTAAGGATTTTTAGTAGTTGGAGAGAAGATCCAAGACTCTTTCAAAGCTTTATTTTGGAACTCCAGTTTTTCTATCTATGTTATACTTTTTGTTATTGCTATCATTATAAATTGCTTTGCTATGTCTGAGTAGTTCTTCTGTTATATTTAGAGTTGAATATGTTATGAGGGATTAGCCCAAAATATAGAATTCCTAAAGTGATAAAAATCCTTCAAAGAGCTGCTATTAATGCTTGTGTTCTAGAGTAGCTAACTAGAACCCTGATCTTAGGATTGTAGAAAACTACAACTGTACGCTCTGCACCAGAATAAACTACTTTGAGCTAGGTTGTTAGAGAAACGTGAGAATTGATCTAATTAACTCAAGTGAATAAATAAAACCAACTCACTAACGCTTTTCTAAGCGACGATCAATCGACACTCTTAACGTGCCATCGATCGACAGTCGACCCATGCCAAAAAGCGACAGCTGAGGTACATGACTTAGACAATAGGATTGATTCAACAACGAAAGCTGGAATAGTTTCTCATTAGAATTTGAGTTCTAGAATTGACAACCTAAGTATTTTATATCATTTTAATCCTGATTACCTAAACCCTAAATCTAGCTTCTTTTCCATTGTGGGAACCAAAATCCACACCGTCGATTTCCGTAAACTTAGGAAGTCAGGAAACTGTAACTTTTCCAGGAGATCCCGAATAATCTACTTTAAAACAAATGCATCGCAATCAAACGATGAGAACAAACAAAATATTAAAGAATCAATAAAACGAAAAGAGAGCAAAAGAAATCTTATAGTGAATCTGTGTTTAAGCGTTTACAAGAGGAACTGAGCCTCAGCCATAAGAACTATTGGCGAGTTCCTAGTTCTAGCAACCTAAGACTGCTAAACCCTAATCGAATTGCAGCTTGATATCAAAATTGGTTTGGTGATATCAACCTAAGAGGCCATTGCCCTAAGTTTACTGTGAATGCTAAAAAAAATATCCTTTGTCTCTAGTCTCGTCTTCTCTTATATACTCCTCTTCAAGACGGTTAGGTGTTTCCTTTTCTTCCCCTGGTCGAGTTTATCACTTTGGGAATATTCCCTTTTTTCCTCTGATCTTTACATTTATCCGCCGAATCCTCATATTTAACTTGAAACTTTAACATTTATCTTCTCCATGCAAACAAAAAAAAACCCGTCATAGAATCTTTGGATCTGGTTTCGTACAAAATCGTAAGCGGGCCTTAAACAGTGTTTTAGGCCTCTCGGACTGTTTTCCGACTATAAGCGTTTTTATGATTTCTCCGAAAAGGGTTCTCGATAAGATGTTGTTCTAAAAGGAGTTCAAACTTCTCGTATAATTTAGGCAATTTTGGTGTTAACCGTTGCCATTTTATACGATCCATTCGAACTTATACGAAAAAGTAGTCTTCGCGGTTTTTATCGTAAAGTTCCAATGGTAACTCTGATTGGAACGAAACTAAAAGCGTTTCTATCAAGATTTGAGAGAAAGGCTAAAGAGAGTGTTACAGCTCGCCATATGTCGACCTGGGAGCTGCATTTGTCGAGATAGGAGTTGTTTGTCGAGTCTTACTTATTTTTATCGTAAAATCTCAATGGGAACTTTGATCGAGACGAATTGCGTGTGCGGGTCGCCATATGGTGACTCGTGCTTACCAAATGCAGGTTGCCATTTGGCGACTCATGCTTGCAGGGTGTGGGTCGCCATATGGCGACCCGTGCTTCACGAGTGCGGGTTGCCTTTTGGCGACCCATGCTTCATGAGTGCGGGTCGCCATATGCATTGCGTGTGCGGGTCACCATATGGTGACCCGTGCTTACCGAGTGTAGATCGTCATATGGCGACCCATGCTTGTGCGGGAACCAAAATTCAGACTTTCGATTTTGTGATCTTAGGGGAAGTCTAAAAGATTCAATTTTCCCAGAGGTCTTGGATTATCTGCGTAAACAGATGAAACAAAGAAGAGAGAGATAACATAATATCGAAAGTAAATTGCGCTAAGGCGTTTATTGATTCATAATGATAGCGAATTTAGTCAAAATTTAGATGTGAACGAAGAGGCATGCTTTCAGGATCTCGTATCTTTTGATATTCATGCCTAGAGACGTTACAGACCAGATTACTCTCGGTTTAGGGCAAGACCTAGGTTTACTCTCGGTTAAGGCTGTGCGATGACTAAACGGCTTTCATTTTGCGTGTTGCGATTTCAACCTGATTCTGTATCCCTTTAAAGTCCGCAATATGTACTCGGCCTATACGACTTGTATGGTCGGAATCGAGCATCTCTTCGAGGACAATTTTATGTTTCCCAAAAGTGTTGACCAAAAATTGTGGATTTCTTTTATAGCGCTATTATTCTTGTGTCGGATGTAAGAGAGCTATCCTTGTGAGATAACTTAGTCTGTTTAGGACATTGCAAGTTCGTTGTGATCAGCAACAAACTTATTGGTAGATATTACCGTTTTTGAGCTTTCGCGGAAGACACGCGTTTGAGAGGGTGTGCGTGTTTTATAGTCGCGGGCGGACTGCTTTTTGGGATAAGGATTTTGTTCAGAGTGTTTTGATGAAAAATGGTTCCTCATGCCTTGGCGACATCTCGCCAAGGCACGAGGGTTCGATTTTTCTTATGTTGCGTCTTGCAACAAGATTGTTTGCGGTGTCGTGTGCTGAAGACCGTCGTTCTTTACATCAGTTTTTTGGGCGAAGTTAATTACGAGATTTGACTTTTTGATGATAAAAGAATTTTGCGAGAAAAACTCACGTTTTATTTTTAGAAAAACTCTTCAAAAATATCGAGTACAAGAGTAGATATTTTAAAATTTTCTGGGAGTATACGAGTATAAAGAGGGGGGACAGCTGAACTCGTCCTGCAACAAATTGCCTATGTACCCCTTGCTGGGGATCAAGCCGTCTCACAATTCAGCTTTAAGTGAATGCTTAGTGAGTATTTTTTAGGTGCATTGCGTTCCAGGTTCTAGGAACCTTGACTTCCTGCATGTTCGTGATTTCGTAAGCGCCTAGTCGCACTACTTTTATGAATTTGTATGGTCTTTCCCAGTTTCCTCCGAGTTTTCCTGCGTTTCGCTCGGCAGTGTTTTAGAAGACCTTTTGTAGGAATAAGTCTCCTTCTTTGAACCTACTGCTGCGCACGTTTGAATTGTAGTACCTTACGGCTGCTTGTTGATAGTTTTCAATTCGTATGAGTGCCTGATCCCGACGTTCGTTTATTAGGTCGAGGTCGTCAAGCTACATTAGGTTGTTCAAATCTTCAGGCTTTGGGAGTCTTTTGCGTATTCTGGGAAATTCGACTTCTGCCGGGACAACCTATTCTCCTCCGTAAACGAGGGTGAATGGGGTTTCCCCTGTGTCTTGTCTAGCCGGTGTCCGATGTGACCATAAGACTCTTTCTAGTTCCTCGACCCATTTACCCTTCTTGGCGTCTAGGCGTTTTTTGAGTCCATCAAGGATGGTCTTGTTAGTAGTTTCAGGATGTCTGATGCATCGGATTTTCCACTTCTCGCAGAAGGCTTCGAATCTAGCCGAGATGACTTGCGATCCGTTGTCTGTTATGATTTTGTACGGGATGCCATGCCTGCAGATAATGTTTCTCCACACGAAGCTTTTGACCTGAGAGTCTTTGATGCTCGCGTAGGAGTCTGTTTCCACCCAATTCGAGAAAAATGGTTAAGAAGAGGAAGAAGCATTTTTGTTTAGATATATGCATGGGACCAACAATGTCTATGGACCATCGCATGAATGGGTACAGTGCCGAAATTGACGAGAGGACCTCAGATGGTTGATGGATGGTGGGAGCATGTCTCTGGCATTTTTCGCATTATCTTGCAAAATTCTCGCAGTCCTTGATCATTGTTGGCCAATAGTAACCGTGGCATTTAATTTTGACTATGAGGGATCTTCCGCCGGAGTGGTTTCCACAGGATCCAGAGTAAATTTCTCCCATTATACCTTGTGCTTTCTCTCTTTCTATGCAGGTCATAAGAGGTCTGGAGAATCTCTATTTGTAGAGTTCTCCTGCTACCAATACGTATCGCGCGGACTGGGCCTTAATTTTTTGGGCTGCCCATTTCTCTGCTGGGAGTGTTCCGTTTGTGATGTATGCTAGGATGGTCTGCATCCATGGTTTGTTGAACCCGTATTTGATTTGTCTGTGTTCTTTTTCTGGTTGGGCATCAACTTTGTCTGCATCATCGTCCAGTGGGTTGATTAAGTTCACGACGATAGGTGGTCAGATGCTAGGGGGCTATATGAATTCCACGGGGATTACCTTGCTTAGACATGGATCAGAGCTGGACGCTAGTGCGGCCAGGGCATCTGCCTGGGCGTTCTCCGCGTGAGGGATTTGTGTCAGAGCGAATTGATCAAAGCTTTGGGTTAAGTTCTGGACAACCTTCAAGTAGGCGTCCATTCTTTAGTCTCTTGCCTCGTATTTTCCGATGTACTTATTTTCTACCAGCTTTGAGTCCCAGTACGCGTGGATGTTGCATATTTTCATGCCGCGAGCCAGTCGTAAGCCAACAATGAGAGCTTCATACTCGGCTTTGTTGTTGGAAGCCTGGAAAATCAATCGAAATGATTGTTCTAGTACTTCCCCTGTTGGTGAACTCTGTCGGATTCCGACCCTCGAGCCCCGTTTGGATGATGATCCAGCACCATATGGCGACCCGTGCTGTGCGGGTGCGGGTCGCCATATGGCGACTGTTGCATTGCGAGTGTGGCTCGCCATATGGTGACCTGTGCTTTGTGAGTGTGGGGGTCGAGCTAGGCGACGTCGAATTCCTTTCAGATGATTTCTCCTTGCCTGGATGGCTTTCCAACTTCTCCCCAGGTGATGGGAGTGGCATTAGCAATTTTTCCCTGCCAGGTTGTAACTTTGACAACCTCTTTAAGGATCTTCCGTCTGATTCCGACCTTCCTCCTACCGTGGATGGCTAGGCGAGGTCGAAAGCCTTTGCGGAGGGTTTTAGGATTGTCAATGCGGTTAGTAACTCGAACTTCTCTTGTTTCTACTATATAATTTTATGGGGCAAGTTTCTTTAGCTTCGAACCTATACAGGGACAACTTTCATTCAACTCGGCTCTCGAGGCGAGCTACCGGGAGGTGAGAGTCTGCTGTTTCAAGTCTGAGAGAGTGGAGAACGAGGCTGCTCTCTTCGAGAACAGGCTTCTGTTTGAAACCAGGATCTCGAGAGAAAGCATGCTAAGGCTCTTCGTTGTGAAGAGAGGCGAGGGAAGCACGAGGTTGCTGCGGTGATTGAGGGTCGCGCTGCTCATTTCAGGACTGAGTTTAGGAAGCTTATGGGAGCCCAAGAGCTTACGGGCGATTTCCAAGAGTGTCGTGGAGCCGTTGGTGCCTTGTCGCGAACAAGGGCCAAAGACTGTGTTTTCCACACCGAGATGGATAAATGACCAGCTACATGGATGAGTATGAAGGTGTCGAGACTCTGGTCCCTCCTCTCGAGGAGAAGGTGCTGGGATATTGGGATCCCATCCCAGTTTATCCTGATACGGAGGAGACCACGACCAAGGTTTCCGTTGAGGGGGTCGAGGTGAATCAATCCTTGGGCACATTTGTTCGTTCAGTGTCGGGAAATTTTGAGTTGGACCCTTGAAGGATCTAGATAAGTTATCTTGTTTCTGATCTATCTTTGGCGATGTGTGGCCGTTTTATGCGTAGTTGTGTTGGGCTGGGTGTGGCCGCTTTTACGTTTATGCTTAGGCCATATGTGGCTGTTTTTATTATCGGGGCTGGCCATACGTGGCTTTGAATCCCTGCCTTTGATGGCTTATGTATTGAACAACGCTTTTATTTTAGAAGAGTTTTAAGAGTTTATGATTTGATTTGGTGTAGAGGGAAGAATGCGAGTTGTCATCTCGTATCTAACTCTTCTTTGCAAATCGTTCTATTCGTTGCTCATTCGAGATGTGCGAAAAAGTTCCTTGAGCGTTTAGATGTGAACGAAGAGGCATGCTTTTAGGATCTCGTATATTTCGTTACTCATGCCTTGAGACGTTAGAAACTAGTGTACTGAGTTTAGGACAAGGCCTAGGTTTACTTTCGGTTAAGGCTGTGTGATGACTGACTGGATTTCGTTTTGCGTGTTGTGATTTCAACCTGATTCCATACCGCTTTAAAGTCCGCGATAGTTCTCTACTTATACGACTTGTATGGTCAGAATCGAGCATCTCTCCTAGGACAATTTTTCAATATCCTGGAAGTGCTGACCAAAATTTTGGATTTTTTGTGCGCAATTCTCCTATTCGGATGTATGAGAACCATTCTTGAGAAAGGTTAGGTGCGTTTGTTTAAGACGACTATTGTACTCGTTGGAGCCAATCGATGAGTCAGGTGTAAGAGCGAGTGCTCGTTTATGATTAAAGTCGCGGACGGACTGTTCTCGAGTTTTGGGAATATATTTTCAGATGTTTTATGCAATGTCTCACATTATGTTCCAAAAGTACATGTTGTGCAAGTTGATGATTACGAGGGTGAACTGATGTTCGACCTCTTTGAGGATGGGGCCTCTATGGTTTTCTACTGAAAGGTGTTATATGAAGAAGTGTTTGCACGGAAGAAGTTCGGTTCGTACGTGGATAGTTCGGAATAGCTTTAGATGTTCATGCGATAAAAGAGACATTGCGAGATTTGAGTTTTCTTATTATTGATTTTTTTTAAAATATCGAGTACAAGGCGAATATTTTAAAATGATGGAGTATACAAGTATACGTATATGCACCCACTCCCCCCCTTTTTAGAGAGGGGGATAGCAGAACCCATCATTGGACAAGCTGCCTACGTACCTTTTTCAAGGATCAATCCATCGCGTAGTTCAGTTTTTTGGCAACGAGCGGTTTTACTTGGCTGCAGTTGCGTCGACCACCTTAGTCGCGGTGACTGTGGCAGGGTCAACGTCTTTTTCCAGGATTGTCTCCTCTGGTTGGGTTGTTGCGTTGGGATCGGACGTCTTCTTGCTTTCTTCGTTCAGAGCCGTTGCTTGGAATGACGAGTTTGGATCATCTTTTTCAGAGACACTTTCAGTCGGTGGCTGAGTGGTCTTTGCTCGTTTGGGTTTCACCATCGAAGTAGTCGTAATCTGTCTCAGCTTGTGTTCAGTTAAGAAACAAAGTCGCGACTGTTTCTGGGTGCCCCAGATTGCGGCAGTTCTGTTTGGAGTTGGGAACTTTATGCCTAAGTGATAGGTTGACGGGACTGCCTTCATGACGTTGAGCCATGGAGTGCCCGTGATAACATTGTAGATGTCGGGGTAGTCGACGACTGCGAAGTCGATGATTTTCATTACTTCTTTCGCCATGACCGGGAGTTTGATCGATCCTAGGGTCATTTCGGTTACGCCAGAGAAACCGGTTAACGGCTTTGGCGTTGGTACAACATCTTTAAGCTCGACGTTCATCCTCCTGAGTGTATTACAGAAGATGACGTTAACTGTGCTCTCAGTATTGATGAGGACTCTGGCGACCTCGAGATCTTTGATTATGAGATCGATGAGCAGCGGGTCACAGTGGAGTTGATCGATTCTGCCAGCTTCTTCATCCTCGAAGGTGATGGCGTTATTTTGGTCGTCCAATGGTGGAGACCAGGTCGGCCAGTTCTCGCTTGCTTCAGCTTTTCAATGATAGGCCTTGATCGATGAGACCATGTCGCTGCAGAAATGTGATCCTCCGATGATCATGTTAATCTTGCGATGGTTGTTGTCGTTGCCCTCATCATCCTGCCTCCTTCCGCGTTTATCCCCTGAAGAGCTTTTTCTCTGGGGAGGTTTGTTGGTTTTCGGGAGATGATCAGAGTCGTGGATGAAATCCTTGACGCTCGTTACCCCGGAGAGTTCCCCTGTGATTAGTTTTGCTCCCAATATCGCTCCGAGAACTTTGCAGTTGACGGCCAAGTAGCCGCGAGTATGATGGAAGTCGCAGAAGACGCTCTCATCGTAATTGGGATTTCAGGTCCACGTGTTGCCCAAGGTTCACCCTTGTTCAGAGCCAGAGTTGATGGCAGAGTTGTGCACCCCCTCGGTTTCTTCTCCCTCTCGATGGGCAGTTTTCTTCCTTTTCGACTTCTGATTTGGAGCCGAATCTTTCGAATTTTTTTTTGTTGGTTTGTGCTTTTGTGACAGAACCTTTGTCTCTTCTTCGATCATGATGTAGTCCGTGGCCTTGTGCAACACGTCTTGAATTGTACACGGTGGTTTTTCAACGGTGATCCACTTTCTAAACTTTGATTTGTACCAGAGCGTCTTTCGAAGCACGTCCCCCGCTACCCTATCGCTGATCCCGCTGACTATTGCCATAACGAGCTTGAATCGGTTGATAAAGTCGTGAAATGATTCGTCTTCCCTTTGAGTTAAGCTCCATAGGTCGACGTCAAAAGTTTCTCGATTGATGAACATCGAGTACTGCTTGAGAAACTCCAAAGCGAGTTGGCGAAAGCTTCCGATGGAATTTCACATAAGGCGGGAGAACCATTCGAGCGCGGCTCCATCAAGGTTTTTCGACAAAGAGGCGGCATTGGCCGGCGTCTCTCTCATTGTCTCTAAACTTGGCCATTCCCATCATGATCTCAAAGGCCTGTAGGTGTGCTTTGGGATCAGTCGTACCATTGTACGTTGGCACCTTGATATTTCCACTATCCGATACTCTGGTGTTTACAATACGAGTTGTGAAGGGAGTTTTACGAGCTTCCTCGAGCAGTTGGTCTATCTCATGCGCGAAGCTAGTCGCATGATGAATCTGAGATTTCACAGCTTTCACTTCCGCGACCGTTTTCATGAGATGATTACAAAGATCGCGGATCTCAAAATCATCGTTGGCAGTTTTCCGAGCTTGTCGGCGTTTGCTGCTAGTTCTCCGAGTCTGCTCTTCAGCCAGCTTCTTATGCTCTTCCTAGAAGATGTTTTCTTCCTCCTCCGTCATGGGTTTGTCGAGCAGGACTTCCTGATCCGTGTGGCTCCTTATCCTTGTGGATGCACGTCCACGTCCTGGTCCAAAGGCTTGGACTGACTGCTGGAGTCCACGTTGACGCGCTCGATTTCGTCTCTTCTTTGTCCTCTTCCAATGGTCGAAGATCGCCCGTATTTTTCCGCGCTGGCGCAGGAGTGATTTCGTCGGGATTTTGTTCCGACTGCTTCTCTTGCGCATTCTTGGACCGGTCCAAAGTAGTTGCGAAATCGAGTCTTCTTCCTCGGATTCTAGTGGTTCCGCGAGGAAGGACAGCTTGGGTTCTCGTAAGTGGGGTTTCGACCCGTTTAGCGAGAGATCGCATGAGCTTTCTCGATACACGTCGATCTAAAAGGAGTTCAAACTTCTTGTATAGTTTAGGCAATTTTGGTGTTAACCATTGTCGTATTATACGATCCATTTGAACTTATACAAAAAATGAGTCTTCGCGGTTTTTATCATAAAGTTCCAACGGTAACTCTGATTTGAACGAAACAAAAAGCATTTCTATCAAGATTTGGGAGAGAAGCTAATGGGAGTGATCCAGCTCGCAATATGGCGACATGGGACCTGCATTTGTCGAGCTAGGAGTTGTTTGTCGAGTCTTACTTATTTTTATCATAAAATCTCAACGGGAATTCCAATCGAGAAGAATTAAGAGGCAGCAAGGTCCTAGCTCAAAGTAGGAGGTCATTAGAGTGGGAATATAGTATTTTGATACTGATTGAGAGACAGTTACCCTACTGTTGTATGTCACATGAGCATCCTATGGACCATCTGGAGAGGTTTAAGGATTTGTTTTTTTCCATTAAAGCCAATGGAGTCCCTGAGGACTATCTTTCGTGCAAGCTCTTCAATTACTCACTTGCTGGAGACAATTCTCAGTGGCTTAAGTAGTTACTACCAGGATCTCTTACATCCTAGACTAACATCAAGAAGCATTCTTGCCTAATTTCTTTGATGAGGCACGCGTTGAGGACTTAAGGAGGAAGATTGCTACATTCACACAGGAGCCTACAGAGCATTCAGAAGCTCTTGGCTCAGATTTAAGTCCTATCAGAGAGAGTGTCCACACCATGGATTTAATGAAGTGCAGCTGCTCAACACTTTCTTTAGAGGCATCACATTGGCATATCATATGGCTCTGGACACATCTAGTGAAGGAAACTTCAACACTAGGAATCCAGAAGAGGCCGTGAGGCTTATAGAGAACCTAGCATCCAGCAACAGTACCAAAAATACTTATTTTGAGAGGACAAAATCGGCCACTACCCTTGGGAGGGAGCAGATGGACGATGTTAGAGCTAAGCTGGACAAGTGTCCACACGCTTCTCAGGAAGCAGGTAAGCTTCGCAGATGATGTAGAAGCTGTAGATGTCGACAGTGACGGAGACAACATGGAGGATGTGAACTTCATCAGTGGTACTGGTTGTCAGAGCCAGAGGACTGGAATCAGAATGGATACAGAAACTGATATGGCACTGGACAGAAGATAGCTTCAACAAGAATTCAAAGTACCAGAAACTCTACAACAACAGCTACAACAACAACAACATAAGCTCTTCTTACCATAATCAACCATCACAGACTCAAGAAGACAAGATAGAAGTAATGCTTAATCGGGTTCGTGAAGGACAACATAAGCTGACAGTGAACTTCAATGGAAAGATAGATTATGTTTACACTAACCTGAACACTAAGTTTGAAGCTTTGAGTACCCATGTGAAGAAGCTGGAGATACAAGTGGTTCAGACAAGAGAAGTTGTTGAGAGGCAAGAGATCTTCATCAAAGGCAAAGGGGATGAAACACTGAAGCACCACGTGAATGCCATCATAGATGATGCTTTCTAGCAAGTGGTCAAGGAGGAAAAGCTTCAGGAGGGCAACTTTGAAGTCGAGAGCTCCATGAGCATCATCAGTTCACATTGATGTCGATCGACACCAAGAGAGGGACATCGACCGATGGAGCCTGCCAAGCATCGACCGACGCATCATATTAAGCATCGATCGACACCTTCTATGGAGGTTGTTGCATCATGCAAAACAGTGAGGATCATGACCCGTGGAGAGTTTGCAGCTAGGCACCCACATCCACCCAACCCTTACAACGTGCTTATACGGAACGTCAATCGACATCATAAGCCAGTCATCGATCAATAGAGAGAGCAAGTCATGACATCGAGAGCAAGTCATCGATCAACAAAGAGAGTCAGGCGGTGATTGACAACGTCACCCCTATGTCGATCAACAACCACCTCTTACCTACCGAGTGCAGCTATCTATGATAGATGTAGCCCGACTAAATGCACTCAGAAGCCGATCCCAACCTTCAAATACACAAGCAAACAACATCAGTCAGCATTCTGAAGATGCACCAGGGCCTATGCAAGTTGATCAGGCTACTGAGAAAAGATCCTTGAGGAGGAGAAAGGAAAAGGTTCCAAAGCATCTTAGGAGAGGAGCTAATGAGAAGGAGATGCATAGCTTCACGAAAAGGGTTCTAAGGTCCCCATGGAGAAGACATTCGAGGAGGCTTACTTTACCCACAGACTATGAATGTTCTTCAAAGAGAAAAAGGAACCATAGCAAGATATTGAAATAATGTTCCATCAAGTCAGAGAGAAGATGAAGCAGAAGATTACACTGAAGAAGAAGAAGAGTGATCCCGAAAGATTTGTAGTACCATGCTTGATAAGAGGCATTGAGTACCCTTATGCGCTCTGCGACACAGGTTCTCCAGTCAGCATAATTCCAAAGGTGATGGCAGACTATGTAGGTCTGAGGATAGAGCATTAAGAGGACTCATTCACTTTTGTGGATTGTTCTACAAGGAGCTTAGGAGGAATCATCAGAAACCTGGAGGTGGAGATTGGTAATGCCTTAGTCCCAGTAGACTTTCATGTGCTGGACATTAAGCTGAACTGGAATTCTTCTCCACTACTTGGAAGAGCCTTCATGGCTATTGTAGGAGCAGTTTGCAACATGCAGACTAACCAGTTGTGTTTGACACTCATTGACCCTACTGTCTACTATGATCCAGTGAGAGTTGTCAAGTCACAGACATCCTACACAGAGATTGGAGATGATCCAGTCTTGATAGCAGTATGCTACTCTGATTCTGGAGCAGAACGTGAATCTGATGGAGAAGCATCGATCGACATTACACCCTTGCCATCGATCGATTATCACATTGGAGCCACGATTGACAGTAATCTTGAAGCATCGATCGACAATGACCCCACGTATGAGATAGAAGATTCTCTAGATCACTGCTACCCGAGTTTTGCATTTGAAACTACTATACCCATATAAAGGAAGATCCGTGTAATGCAGCCTGATGAGTATCAAGTATACAGAGATGAAGATGGCAATGCACAAACACTGGATGGGAGAATCATAGAAGCAATATTGGAGATGGCTGATAGATCAGGTGGGAAGTATCTGAGTCTACCGCAGTATGAAGGATGTTTTCAGATGCCTGGACTTCATTCTCCACCCCCAAAATAAGAAGACAATTACACTAAAGACGAAGTCATGGAGATCATGAAGAAGGCAATGACTGATCAAGACAAAATGTATGAGAAGATGCATCAGACCATCGACATACTCTTCTACCCTCTCAACAACAGCATTGCTTGGATAAGCAAGACAATGGAGGAGCTGCAGCAAAAATTGGACTATACATAATGGATCATTCAGAGGCAGAAAGATCACATAACCATAAGTGAAAAAGTGATAAAATTTTTTGTTCGTACCTGGTTCGAGATGAGCAAAGAAGATGTAGACACTTGTTTCCCAACAAGTAGTCATCTACCTCCATACTAGCCAAACAACCTCCAATAAGTCAAGCTAAATGATTATAACAAAGCGCTGAGTGGGAAGCAACCCACGGGTAGGTAAGTTTTAGCTTTATTTTAAATATTTTACTGGTTTTTCGCACTTAATTGTTTCAGAAAAAGGATGATGAACAGTGACGACACTGTAGCTGCGTCAACAATGACGAAGCAGACACGTCGATCGACGGTTCGGCAGCAACGTCGATCGATGCTGAACGAAATGCGAGGTACTGTTTATTTTCAAAAAAAGAAGGTCCAAGGAAACAATTATTCTGAGCATCGACCAATAAGACATGGTCGACATCGTTCGACAGTATACGACGGGCATTGATCAACATACACATCACTGTGTCGAACGGCATTGACATCAGCTAGCAGGTATATCGTTCTTCCTTGTTAAATTTTGTCCTTATGATTTATTTTCTCACCGAACTTTGACTAAATGAACATTGGGGACAGTGTGATTTAAGTCTAGGAGGAGGTTTACTGGTCTTTTTTTTTTTAATTTGGTTTTTAAGTTTTATTGAGTCAAGAAGGGGATGATGAACTTTTCAATTTTCACTTATTATCTAAAACACTCTCTAGCACCATTCGTAGATTTACTTACTGCAGAGTGCACTAGAGATGCCAAAGTGGATCACATGCTCTTCATCCACACTTGCTGAGAATGTTTGAAGGAACCAAAGATGACCTCCAATCTAAATGAACTTAATCTGCTTGTCTTGGGGATTGGTATACATTGGATTGGGTTCCTCGTGCAAGTCTGGAAGGGTAGAGTTTGTGTGTTTCTGGTTCCCTTCTCTCTCTCTCTTCAGCATCTACAAAAAGAAAAATAAAAGATTAAGATGATTTCTTGAAAGATGCAGAGGGGTAGGTAAATTACCTATGATCCCATTATTATAATTCAGATAGGAATGATCACACATTGTTGAAAGCGAGGGATATGTAAATTACTTGTGATCCTATTATTCGCCTACACTTTGTCAAAGAAATGATAAAAAGAAAGATAAAATTCAAAATGAAGGTGAATAAGATGGACTGCATCAACATCATTGTTCACTGGAATGAGATAAAAAGATTCAGAGAAGAGAGAGAAAAATGAAGAAAAGGACCAAAGAAGACTATATGTTGATCCATATACTTTCTTGAGTTGAGCCCATGTGTCCTTTGATTGATACTCCCAAGGTAAAACCTACACTTTTTTATATGTAAGAAATGACGTTAGTAGAGGGGTTAGTCAAACAATATTAGCTAAGTTGCTGGTTAGATGAACTTGGTTGCTAAGCTAGGATATGGCATATAAAGTGCCTCTTAAGTTGGAACTGATTTGATGTGGCTTGCAACATTGTAGAGGTGATGATAGTGAGTTTTAAATTTTGTGAGTTCTTCCTGTTTTCAAACCTCTTTCATTAAGAATACTCTTGTTTTGCTTGAGGACAAACAAAAGGATAAGTCTGGGGGAGTTGATGTACCATGGATTTTACCCGTCTTTACATATGGTATATGAGTGTTTTGAATAAAAGTGGTGATTTGGGATCATTTTGGAGATAAAGATAGAGGAAGCTCGTAGCTGACCATCGAACCTACCAAGGTCGACATTCAGAGTCAACCATCGATCGACAGACAACTTGTGTCGTTGATCAATGGTGGAGTGCACAAAGACTTGCGAGTTTCTCAGCCAATTTAAATCCCAAGTTCGACTAATTTACAAGATTACCCCTGACTTACTTTAACCTATTATATAAGTGTTTTGCCATTGTTCTAGGCAAACACACGTTTTACGACACTTTCTTATTTTCTAATTTTCACAGCAAACAACTTAGGATTTTTAGTAGTTGGAGAGAATATCCAAGACTCCTGCATAGATTTATTTTTGAATTCCATTTTTTCTATCTATCTTATGCTTTCTTTTATTGCTATCATTATGAATTGCTTTGCTATTTCTCCGTAGTTCTTCTGTTAAATTTAGGGTTGAATAGGTTATGAGGGATTAGCCCAAAAGATAGAATTGCTAAGGTGATAAATATCCTTCAAAGAGTTGTTATTAATGCTTCTGTTCTAGAGTAGCTAACAAGAACCCTGATCTTAGGATTGTAGACAACTACCACTGTAGGCTCTGCACCAGAATAGACTGCTTTAGCTAGGTTGTTAGAGAAATGTGAGAACTGATCTAATTAATTCTAGTGAAAAAATCGAACCAACTCGTTGATGCTTGTCTAAGTGACCATCGATCGACGCTCTTACGGTGCCATCGATCGACAGTCGACATGTGCCAAAAAGCGATAGCTGAGGTACAAGACTTTGTCAATAGGATTGATTCAACAACGAAAGCTGGAATACTTTCTCATTAGAATTCGAGTTCTAGGATTGACAACCTAAGTATTTTATATCATTATAATCCTGATTACCTAAACTCTAGATCTAGCTTCTTTTCCATAATCTTACAAAACCTCAATCAACTATTGAACAACTATTCAACCTACTTATATGCTGCTTTTAAACTATTTACCTAGCTTGATCACTGCTGATTTAGATCTAGTGTGTGCCCTAGATCCTTGTAGATTCAATCCATAAGTACTACAACTTGACATCTTATTTGAGAGAGTAAAAATCACTCCTTAGGGTAATTTGAGTGATATCAGTATGCTACAGTCAGCATGTAGTATTCCTGCTGATAAGCTGGAAATCGTGACTTGAGCCAATGAGTAGAGTTGTAGATATGCTTCAGTGAGCATATAACCTGATCTAGTTGATAGTAATCACAGGGATTTGTCACTTATAGGCACATCGATGAAGATGATCTTCTAGGTCAATTTATACCTTGGTGGTTGTAGAATTGATCTGCTCTGGCTTTGACCGATAAGTAGATTAGCAGACATGCTATAGTTAGCATAACCATCATCTTGTTGGTAGAAGTCGCGAGGATCAGCCTATCATAAACATATCATTGACCATAATCTTCTATGTATGAATTCTTGCCTTGGCGGCTATCAAATTAATGTCTTCTTTAGGTGGAGCCATTGGACGAGTTGTCCCCTCTCTTTAGGTTTAAGAAACATATATTTATAATAGAGGTTGTGATTTTCTCTTAAAATTTGGAAATATTCACTATTTTCTTAGATAATAAAATATTTCCATTTATATTTAAGAAATCATATATATTAGAATATTTTCGTTTTCTCTTGGATTTAAAGAGATATGACCATATCCTGAGATATGTAAATGTTTTTATTTATATAGAAGTTTTTCTATTTATCCGGAGAGAAAAAATAATCTGACCCGGAACCCGAAACCTGGAAGCTGGAGGCAGGAAGCCGGAAGCTGGATGCAGGAATCCGGAACCTGGATGCAGGAATCCGGAAGCTGGATGCAGGAATCCGGAAGCTGGATGCAGGAAGCCAGAAGCTGGATGCAGGAAGCCGGAAGCCATAACCAAAAGATCGGTGTCCTCCTCTAACCCAGAGGTTCTTTCTCCTGGATTGATGGTTCCTGGCCGTGACTAGGGATTTGGTGCAGTAGAATGCTACAATGGGCATACATAGTTATCCTACAAACGAAGATCACATATATATGTTGGAATCTGTTGTAGGTGATCTGTTGCCCCGCCCAGAAGCAGAAATTCTTGATCTTGAATTCATATTACAGTGGTTAACATGATCTTTCTTAAGCGCATGACCTTGGTGGCATGTAGCCACATGTTTTCCGGATCCAAATGCACATGGCAGCATGAGGAAAGCAAATTCTTGATTTACTTCAGTGAGTAAATTGTTTTTCTTGCTTCTGTGCCCCATGATTAGATATGGGCTGGAGAATGATCTTTTGACCTGCTTTCCCTGGTGAAGTAGTATTCAGATGCTTGTTTTTTTTATCTTTATGTTTAGTCTCTTGGGGACGTACCCAGACTCTAGGCAGTAGAAGTTTTGTACTAGGCAGCAGTCGAGTGAAGAATATGCGTCTTCTCTTTTCGTTTTCCGGAAAAACAAGACCCTTTGTTGAGGCATTCAGACTGGTTCTTTGTCGTATTACCCTGAGGAATCAAAGTTCGTCATGTAGGAACTCGGATTTCATGTCGATTCTTCTTTGGAAGATGGAGTTTTGAAGGGATTTAAGCTCTTATATAGGAAGATCTCTAGATATTATCCTTGAGAACCCGGAAGTTCTAAGGAACTGATCCTCAGATCCTGGTGGATCTATAGATATAATCTTTAGGAACCCAGAGGCTCTAAAGAATTCCTTTTCATGCCCATTAGGTTAATTCTTATTTGGTATCTCAAGCCCGGAGGCTGTATTGACTTAATGTGGCATCACACTCGGTCCTTCTTAGGTGGAACACTCTCGATATTGAATGGATGTGAGCCACAGTCGAGACTGCATGTGCTGCCTCTTTGTGGAGCCGTTCATAATGTCTTCATGCTCTATTGGACCGATTCTTGGTCGCCTGATCATTTTGGAACCGTTGGTCCCACAATCTCAGGTATTCTTTGCTGGTTTCAAGGCTTTCCATTATGGCAGTTTTGAAATCTTGAATGTATCTTCTTGGAGCCCGGAGATTATGGGAAATATCCTCCTACACATAAAATTTGTGAGATTTATCTTCTTAGAACCCAGAGGTTCTGGGATATATCCTTCTGAACCCGGAGGTTGTCGGATTTATCCTCAATAAACCGGGAGGTTGTGGGATTTATCCCCCTGAAACCTGGAGATTGTTGAATTTATTTTCTTAGAACCTGAAGGTTCTGCGATAGATCCTTCTGAAACCCGATCCTCTGACCACCTACCAATTTCCACTGTACCTTTGTCCTATGGAGCAATATTTATTCAAATTGAATAGTGGTAATACCACCACAATCGGATGAGCCTGGAAGTGTATCTACAACTTCCTGGCTTCTATGATTGATGTATGGCTAACTCTTCGCACCGGGACGGTGCTCTGTGTGTGCTCGTGTTGTGTCAGGTGGAGAAAGATTACTTCTCCTTCCTTGGGCTTGGATAGCAAGGGTTGACATGATCTTATATGACCACAAGCTCAAATTGACCCAAAGGTAGGCATTGACTCTGTTGTGAAGCCAAAATCCGTTGTGTTTGATAGCAGAGTTTGACATGGCTAAGATGACTTTTCCCATGGATTAGCGTCTTCTATTGCATACTATGACATAGTTAGACCATTTCTGCTGTTTATCATCCATAAATGTGGCTTTCTTATATTCCTTGGATTTCCTCCTTTTGTATGTGTCATGCATTGACTCATTCTGGCTGTTCTATGCTCTCTCTTGGGTGAGACACTATCAGCGATTTATGATGTCATTTGATGAGTCATTCTGTCTGTTCTCTACTCCCGCTTGGGTGAGCCACTCTTAGCATTTTCTGGATATCACTTAATGAATCGTCGCTTCGTCTTCGAGGCGCGTACCCTTGAAAACTTGTAGAGGCACGTGGCCTTATCTTCCTCAGGAACTTGTAGAGGTGTGTAGCCTTGGAAATTTGCAGATGCAGGTGGCCTTAGCATCCCTTTGAAGTATATCAGGATAAATTGCTGGGTAAAGCAGCAATGGACGTGGCTTACCTTCTCTTCTAAGCAAGATTTGTTGATAGCTCGTGGCTATGGCTTCTCATGAATGTTTCAAGCAATAACTTTGATTTTGCTATGGGTAAGGGGATCCATGTTGTTGACCAATGCCTTCTACTTTGAAAGGTAGCAATGAGTGCGTTGGATCCTGCTTTTTGCATGGGGTGAACAACTAATAAAGTTGTAGGATTTACATCATTTGCATATCATTGGCTTTCTTTCTGCATTGGAGTGGACATAGTCCTTTCTCTTCTGCATGGGTAGGCGGAGATGACCTTGTTTTATTGCTATGGGGTTAGAGTCTTTTCATTTGGGTGAATTGTAGCAGGAACGTGTGCTCTCCTACTTCTTTTATCCCATTTTGTTCTTAAATAGTAAATGATATGATGGCCAGAACGTCTTGGTGGTAAAGCAGTAGTTGCAATTCGCCTGGCGTTTGGGCAGGGTTCCTTTTGCTTTTGGTTGGTTCTTTGCTTTTTTTCAGGAACTCCATTAAGGAACTTTCCTCAAAAGTTCATTAATCTCTATCTCTACCTAGATGTACATATATGTGCTATGCATATTATCATTGTTCCTTTCTTGGAACAATTCCTATGGAATTCGCTGAGTACTTAAAAGGTGTTCTCCACATATGACTATTTGGCTTACCTAGGGTTTAACTGCTACCTAGATGCTAAAACGGAAAAATAAAAGTGTTTTACCAGTTACCTCTTAATGTTTGTCTGGTATTCCTGCAGTATTCCCAGGAATTCTTCTTCTGACTCCTTCATCTTTTGGAATTCGTGAAAGTTGCAAACCTTGCCGGAAGGTGTTATGTCCTGCTTGAGAACCTTGCATCTTTTTCATGTGGGGCGGAGTTGTGAGCATGAAAACATTGATGGCGTCTAGGGCTGGCTAGATTGTTGCTAATGGATTACCCGATGATATTAATTCTCATAGTGACTGCTCCTGGTTGGAAATATTGAATCCAAAGGTTGTAGAGGCCTGATTTGTAGTTAAGACCCGGAACCATCAGGAACCAAAGATTGAAGGGGTCTCATTTGTGGTTGAGACTCAGAATTAGCAGGAACCAAAGATTGTAGAAGTCAGATTTGTGGTTGGGACCTGGAACCAGCAGGAACCAAAGACTTTAGAGGTGTGACTTCTTGTTGATACCCGAAACCAGCAGGAACCAAAGATTGTAGAGGTGTGATTCCTGGTTGAGACCCGGAACTAGCATGAGCTCATTGGTAGTTCCTGTGTTGAGTTCTGCTACAGCTGTTAGCATGTTGTTATACTCTCTTAGAGAAGTATTTTGGGTTTCCAGCTGCGTGAGCGTTGGATCTGGTAAGAATAAGTCATTTTCCCCAACTGGCTGGGGTTGTGAGTTTTTTCAGGAAGGCATGTGATCTCTCTTCCGCCTATCACATCGTCAAGTAGTTTACAACTGCCCCTCTTATAGTGCCAAACTGTTAGGGTATTTTTGTGTAACGATTCGTGCTCAGCTCTATGGAATGATAGGAAGAAGAAGACAGCCCATTGTGTTGATTTCTCTGTCTCTATTTGTTGATAAACCAAGAGTTCCTGCCTTTATCCTACTACCATATGAGTATAGGGCAGTATATGTCGTATATCTTGATAAAAGCAAGGTTGATGGATCGTATGGCAGGAACTGCCTTTCCATAGTGATGACCGAATGGTCTTCTTGCTCCATGATGATGATTCCAGCTATCAAGGGTGTTATTTGTGTGTGTAGGGATGGAACCGTGGAAGGTGTTTTGATTTATAGCTGCTTCCTTTAGTGGAGATTTCCTACGTACCTTCAATGAAGGATCAAGCCGTTCATATTTCATATTATTGGAGGCACGTAACCTAGATGGGCAAATACCCTTGTTGTAGGTGTGTGACCTTGTTGGCACTTGGCCTAGTGAGCACATGGCTATGTAGTTGATAGGAGTCACCAGGTCTAAAAGGCACATGTTGGGGTCAAAATTTGTCACGACAAAATCAATGGCCAAAGTGTCCAAGAAAATGTCTCTTAAACATAAAAGATCGAAACAAGTTCTTAAGAAAGGTTTAAGGATAATTTGCAAGCTTTACAAAACAAGCTTCTGTAAGACAAATTTTGGAAAAGTTTCCGCAAAACAACCTTATAGGGAAAATGTACAAGATAGTGTTCCGCAAAACAACTTTCGAAAGATCGATACGGGAAAACTTACGAAAAACAATCCTATAAGGCTCAAAAATTCACATAAGCAGTCAACAGAAGTATCGAGAGCAAGAGAAAGGAACCGAGAGTCTCCAATCGCCCTCATACATACTACTCCCATGGGCTCTAATCTCCCACAAAGCCTTCTTCACCTCTTCTCATCCCCCACATATCTCCCGTGAACTCTCTCATCACCCATATAGCTCACACATACACTTTAATTTCCTACATAGCCATCTCTCAACGCCCACATAGCACACACAAGCTCTAATCGCCCACATATCATGCTCTAATTACTCACAGAGCTTGCACAAGCTCTCATAGCCCTCATAGCATGCTCTAATCGCCCACATAGCTCATGCGAACTTGCTCATCGCCCACATAGCTCACACACAAGCTCTAATCGCCCACATAGGATGCTTTAATCGCCCACATAGATTGCACAATCTCTCATCTCCCTCCCAGCATGCTCTAATTGCCCTCACAGCTCCCTCACACTCTCTTATCTCCCACATAGCTCACACTTGAGTTCTAATCGCCCACATAGCTTACACATGGCTCTAATCGCCCACATAGCTCACACATGAGCTTTTATCGCCCACATATCTCCTTAACACTCTATAAACGCCAACATAGGCTCCTCACACTCTCTCTCATCGCCCACATAGGTCTCTCATTGCCCTCATGGCCTCTCTCATCACCCTCATAGGCTCTAATTCCCCCTATAGGGTTCTATGAGGTTCAGCGAGGCTTTCACTGTGTTCTCCTTTGAATATCGATTGAAATGTGTCTCGTTTCGTCTCGACCAACTAAAATCTCTGTTTTGATTTCCTTTCTTTTGTCTGGTTTTCGTATTTTGATCACTTGTCGTTGGCTTAGTTGTTTTTTTGAGACCTCAAGGAAAGCGGGACTTCTTTGCTTTCCTCCGTTCATTGAAATCGACCGTGCAAATTTTGGTTCCGACAGTTTGGCGCTATAAGGAGGGGGGGTTGGATCTGTGAGAATAGATGAAATATGGTGAGGATGAAGTGAGAATTATCCACTGGTTCAATAGAAACCAGAGAGAGAGAATGAGAGTTTGTATGAGTATCAAAGAGAGTAAGTAATGTTGCTGAGAGTATAAGTGACTGAGAATGAGAGTTTATAGAGTATGGAGAGACTGAAATCGTGGGAACCAGAGAGAATAGAGAGAGTTAGAGATTTAGAGAGTTCAGTAACAAGAGAATATGAAGAAAGAGAACTCCTCTTTGCTTAGAGGTTTCAGAATACACATGGAGTGGCTTTATAGCCACATTACAAGTTCCTAGAGATTAAAAAATTGTTAAAGTACAGATTTACTAAACTAACATTATTGTAGGGTTTGATGGAGCCAGTAGGATGCAGCCAAGGTGAATCTCGACCAGAGGGAGGGAGAGTGACAGGGGAGAGAGGGTGACACAGTCTGATGAATGAAAGTGACAAATCAAAACTGCTTTCTTCTTGATAAGAACATGTGACTGCTTATTTTAATCATTCTTCTTGCTTTAGAATATCTCCCAACGTCTCTCTTACTTCTGAGGCAACCTTAGGTAAATTTAAACTTTCCTTACCTTCCAAAGTAAGCTGTGTTGAGTCTTGGTAGCTTTAGAGACAAGTCTGTACCGACAAACTTGCATTCCAAGGCTGTACGGACCAGCTTCATATCCAAATCATCTAATCTTCTTGTCTATACTTGGATCATGAACCAGCTTCTTCTGCTTGTCATTCACTTCTTCATTCCAACACTCCCCCTCAAGCTTGACCATAGGAGATCCTTGGACAAGCTTGGAACCTTGAAGAAGCTCCCTCATTAAAAACCTTAGCAAGAAAACCAATTGGGACAAAACTTGCTAAGGGAAAAGGACTGGAGATCAACAAGGCCTAAGGATTGGCTAGTGAGCCTAAGGAACTTCAGATAACTCATGGTGGAGTTCTTAGGTTCTGGATCATGGCTAACTTGTGTTGCAAGTGTAAACTCCATAACTTGCACACACCAACACCATGCACTCTTCTTAGACTCCGGTTTGAGTCTCCCCCTCTTTTCTGACAACTCTCCATCTTGAGAGTGAAAGAAGGACCGGTTCTTTGCTCCATTGAGTCTCAAGTTACAGTACATGATACATTTTTCCAAATGTACGTAAGTTCTTAAGGCAATGCACTAAACAAATATACAAAGCATCTTAAGTAACATATCAAAGTGATGGACAACCTGAATTGAGAGTTAAGGTGCATCCCTTTCATAAGTATGGTGGGGAGTGAACTCCACTTGAATTTCCCACTTGGTAACACAAAGCTCGGATCATGGAAGCTCAATCTTCATACTTGGAACTGAGAGATGAAGGACCAAGCACGCAATGGGACCATGAGTTCATTTGAGTCTTCTTTGATACGGCTAGTGATGCAAGAGTGAACTACACAGCTTGCAAGAGGCAATGGACGACTTGGATCTTCAGGATTGCTCATCATTACCCCTTCTCAAGCTTGATACAGAGAGTATAAGTGAAGGACCAATCTTGGAAGTGAGAAACACTGAGCTTAAATCAGGAGCACAACAGTACCAACACCTTCGCTTAAGCCAACAGATCTACCCTTGATCTCTGCTCCACTGCCTTAAACCACTACTCTTCCTTGTGTGTCTCTTGAACCAGAAGTGCAATAACCAAACAGCTTGCGTTTAAGTCAACCGGTTCTACACACAAGTAAGCTTTTCCATGTTCAGGAATATACACACTGTGTAGGCTTTGAACACATGGAGAAAGCCTTCTTCTTGTCTCGGATTGATGGTGGACAGAGAGCACCTCTTGTGTACCTGAAACACCACTGAAACTCCAGCAAGAATCAAACCAAACACTAGGATCAGAACTTGATAACTCACCAAGTCTGATCCATAATGTTCAACAAGATGCAATGGACAGAAACTAAACTACTCATTCAGTCCAATTCCATGCAACCAACTCACTAAATGTTCAAGAATGATAACTACTCAATGTCAAGACATTTAGGCTCATTTTATAATACATATGACAGTAAACAGAATGCAGTTAAAATTTCTGACAGTAGCTTAGACTAGACAACTCATCTAATCAAACTACACAATCATGAATGCAACACAAGATCAGGAAAATCTCCTAGACCTTTAGCAAGGCAACAAGATAGAAACTGAGACTAAGTAACTCACTTAGGCCAGCAACACACAACCATTGGTTCTAGGATGTACCGAAAGTAGACATAACCATGCTAGTAAATTTTGAAACTCCTAGAACAATACACGCACAACCAGAAACAACTAGAACAATTAAACAAGCTGTTATTAAAGTTTAGGAGGTTAACTTAAATCCAAGGAACCTGAGCTAGTTCCTTGAACCTCCATGGCCATGGATCACTTGAATTTGGAGGGTTTGAGGTGTGTGTTCATCCCTTCTGCAGTGCTCACACTTGAGTCCTCTCCTTTCCTCCTTGTTGTAATGCGCCTTATGTGACTGAGGAGAGGCAGCTGCTTGATTGGCAAGGGAAAGAGACTCCTTTCCTTTAAACAAATTGTGTGACCCTTGTTCCTTTTGGATTTGTGAACACACTTCTTCAAGAGATGGAAGCTTGTCTGACCTCAGTATGTGTTTCACTAGATCATTGAAGGCTGGATGGAGAGTGAGGAGCAGCCCAAACACCTTGTCTTGCTCTCTTATTTCATTGAGGATGTTTGGGTCTGTTGTAGATGGCCTTAGTATATCAAGCTCGGACCAAAGAGACCTGAACTTGCTAAAGTGGTCAGTAAACTCCATCTCCTCCTGAGACAGGTCGTCTAAGTGCTCATACAGTCGGCTGAAGTTAGATGAGTTGCCATAAACCTTGTGGAGAGTCTCCCAAAGATCTTTCGCACTTTCATAGTATGAGTAAGCATCCATAATGGAAGCTTCAAGTGAGATTTGAGGATGAACAAGACCATGAGATCTTCTTGCTGCCATTTGTCTCCATCTTCAAGTTTAGAGGATGTTTGCTTTGGAGCTGTTTGTGTACAATGATTCAATAGGCCTATTACTCCAAGGGCTGTCTTCACAAGTATGGACCAGAGGAGATAGTTTGACCCCTTGATCACCACAGGAATCGACATGCTTCTTGTCTTCTCCATCATGGAGAGTTTTGGACCCTTGGACAGTAGAATGTACCCACTAGTTCGCGAGAGACTGATCTTGAAACTGGACTTTGATGAAGCTTGCTAGACTGAGCTGAAGCTTTCTTGAATTCCAGGGACAGTAAAACCCTTCTATTTTGAGTTCTGGTGAGGTTACTCCCTCCTGGAGAGCCTTTGGACCAGATGATAAAAGGGTGTCACAAACAGAGTTTTAAAATAGATTCTGGACAGAGATGATTTGCGGAAGAAATAAAAGTTTTAAGGAGCTTGAGAGCTCTGATACCATGTGAGAATAGATGAAATATGGTGAGGATGAAGTGAGAATGAGCCACTGGTTCAATAGAAACCCGAGAGAGAATGAGAGTTTGTATGAGTATCAAAGAGAGTAAGCAATGTTACTGAGAGTATAAGTGACTGAGAATGAGAGTTTAGAGAGTATGGAGAGACTGAAATCGTGGGAACCAGCGCGAAAATAGATAGTTAGAGATTTAGATAGTTGAGTAACAAGAGAATATGAAGAAAGAGAACTCATCTTTGATTAGAGGTTTCAGAATACACATGGAGTGACTTTATAGCCACATTACAAGTTGCAAGAGATTAATCAATTGTTAATCTTGGAAACTTGACATTTATCGTCTTTTCCATTTATCTTCCGAGAAAATAAGGTTAACCGTCATTGTAATTGGGCTCATTCTCGTCTAGGGTTGCAAGTGGGCTTTTG
This sequence comes from Sinapis alba, assembly GCA_012274485.2. Classification (NCBI taxonomy): domain Eukaryota; kingdom Viridiplantae; phylum Streptophyta; class Magnoliopsida; order Brassicales; family Brassicaceae; genus Sinapis; species Sinapis alba. The sequence goes on along the minus strand of MU106082.1, from coordinate 799,124 downwards.
CCGTGTTTTAGCCCTTCTCGGGCCATTTTTCGACTTAAGTGTTTTTACGATTTCTTTCGGAGAATTCATCGTTTGTACGAGATTGGTTCTCGTATCATTAGTTCCCTGAGGCAAGAAAAACCAACTGTATAGTCAAGATAACATTGGTGTTAAGTTAACCGTTATCTTTTTTTATGATCGATTTGAACTTTTTACGAAAACATGTTTTTTAGCCATATTACATGGGCGGCCCTGGTCCGACCGGATGATCCGGTTTGGCCAAGTGATCGGGGTCGGCCAGGAGGTCCAGGTGGGATGGTCTGGGTTAGACGTATGGTCCAGGTCGGATGGTCTGGTTCGACTGGGCAGCCCTGGTTCGACTGGGCAGCCCTGGTTCGACTGGGCAGCCCTGGTTCGACTGGGCAGCCCTGGTTCGACTGGGCAGCCCTGGTTCGAGTGGATGATCTGGTTTGGCCGTGGGACCAAGAAGTCTTGTTCGACCATGAAACCGAAAACTGTTTGTGCTTTGATTAGCGTACCACTTTTCTGGACAAAATGCAAGTTCTTAGATATATATTTTTGACGTGTTGGTTTCTCGTAAGGTTTGTGTTTCCAGGTTATACGATAACTATTTTTTGAGCTTTTGGCGAGCAGATTGCTATTTTGGAATATTTTTGTGAGACAAGACATTCATACGGTTTTAAAGAGGTTTGCGAGATTTCAGGAAATCGTATTACACTTTCTTTTTTATTGGAAAAAATCAAGAATGTCGAGTACATGGACGAATATTTTGAAATGTGGGAGTATACGAGTATACGTATACGTACCCACCCTCTATTTTGGGATGGGGGGGGCAGCTGAACTTGTCTTGCGATGAGTTCCCTATGTACCACTTTCGGGGATCAAACCGTCTCGTAGTTCAGTATCATGCCGCGAGTGTGTTTACTCGGCAGTTGCTGGTGCGTCGATCGCCTTAGTTGTAGTGATTGTGGCTGGACTGACTTCTTCTTCCGGGTTTGTCTCCTCCGGTTGGGTTAGAGCGTCGGGATTGGAAACTTTTTTGTTTTCTGATGGCATTGCCTAGGTAGTTGTTTCCGAGCTTTCGCTTGTCAGCTGACTCACTTTTGAGCGTTTAGGTTTTACCATTGAGGTAGTCGTGACTTGCCGCAGCTTATGTTAGTCCTTGAAGAAGAGTTGTAATTGTTTTTGGCATCCCTAGATTGCTGTGATTCCGTTAGGAGTTGGGAACTTGATGCCCAAGTGATAGGTCGACGGAACTTCCTTCATAGCGTTTATCCATGGTGTTCCCATAATGACGTTATAGATGGCTGGGTGGTCGACAAACGCAAAGTAGACGACTTTTGTGACCTCCTTCGTCATTACTGGGAGTTTGATCGATCTGAAGGTCATCGACGTTATTCCTGAAAAACCGGTCAGCGGGTTTGGCATTGGTATAATTTCGTACAGTCCGACATTCATGCTCCTTAGAGTGTCGCAGAAGATGACGTTGACCGTGCTTCCTGTATCGACGAGGATCATCGCGACTTCTAAATCTCTGATTACGAGATCGATAATGAGCGGATCACAGTGGGGCTGGTCAATTCCACCAGTTTCTTCTTTGTCGAAAGTGATGGTGTTGTTTGGAATGTCGGGGGATTAGCTTGGCCAGTTTGCGATTGTTTCAGCTTTCCACTGGTAAGCTTTTATGGACCATACTGTGTCATGATGCTACTGTGATCCTCCGATGATCATGTTTACCCTCTGATGGTTATTGCCGTTTCCCCCGTTGTCTGGTTTCTGTCCGTGTTTTTCACCCAACTAGTTTCCTTGGGGAGTGTTTTCCATTGGCGGGTTTTTATTGTTTCTTGGCAGACGGTCAGTATCCAGGGTCCACGTGTTTCCCAAAGTTCTTCCTTGTTCGGATACAAAGTTGATGGCATAGTTATGCGCTCCCTGGAACCCCCCCCCCCCCGTCGTGATGGACGTATTTGTCGATACGAGGGTTTTCCGTTTCAATTTCTGCTCCAACGCATCTTTCGAAGACGTCCTCGCAGGACTATGTTTTTTAGATAGGACTTTTGTTTCCTCCTCCATGATGATGAAGTCGGTGGATTTGTGGAGAGCATCCTGGATTTAGTGTGGCTTTCTTTGAGGTCTGGAGAGTCTCTGCGAGAGCCGACGACAAGTAACCAAATAAATACGGAAAATATGTAACGATAACAAAACGAATTTAGAAAAAAGTAGATCTTTATTTCGAATTTGCGTACAAGCGTTCTATAGACAAAAACGTAAAGGAAGCTTCTCTGGAAATCGGATTACAAAGGAAATCGTATAACACATGCAGCAAAACCCTTGCTAAGTTAGCTAGCATAGCCGGCTATGTCAAGAAAAACCAATGTGAGCCATAACTCGATTAGCAATAGAAGAAAGAGATGCAAAAAAGGTTTTGATGGATTTGGGACTGGACCTTACGAATGGCCGCCTATGTACCCCTTTCAAATATGAAGTCGAACATAGTTCAATTAGAGAGAGAGAGTGTAACAAGAGATTGAACTTCATGGGCGAGTTCGTCTAGTATGAGTGCAAGTTATAGAAACCAAACTTGTCGAGAATAAATCCTAAGGTTTCTAAGTGCAGAGAGTTATAAGAGTCTTAAGAATTGTCCTGTGCTCCTTGCTTTAGCTCCCCTTATATACGTCTTCAAGGTCGGTCGCCATTTTCTTCTTTTGCCTTCGGGCCCAAGTTTATCGCTTCACGGAAATATTCCATTTTTCTCGTTCTTTGTATTTATCTTTGTAAACTTAAAATTTATTTTTCTCATGTGATTAAATATAGACAATCATAGAAGTCTTGGCCTCATTATCGTCTATAATTGAGAGCGGGCTTTTAGCCGCATTTAGACCCTTTTGGGCTGTTTTATGTGAAGGAAGCTGGGTGTGTCATATGGCAAGCTGGGTGTGTGACGACCTGCTCGCCATTATCAAGCAGGGTGTCTGATGACCCGCTCGCCATACGGCGATCTGGGTGTGTGACAACCAGCTCGCCATATGGCGAGCTTGGTATGTGACGAACCGCTCGCCATTTGGCGATCTGGGTGCGCAACGTCCCGCTCACCATATGGCGAGCTGGGTGCATAACGACCCGCTCGCCATATGGCAAGCTTGGCTCATGTTAACCCACTTGCCATATGGTGAGCTAGGTGTGTGTTGACCCGCTCACCATATGGCGAGCTGGGTTCATATCGAACCGCTGGCCATATGGTGAGCTAGGTTTGTATCAACCCGCTTGCTATATAGCAAGATGGGTGTGGTTCGTTCCAGTCGCCATATAGCAAGCTGGTCTTGGGCTGACCCGCTCGCCATTCGGCAGGTAGGATAAGGGCAAAGGCTTTTCAATATTCTAAGATATCTACTCTGGTCCTTTTCCAAAATAATCTAGAGGAAATTCCCTAAGAGCAGCAATCTTAGACATTGATTTTGAGAGTACCATTTTTGACCCCAAGAGTTAGTCCCTCAGCCCGTAAGTTTCGAGCATGATTCTTACGGGTTAGTGATGTTTTTAATTGGGATCTACGGCTAGTTTATCGAGATTAGTTTATTGCGGAGATTTATCTCATCCTTGTATTCCTATAAGGGGTTGGATTTTCATTCTTTATGTACTGTGAGAATAGAATGTCATAAGATTGGGGCTGCGCCTTATGAAGGCTGCCTACGTACCCTTGTCAAAGGGATCAAGCCTTTCGTAGTTTGTCTTGGAGTTAAGGTTCTTATGACCTATTTTCCAGCGAGATCTTTATGGTCTGGTTATGTGTCGTGTAGAGACTTTCAAGCATGTTGCTGCCGATGGCATTCTGTATTGGACCTTTCTCGGTCTCGAGACTAGCGTTGGAGGCTGTTTGCTTTGGCCAAGGGTGGCCGTATTTTTTTTTTTGGGACTGGCCGTTGGTGGATATGAATCCCTGCCCGTTTAGGGCTTTTTAAAGATATTTTGCTCGAAAATTATAAGATTACGGTTTTATAAATTGAGAGAACGGCCATTTAAAGGAGTTATAGGGACATGGTGTGAGTTGTCATCTCATTCATATTTCTCAGACTATCACTGTACTTGTCGCTGCGCAAGATGAGAATACTCGAAGTCTTTTAGTTCGCGTGAGACTCATAAACGTACAAGTACAAATGAAGAGAAAAAATTTGGGATCTCGTATCAGGGTGTTGATACTATGCTATTGAGATGTAAAAGACCAGTGTTACTGGGTTTAGGGCAAGACCTAGGTTTACTCTCGGCTTAAGGCTTTGCGATGACAAATCGGCTTTCCTTTTACCTGTTGGGATTTTAACCTTATTCGTACTGATTTTAAGTCCGCAAAATTTTATCGGCTTATATGACTTTTCTTGGTAAGAATCGAGCTACTTCCAAAGGCTGTTTGGAGGTGCTGACCAAAATTTTGGATTTCTTGTATAACGCGCTATGTTATCCTTGTAGGATGTACAAGAGTCTATCCTTATGGGGATGGCTAAGTCTGTTTAGTACGTTAGAGTTTGTTAGTTGTGATGACCAACAACGAAATGATAAACGTTACCGTTTAGAGGTGCGTTCGAGTATTTTGAGTTCCTGAGACGAGGGTGTCGTCTAGAATGTTTTGACAAAAACTGGTTATTCAAGCGTTAGCCACGTCTCGCGGTGCCAAAGGTTGAGTTTTTCTTATGCCGTGTTTTGTGGTTGAAATGTTCTCGGGTTTGAATAGCTGCTTGCGGTAGAGAAACATTTAGGTTTGTTTTCGGATGTTCGCAGCAAAACTGTTGTTTCTGTTTGGATGCTAAATTAATCGATTTGCGATCGAGGATTTAGGACCGAAGGGTCACGTAAGTTTCTCCCAGGGAAGAAGCGTCTTCTTTCATGGTTCTTTGTGAACTGTTCGCCTCCCAAGATTTATTTCGTTTATATTTAAGGATAACTCGTATCGCCCTAGGAGATTTGTTACAAATGTTTCCTTACATGCCACGTTTTACGGGTAAAACGCTGCAGGTTTAAAGTGAATTGTGGAGAATATAGAACTTAATCGATTGACGATAAGCTTAAAGTTCACGTTAACTGTTTGTTATGAAGAATTTATCGTATGATTTCCTATTTTGTGTTATTCGACAAATTGTTTGCGTAACTGTTACTTGGCGTTTGATGACAAATTGTAGATTTTTGTTTAGATGTTAAGTGATTGGAGAAGTGGTCACTCAATTGTTTGGGTCTGGCATGGAGGTTGTGTTCAGCTGTATAGCCACAAACGTCGTTGGTAAAAGGACTAGACCATGGCACTTTCGTGTTATAGTAAGGTCATATTAGTTTATGATTGTCCTTAAAGGGGATGCCGAATTCTGGCTTTGGCTTTACGGGAACGCATAGTTGGTCGAGGGCCAAATAACATCTGTTGAGATTAATAAGCCAAGTATAGCCGAGCTTTCTGTGTTATGTCTGATGGTTGTTGAAGACGATTTTCCACTTTATGTTTCAGTTATACGATGAATGTTATGTATAATGTTTCCTTAAGTTCTGTGAAAATTGTTTAATTTTCTTCCGAGGAAGGCGAAGCCTAAGAGAGATTATACATAATCCGTGCATAGTACGTTATGGTGTGATTGCCTGCTCGGATGTAGCTGAGGGAAGTCAATGGAAGATGTCAGCGACCTGCAAGGAGCTTCGCTTTTATTATACAAAATTATCTATGACAGTTCTTCGTAAGACCCGTTATGCTTATTTCCGAAAGTTGCTTCGTATGACTTTATTTGACCATACAAAGGATTTTTCGCGAAAGTATCCTGAGAGGGGCTTCTCATAGAAGTAAATTGAGAGTGTTTCTCGCAAATACTCGTGATATATGCGAATGAGCAATATGTTTTCCTCATTCCCTTTTTTGTATTGCGAAGTTGTTTTGCATGGCACCGATCTTGTTTTCCCGTGGACTGTTTCGTATAAAAATTTTTTTTAGATACGAAAATAATGGGTGACCAGTTTTACGAAGATAGGAAATCAAAGATGTCAAAGTTGTGATATTTCCACGGATTACACGAGAAACGTTACCGCTTTGAGTTCGACCTTTTGTAAAAGTTGCTTGGAATTACTCATGGAGTTTTACTGAAGGTTATTTCGTTATGATTTAGTCGTTAACCGTAGTGTTATTAGTCAAACGTTGGTACAAGTTTTCTAATCGCGAGATTGAGACAATAGATGATATAGAGTTTTCAAGACTATGTTTGTGATGGTTTGGCTACGTCGCTAGCGTTTTAGACGAGTCATAGATTGTCGTTTGCCTCTTGAAATCATTTTGACAGGACATCGCGTTTCCTAAGTGTTTTTCTGCTTATTTCTGCGAGAGTTTGCTTTGTTGAAAGCGTTTTCTTGATGCTGAAGCAAAAATATTGTAAAGTATGGGAGTCTACGAGTATAGTATACGTACCTACTCTCCCCCTTTTTATGAAAGAAAATGGATTAACGTTCTTTCGAAGATTGTGCATGTTTTTTTCTTTCTTTAGGAAGCGAGATGAGTATGGTTAAATGTGTAGCGATCGTTTCTCGGGTTTACGAGAGATTAGATCGGTTTGCAAGTTCTGCCTGGACAGTTAAGGAACAATATAACAAGACTGGAAAATTGCCTAAAACTTAGCTTGCTAGACTATCCACCTAGATTTTAAGTTCCCTAACGTTTTCGGCAGTTTACAAGACATTTTCATTCCTTTCCTACGAAAAATTAAAACTGTGATAAAATTTTCTAAGTCGGACAAACCTTAGTCTCAATGATGATTCGGGATTGCCTCTTCTTCATTCTTCTTTTCCTCGTGTCTTGATACACTAAAAACGAATCTTCGATACTGTCAAGTTTAACAGTTGTAATTGTAATATTTGAGATTCAATCCAAAGGATCAGTTTACACTTTATTCTTATGAGTTTAAAGTTTAGCTAAGAATCAAAGAGGGTTTTGATTTCAGTAATGACGTAGGAAACACGAAACTAGAAGTTGTATTCAATTTGAACAAGAAGCCAGCCTAGGGTATTTCATCAGGTGTTGAAATGGAGCCAAACAATTATTCAAGCGCAATGGAAAACCATCTAGAACTCAGATCACTCAGTTGGGACAGCCCACTGTCGTGGTTCTGTTCCTCTTTGCGGATCGATCTTGTCACCTAAACTTTCGTTTGGGACAAAGATGCAATGGCAAGCTTTAGAGATCAAGTCCGATAAGTTCACTTAACACCCTAATATCTACTTTCGCTGATTAAGGATACTAAGCTCATTCAATATATTTCAAGTTTTCTCCTACCCGGTTAGTGAGACGATTAACTTAATATCTAACATTAAGTGATCAATTCAATGCAAGCAGTAAGGATGATATGAATGAAGAATAAGAGAAATCGCTTATCTAGGTTTAGCCCTTGTTATCAATACCCTAAAACCCTAGACAAGCTAGCTGACTACTCGATCATGATGCAAGACATCAAAAACATGATTTCTGAATAATACTGCATTAAGAAAAAGAGTAGAAAGCAAAGGGTTCATGATGATCTTCTCTAGGCGAGAGATGGAGCCTTCTCCCTTACAAGTTGCAAATCGTCAAAAACAAGTATATGTCTCTTGCAAAAACTAGCGTACTTTAAAATTAGATAGGAGGGACCCTTTTATAAGGAGGCTCCTTTATGTAGAGAGAAAGTAGGGGAGCTAGAGCAAAAATCCAGAAATATCTTGGAGGTTTCCTTATTTTTTGGGAACAGTCGCTCGGCTGTTCTGCGCAAGAACAATCTTCAGTCTGCTCCGCCTGATTGTTCTGTGCAAGAACACTCCAAAAAAACAACTTTTTCTTCATGCATCCTCTTTCACTCTTCTACCTAATCCGGACCTGCAGTTGTTCAGAAAGACTAGACAGACTCGAATTAGAATTGAAAACCAAATGGAAACGTATGCAAAATGGTGCGAAAAACATGATATATCAATTTCCCCAAACTTAGATCCTTGTTTGTCCTCGAACAAGGCCAATTATCAAGAAGGGGAGAAAAGTTTGAAAGCGTGGGAACTCGCTTATTCTCAGTACCATACTCCACAAATCTCTGAACCATACAAGCAGTAGACTAGAACCATACACACTTACTGGAGCACCACTGACTGCTGTTCGAAAATCGGCTCCATACTCTTGTTCGAAAATCGGCTCCATACTCTACATCTCATACCTGAAAAAGCAACACTATCGAGACAAAACTCCCTTCATTCATTTAAGATCAGCGTGAGCTTCTTGTCACGGGCACTACTCAGGGTGGATGGACTAGGAGTCAAACAGGCTAATTTAGTGGTGGAGTTCAGGAGTGTTTACGGGTTTCCAATTTTTTTTGTAGAGGATGCAGGATATCGCACAAAACTGCAAGAGAGGACGGATCCATTGATGTCCACAGCCCTTACTCGTTCAGCTTTTCTCGGAGCAGATGTTCTCCGATTCGGATTAGCCGTGGGGGCTGTTCTGCACATATCAACTTCCTTCACATACTCTTCTAAATTAGCACCAGCTCCCTGCTCAATCTTTCCAGTGGCGTGTATTCTTGAGTTCATGTCCTTCTTCATCACTATGTACAGGAAAACATAATTGAACACTTAATTTTTTTTTTTGAACAACGAGGTGACGAAGAAGGAGGTAACATGTGATGTTTATGGTTGCCACTAGTGGTTCTTCATCGTTTTGGTTTGCACTGGAGCTCGTAAACTTGCCATTGTTCCTCTGCAGTAGGAAAAGGCACTCATCGACTGTTCCCGTGTCATAACCTTGCCATTAAGTCGGAACAGGTACTTATTGACTGTTCCCATGCCATCTTGTTCCTTTCTTGACTGAATGTTTGCAATATTAACGAGTAAGAGTCTGCATTGATCGTTTCCTCTCCGACCTTTTTGCACATATCTGCACACAGAACACTTGGAGAACAATTGCATGAAGGTGGAACAAAGGTTAAGGTGCAAGGTGGGAACTAGCTAAAGATGAGCTAGCCACTCAGGAACAGCAGGAGGGTTAGAAAGGAAAATAAGTCCTGAGTGTAGGTCTCGTTTCCCTGATCTAGTGCCCTTAACAAGAAGAATTACAGTCAAGATTAGGTTCAAGTTAGGTGGAGTTAAGTCTACCCAGTGTAACCTGATTGGTGGAGAACTTCTGGAGAGTCAAGTGATATATGTCAGGGCGTTCCAGGTCCATATGTGGGTCTTTCTTCACTGCTAAGGTCTCTGAATAGAAAAGTTAGAGCACGAGGTGGTTAAAAGATCATCACAAATAAGGTCCTAATTCCCACAAAAGTTTTAACTGACTCGATCCCAAAAACTGACTCAATAATGAAACAGCCAAATAAGTAGCACACAATCACCTCCCCAGACTTACTTCACACCATTCCTGGTTGTGAAAATAAATCGGCGAAGGCGAAATGAGAGTTGGTTTTAGGGTTCTTTCTCTTGAGTGGGGAGGTTATTCGGCAAAAAAGGATTGAGTGGGGGTGTGGAATGGGTCGGCCTTAAATAGGCAAACCCTAACTGTTTCCCCCTTTTTTTATTATTTTATTTATATATATATATATATATGTATATTTTTTTTTTGTTCCGAAAACTTACCTGGAGGGAACAACTGTTCTCCAGTGAGAATAGGCAATGGATTGTTCCGTCGGCAGATTCTGGATTTTTCGTTTTCTGAGACGAAAATTTAGAACAACTATAGAGAAATGAAAAAGGAAAACATATATACACTTACCAGTGGGTTGCCTCCCACCAAGTGCTTAGTTAAAGTCATTAGCTTGACTTGGTTACTCGATTAGGCTGAGGGGGGGTTGCTTAAGGGAATTACTTCACCTTCTGCGATTGTTGTTTCAGCAAGATATGGCCTCAGACGCTGGCCATTCACAACAAATTCCCTTCCATTTGTGTCCAGCAACACGACTGCTCCATATGATCGGACTTCTTTAATGATAAATGGTCCAGACCATCTTGACTTTAGCTTTCCAGGGAACAGCTTCAGCTTGGAGTTGAAGAGTAATACCTTTTCATTTGGTTCAAAGTTTCTGTTGACAATTCGCTTGTAATGATAGGCCTTGGTCTTCTCTTTGTAAATACTTGAGATCTCATAGGCAAGATGCCTGATCTCTTCTAGCTCATGGATCTGAATGGAACGCCTCTCTTTACCTGACTTGATGTCGAAGTTGAGTAGTTTGACAGCCCAGGCCGCCATGTACTCTAGTTCCACCGGAGATGGCACAACTTACCATAGACCAGGTGATAGGGGGTGGTCGCGAGTGGTGTCTTGTAAGCTGTTCTGTAGGCCCACAGTGCATCATCTAATTTGAGAGACCAGTCCTTGCGTGTAGTCCCTACTGTTTTCTGCAGAATACTCATGATCTCTCTATTAGATACTTCCACCTGGCCTCGTTTGAGGGTGATAGGCGGTTGCCACTTTATGTTTTACATTGTTGTTCTTCAACACTCCTTGAAAGACCTTGTTGATGAAGTGGGTACCTCCATCACTAATCACCACTCTTGGTACTCCGAACCTGGGGAAAATGATGGATTTGAACATTTTGGTAACAACACGTGCATCATTGGTTGGGCTGGCAATCGCTTCTACCCACTTGGAGACACAATCCACTGCGACTAGGATGTATTCATTTTTGTGAGAAGGTGGGAACGGTCCCATGAAATCGATCCCCCAATAGTCAAACACTTCAACTTCCAGTATGTAGTTCTGAGACATTTTGTTCCTTTTACTGATGTTCCCCATCCTCTGGTACGCGTTGCATTTGGATATGAAAACATGAGTGTCTCAAAACATAGTCGGCCACCAAAATCCAGCTTGGAGTATTTTGGAAACCGTTTTGAATGTGGCGAAGTGACCAGCATAAGAGCAACCATGGCAGTGGTGAAGAATTCCTGGAATGTCTGCTTCTGGAACGCATCTTCTGAATATTCCATCCTTAAATTGCCTGTATAAGAATGGCTCATCCCAAACGTATGCCTTGCTTTTCTTAGGAATTTCCTCTTGTCGTTCCCAGTGAATTTTAGTGGCTCCTTCTCAGCTTCTAGAAAGTTGACGATCTCGGCAAACCATGGGAGATTAGGGTATCTTTTTTGAATTGCCGTAACAAACTGTCCGATATGTTCAAACAGTCTCGGGTTTCATCCAGCAGTTGTTCTGAATATTGCAGACCAATCGCATTGACATGTTCTACTGGGTGTTCCTCGTCGAAAACAGTGTCTTCTTCAACCTTCATCCTTGACAAATGATCTGTAACCCCATTCTCTATGCCTTTTTATCCTTTATCTCGAGTTCGAATTCTTGAAGCAAAAGAATCCATCTCAAAAGGCATTGTTTCGCATCTTTCTTCGCGAGCAAGTATAGTAGGGCCGCATGGTCAGTGTGCACTATTACTTTAGATCCGACAAGGTAGGATCTGAACTTCTTGAATGCGTAGACAATAGCTAGAAGCTCCTTCTAAATATTTTCATAACAGCACTGAGCTTCATCCATTGTCCTGCTCGCGTAGTAGATCACATGAAGCTTCTTATCTTTTCGCTGCCCAAGTACTGCTCCTACTGCAAAATCACTAGCATTTGTCATGGTCTCAAAGGGAGGATCCCAATCTGGAGGTTGCACAATTGGTGCACTGATCAAAGCTCACTTTATCGTGTGGAAGGCAGCTAAACAATCGCTGTCAAAATCGAACTTGGTCTCCTTGCAGAGCAGCCGAGTTTGGTCTTGTGATTTTTGAAAAATCTTGAATGAACCTCCTGTAGAAACCAGCATTCCCCAAGAAGCTCCTGATCCCTTTTACTGTAGTTGGAGGTTACATGCTCATCATCACCTTGATTTTTGCCTTATCGACCTATATCCCTTTTTCCGAGATCTTGTGGCTCAAAACAATCCCATCTCTGACAATGAAGTGACACTTTTCCCAATTCAGCACTAGATGTTTTTTCTCGCATCTTTGTAGTAACTTGCACAAATTTGACAAACAGGCATGAAAGGAATTTCCATAGACACTGAAATCGTCCATGAAGACCTCCATTATGTCTTCGATCAGGTCAGTGAAAATCGACATCATGCAGCGTTGAAAGGTTGTTGGAGCATTGCACATGCCGAAGGGCATTCTCCTGTATGCATATGTTCCGTAGGGGCATGTGAACGTCGTCTTCTCCTGATCATCTGGATGGAAGGGAATCTGAAAGAAACCTGAATAACCATCTAAAAAGAAGTAGTATGAGTGGTTAGCCAATCTCTTAAGCATTTGATCATTAAAAGGAAGTGGAAAGTGATTCTTCCGAGTTGCAACATTTAATTTTTGAAAATCAATGCGCATGCAATGCCCAGTTACTGTTCTAGTTGGTATCAATTCATTTTTTCATTTGTTATGACAGTAACTCCTCCCTTTTTGGGTACTACATGAACATGACTAACCCATTTACTATCAGAGATGACATAGATTACACCAGCCTCTAGAAGTTTTAGTATCTCCTTCTTCACAACATCTTTTCGATTCGGATTTAACCTCCTCTGATGTTTTATAGAAGTCATCAATTCATCTTCTAGGTGTATTCTACGCAAGCACAAATCAGGTGAAATGTCAGGTATTTCAGCTAAAGAGTATCTCAATGCCTTACGATATTTTTCTAAGCTCACATGGAAGTTATGCAGTTTCCACATTGTTCAAGTCTGAATTCATAATGACAGGTTATGTCGAGTTTTGCCCTAGAAACGCGTACTTGAGTCCCTTGGGTAGGGATTTGAGTTCAACCTTTTGAGCCTTTAGTTCGCACCATGGTCCTTCAACCTGGCTGGAGAGAGTAATCAGTTTTGCAGGGATAGGTATTTCATCAGTTCTGTTCATGTCGTTGCTCTCTCTTAGACTTAGATAGGCAATTATTCTTTCCATGCTCCTTGCCGAATCTAGCATCTTTTCAAACCCCTTGGCATCAATATTTCCCACATTTTGCTCAGATTCAGCTCGAATCAGTGCTAGATCGAGCGGATCATCGATGAGGATCTCCTCAATCATTCCATCTAGTGGTTCTAAAGGGTATTGTTCCTCATCTACCATGAAGGTTTGCTGAGTTAACATCGGCTTCTTAAGAAATTCCTTCATCTCAAATTTCATCATGATGTCTCCTAGGTGGAGATCAATTTTTCCTTTTCGTACATCTATGATTGCCCCAACTGTGCATAAGAATGGCTTTCCTAGGATGAGTGGATCCATGGATTCTTCATCAAGCTCTAGAACCACAAAATCCGCTGAAACAGTCGGGTTTCCAATTTGAACATGAAGATCTTCAAGGATACCCACTGGATTCTTGACTGATCTATCTGCAAATATGGGAGACATCCTGGTGGGTTTGAAATTTGTGAATCCCAAGCGTCTGGCTACAGAGTAGGACATGAGGTTTATGCTTGATCCGAGATCAACCAAAGAACAGGCGAAGGCTGTTTTCCCGATTTGATTGGAGAGAAAAAATTTGCCAGGGTCTCCCATTTTCTCGATTGTCTTGTTCTGCAGTACTGCAATACATTCTTTTGAAACAATCATGAATTCTCTGTCCTCAGATATCTTCCAAGAGACCAATCCCTTCATGAAACTACACATAGAGGGCATCATTTGGATCGCATCAATCAAGGGGAGTTTGACTGTTAAATCTTCAAGCATCTTCCTGCATTTCATCTCCTCTCGATCTCTTCGGTTTGCTTTTGCCGGAACATGATATGGTACTTTAGGAATGTAAGTGCGAACAGACTCAGTGGGTGGTTGAACGACCTCGGCAGGTTGTTCTTTGTCGGAGGGATCAGCCTTTTCCGGAACGTTTCCAGCCGTTGGAACATCCGTAGGTGGCTGTTCTCCTTCCTTTTGTTTCCCTTTTTCTGCAGTTGTGTATTTCCTTGGCGCTGAATCACCGAGTTGCTTTCCACTCCTTATTTCTACTGCATTGCATTTTGGGGACTCTTATCTGTCTTTCCAGCGAGTGTACCTTGTTACCTCTTAACGCTTTCAGCAGTCTGAGCGATCTGAATGTCCATCTGTCTCATTTTACTAGACACGTTGTCAGATTTGGTGCTCAGGTCGTTAAACATATTGTTCATTCTCGTGTTGATGTTGGTTGTGACTTGATTCAATGCCCTCCCTTGTATCTGCTGACCTTGTAGCAGTTGTTGCATCATCATAGCCAAACTCTTCAACTCGTCTTGCGGAGCAGTTGTAACAAGCGGAACAGCTTGCTGGTTTGTCTATTGTCTCTGGTTTTGGAATTGGGAGTGCTGAGCCTGGCTGAGAACATAGGTCTTTCCCTGGTGATTCTGGTTCTACCCCCTTTGGTACCCTGTGTTCTGACCTTGACTGTTCTGAGGATTATTTCTCACGTTAGGATTTGGGTGATAGTTCTTGAACTGCCATCCTTTCCCATTCACGTAGCTGACCCCATGCTGATCGGCGGCAGACTGGTCTGCATCCGATGTAGTGTCCGCGGCTGCCTTATCATGAGGCAATTCCTCCATAATGAAGACTTGGTTCTGATTGCTTTTGATCAGTTGATTAACCTTAGGAGTTAGCTCATCAATCTTATTGTTGTCGATGTTGTTCACCTTTTGGGTTAGATCGCTCTCCCGATTGTTATCAGCTGAGCTTGATGCCATGTTTTCGATCAGTTCAAACGTGCCTTGTGTTGATTGGGTCATGAAGTCTCCCTTATTAGCTGAGTTTAGAGCGTTCATGTATTCCCATCCAACTCCATCATAGAACACTCCAAGGAGATATTCATCTTCAAATCCTTGGTGTGGGCATTCTCTGCGGTAGACGTTGAATCTCTCCCATGCATCACAAAATGGCTCGTCCACCACTGTTTGAAAGTAGCGATTTTCTGCCTCAGAGCTGCTGTTTTGGACTTCGTGTAAAAATGGCTCAGGAATGCAGATCGGACTTGCTCCCAAGAGGTGACTGATCTGGTCGGCAGAGAGTCTAGCCAGCGAGCAGCTTTCCCATCGAGAGAGAAAGGGAACAGCGTGCATTTAATGTAGTCCGGTGGTACCCCGTTCGCTCGAGTGAAAACACACACCTTCTCAAATATTTCAATGTGGTCCATTGGGATTTCCGCAGGCAATCCATTGAAAATATTTCTCTGCACCAAGCTGATCAAAGCTGGCTTGATTTCGAAGTCTTATCTAGTGCATGGTGGTGGGTTGATTGCGGAGAACACAGTGGACAAGTTACGCAGGAGGTTCCTCTGCCCAATCAGAATTGTTTCTCCCTGCCGATTATGTTGGTTAACAGCATTTTGGGCTGATTGCTCAGCAGCGGCTTGTTGCGTTTGGATGGTCTGTTGCATCTGCTGCATTTGCTGTTGCACCAGTGGGAACGCGGCAGTGAGATCATCCTGATTGCCAGGATTGTCCATTGTGGTAGTGGTAGTCCTTTGTTGGTGGTGGTTCTGCCATTCTAATCTTGCGAGCTCTTCGTTACTAAGATGGTGTAGTGGTCCTTATCTGTTGCTCCGAGTATGTCTACTGGTCATGCACCTGGATGATTAGCTGTAATAAAGAGGTAAGAGCAAATTAGATATCTTAGACTAAATATGAAACCGAAAAATAAAGGTAAAAGATCTGGTTCCCGCCGCAACGGCGCCAAAACTTGATACACTAAAAATGAATCTTCGATATTGTCAAGTTTAACAGTTGTAATTGTAATATTTGAGATTCAATCCAGAGGACCAGTTTACACTTTATTCTTATGAGTTTAAAGTTTAGCAAAGAATCAAAGAGGGTTTTGATTTCAGCAATGACGTAGGAAACACGAAACTCCAAGTTGTATTCAATTTAAACAAGAAGCCAGCCTAGGGTATTTCATCAGGTGTTGAAATGGAGCCAAACAATTATTCAAGCGCAATGGAAAACCATCTAGAACTCGGATCACTCAGTTGGGACAGCCCACTGTCGTGGTGCTGTTCCTCTTTGCGGATCGATCTTGTCACCTAAACTTTCGTTTGGGACAAGATGCGATGGCAAGCTTTAGATCTAACACTAAGTGATCAATTCAATGCAAGCAGTAAGGATGATATGAATGAAGAATAAGAGAAATCGCTTATCTATATTTAGCCATTGTTATCAACACCCTAAAACCCTAGACAAGCTAGCCGACTACTCGATCATGATGCAAGACATCAAAAATATGATTTCTGAATAATACTGCATTAAGAAAAAGAGTAGAAAGCAAAGGGTTCAGGATGATCTTCTCTAGGCGAGAGATTGAGCCTTCTCCCTTACAAGTTGCAAATCGTCAAAACAAGTCTAGGTCTCTTGCAAAAACTAGCGTACTTTAAAATAGATAGGAGGTGCCCTTGTATAAGGAGGCGCCTTTAGGTAGAGGGAAAGTAGGGGAGATAGGGCAAAAATCTCGAAATATCTTGGAGGTTTCCTTATTTGTTGGGAACATTCGCTCGGCTGTTCTGCGCAAGAACAATCTTCAGTCTGCTCCACCTTATTGTTTTGTGCAAGAACACTCCAAAAAGACAACCTTTTCTTCATGCATCCTCTCTCACTCTTCTACCTAATCCGGACCTGTAGTGACTCAGAAAGACTAGACATACTCGAATTAGAATTGAAAACCAAATGGAAAGTTATGCAAAATGGTGCGAAAACATTATATATCATGTCTTCTGATGATTCAATGTCAAAGGACTTCAAAAAGTTTGATAATGATTTTCATATAAGTTGGTTTTCGATGAATTCTGACGAGAATATCGGATCGAAGAAGAGATTTCAACGCCTAAGTTTTTGTTCTCGTTTCTTCGTACCGCTGGTTTTACTAAATTGACCAAGTGCACTTTGTATATTGTTGAAAAGTCTATCAAACGTTCATGAATAGATATTTTCGAGTCAACTTGGCAGAATTTTGTACAACCGGATTGTGTTTTATGTACCGAAGGACCTCTACGAATTCGCTGAAACAAAGTGAGGAGAAGTAGGTGATGATGTAAAGAAGGCTGAGGTGGGCGATTAGGAAAAGTGAAGCAATGGAAAAGATGTCATTCGGGTGAGGTTTCCAGTTGGTCAAGCTGTGAGAAGTGGTCATGTCCCAGCCCTTATTGTCTTTGTTTTTCCGTTGATTGTTTCATATGATCTTGTTTGACTTTATGTATGATGTTTCATAAGATATTGCCGAGCTTAATTTTACGAAATCTGTTTTGCAAAATGTTGTCGAGCTTAATTTTGCAAAAAGTTATTCCGCAAAATATTGTCGAGTTTAATTTATGAAAGATGTTTCCTAAAACGTTGTCGAGCTTTTATTTTACGAAAGTTATTCCGCAAACTGTTGTCAAGTTAATTTTACAAAAGCTTTTTCGTAAAACTTTGTCGACTTATGAAAGTTGTTTCCCAAAACGTTGTCGAGCTTTTACTTTACGGAAATTATTCCACAAACTGTTGTCGAGTAAGTTTTACGAAAGCTGTTCGTAAAATGTCATCAAGTTTTATTTTACAAAAATTGTTTCATAAAATCTTGCCGAGTTTAATTTCATGAAAGTTTTCTCGTGAAATGTTGTTGAGTATAGTTTTACAAAGTTTGTTATGTAAAATTTTATCGAGTTTGGCTGTACGAGAGCCGTTTTTCGGAAAACACATGTTTTGCGGCTGTTCCACCAGTCCTGTTTCTGAGTATTAGTATCAGAAACTCTCGCTGCGGTGAGACTAATGTTTGCGACTAAACTTAATCAGAAATTTTCTCGTTTCCGTAGGATTGATCAGAAGGAGTTTTGAGTAGTTTTTCCAAAGTAAGCTTAGTGGACAAAAGTCGATAGTCCACAGCGACGCAAAATTTTAGGTTTCAGATTTTAGTGTTGCTCTTTCTGTTCAGACAAAGGAATCGCGAGCTCGTGTTCATGCTCTTCTTGTGGCAAAAATTTGTGACTAGTTTATTGATTTTCTCGAGCACTGCAACGTTTGCGTAAGTGTTGGCCATAGGAGCAGTCGCTGCTGGAGTTGTTTTACCAGCGTTGATGCGAGCTGCGAGTTTTTCTTTCATATTCCCAGACATCGCTTCGATCAAGCGTTTTGCGGTCCTGAGTTAGAGTAATCCATCCCCCTCCTTCTAGCGCCAAACTGTAGGAACTGAAATGCAAACCGTCGATTTCCGTGATCGAAAGAAAGCAAGCCAACGACAAGTAACAAAGAAATGCGTAAAAATATGGAAAGATAACAAAACGAATTTAGGAAAAAATAGATCTTTATTTTGAATTTGCGTATGGCATTCCATAGACAAAAGCGTAAAGGAAGCTTGTCTGGAAATGAGATTACAAAGGAAATCGTATAACACATGTAGCAAAACCCTAGCCGGCTATGTCAGGAAAAACCAATGTGAGTCGTAACTCGATTAGCAATAGACGAAAGAGATGCAAAAAAGGTTTTGTGGGATTTGGGACTGGACCTTATGAAAGGCTGCCTACGTACCCCTTTTGAGGATCAAGTCAAACATAGTTCAATTAGAGAGAGAGTGGAACAAGAGATCAAACTGTCTGGGCGAGTTCTTCTAGTATGAGTGCAAGTCATAGAGACCGAGCTTGTAGAGAAAAAAGCCTAAGGTTTCTAAGTGCAGAGACTTCTAAGAGTCTTAAGAATCGTCATGTGCTCCCTGCTGTAGCTCCCCTTACATATGTCTTCAAGGTCGGTCACCCTTTTCCTCTTTTACCTTTAGGCTCAAGTTTATCTCTTCGCGGAAATATTCCATTTTTCCCGATCTTTGTAATTATCTTTGGAAACTTAACAGTTATCTTCTCATGTCAATATAAGATAGACCAGCATAGTAGTCTTGATCTCATTATCTTCAAAAATTGTGAGTGGGCTTTTAGCTGCGTTTAAACCCTTTTTGGGATGTTTTACGATTTTAAGCGTTTTTAGGATTTTCTTGAGAAGTCAACTTCGGTAGGACGCCGGTTTTATAAAAGAGTTTAGATCAACCGTATGTCTGAGGCATCTATGGTGGTTTAAGTTAAGCGTTACCGTTTTATACGATTGATTCAAACTTTTACGAGAAAACAAGTCTTTACGGCCTTTATCGTAAAGTTTCAATGGTAACTCCAATCGATATAAAACAAGAGAAATTTCAGTTGAGACCCAAAGGAAGGAGAACTGGTCACCATATGCGATGTCCTGCTCACCATTTGGAGAACTGGGCGTGTGACAACCCGCTCGCCATATGGCGAGTTAGGCGTGTGACGATCCGCTCGCCATATGGCGAGCTGGGTGTGTGACAACCCGCTCGTCATATGGCAAGCTGGGTGTGTGAAGACCCCCTTGCCATACGGGGAGCTGGGTGTGTGACGACCCGCTGGCCATATGGCGAGCTGGGTGTGTGTCGACCAGCTGGCCATATGGCGAGCTGGGTGTGACCCGCTCGCCATTTGGCGAGCTGGGTGTGCAACATCCCCCTCTCCATATGGCGAGCTGGGTGCGTAATGACCCGCTCGCCATATGACGAGCTAGGTTCGTGTCGACCCAATCGCCATAAGGCAAGCTGGGTGTGTGTCGACCCCCTCGCCATATGATGAGCTGGGCTCGTATCGACCCACTCGCCATATGGTGAGTTGGGTTTGTATCGACCTGCTTGCCATATGGCGAGCTGTGTGCGGTTCTTCCCACTCGCCATATGGCAAGCTGGGCTCAGGCTGACTCGCTCGCCATTCGGTGGGTTGGATAAGGCCAAAGCTTTTTTGATATTCTAAGATTTCTTTTCCGGTCCTTTTCAAAAACTATTCCAAGAAAATTCTTTAAGAGAAGCAATCTTAGACGTTGATTTCGAGATTACCGTTTCTGACACCAACACTTTTTGAGAGTTATCCACTTCCTAAACTTTGATTTGTACCAAAGTGTTTTACGGAGGGCGTCCACAGCGACTTTGTTGCTTATCCCAGTAACCCTCGCCATGACGAATTTGAACCTATTCATGAGGTCGTGGAGCGGCTCGTCTTCCTTTTGGGACAGACTCCAAAGATCCACGTCGGATGTTTCTCGATCCATGAACACGGAATATTGTTTGAGAAACTCCAAGGCGAGTTGGTTAAAACTTCCAATGGAATCTCATTTTAGACCTGAAAACCCATTCAAGCGCTGCACCCTGGAGATTTTTGACAACGAAGCAACAGTAGTCGACATCTCTTTCTCGTTCCCTCAATGTGGCCCTACCCATCGTGATCTGAAAAGTTTGGAGATGCGCTTTTGGGACAGTGTTGCTGTTGTAGATGGGGATCTTGATCTTCCAAGGGTCCAAAATTTGCATCTCAGTAATGCATGCAGTGAAAGGATTTTTTTGAGCTTCATCGAGAAGTCGATTAATCTCCGATGCGCACTTGTAGGATGATGGATTTGAGATTTAATGAAGCAGCATCTTATGCGCTTTAAGAAATATTTTTGTATAATGGACATCTAAGAGGGAGTGTTATGAATAGTTATATGGATGTCCATCATAGATCCAAAAGTCATGTTCTAAAAATTTCTAAAACCCTAGCTTTGTATCCCTATATATTTGAACCATTATCTATGGAATAATCAGAACAACTAATTCTATTTTTCTCTTGATTCACAACACTTTTGGATTTTTTCTAGATTTTCCTGGAAACAAAATAAAACAAAAGCATATATGATTTTTATGATTTTCGGTTTTTAGGAAATAAAAAAGGGCAAAACCAAATTAAAAGAGATAAAGGTTGGATGAACACAACCTGAAGACTTAACATTTATATTCCTCTTTTGCCTTTAGGCTCAAGTTTATCTCTTCGCGGAAATATACCATTTTCCCGATCTTTGTAATTATCTTTGGAAACTTAACATTTATCTTCTCATGTATGTATAAGATAGACTATCATTGTATCATTGACCTCGTTATATTCAAAAATCGGGAGTGGGTTTTTAGCTGCGTTTAGACCCTTTTTGGGATGTTTTACTACTTTAAATGTTTTTATGATTTTTTTGAGAAGTCACCTCCGGTATGAAGCTGGTTTTATAAAAGAGTTTAAATCAACCGTATGGTTGATGCAGCTGTGGTGGTTTAAGTTAATTGTTCCCATTTTATATGATTGATTCAAACTTATATTAGAAAACAAGTCTCTACAGCTTTTATCCTAATGTTTCAACGGTAACTCCAATCGAGATAAAACAAGAGACAGTTCAGTTGAGACACAAATGAAAGAGAGCTGGTTACCATATGCTATGTCCCGCTCTCCATATGGCGAGCTGGGCGTGTTACAACCTACTAACCATATGGTGAGCTAGTCGTGTGATGACCCGCTGGACATATAGCAAGCTGGGTGTGTGACGGCCCACTCGTCATATGGTGAGCTGGGTGTGTAACAACCCGCTGGCCATATGGCGAGCTGGGTGTGTGTCGACCTGCTGGCCATATGGCGAGCTGGGTGTTTGACGACCCGCTCTCCCTAGGCGAGCTAGGTGTGTAACGACCCGCTCGCCATATGGCATTCTGGGTGTGTGACGACCCGCTTGCCATAAGGCGAGCTGGGTGTGTGACGACCCACTCACCATATGGCGAGCTTGGTGTTGACCCGCCCGCCATTTGGCGAGCTGGGTTCGTGTCGACCCAATCGCCATATCGCAAGCTGGGTGCGTAATGACCTGCTCGCCATATGGTGAGCTGGGTTCATGCCGATCCAATCTCCAAATGGCAAGCTGGGTGTGTGTCGACCCCCTCGCCGTATGGTGAGCTGGGTTCGTATCGACCCACTCGCCATATGGTGAGTTGGGTTTGTATCGCTCTGCTTGCCATATGGCGAGTTGAGTGCGGTTCTTCCCACTCGCCATATGGCAAGATGGGCTCAGGCTGACCAGCACGCCATTTGGCAGGTTGGATAAGGGCAAAGCTTTTTCGATATTCTAAGATTTCTACTGTCTTTTTCCAAAACTATTCCAAGAAAATTCCTTGAGAGCAGCAATTTTAGACATTGATTTCAAGATTACGGTTTTTGACACCAACACGTTTTGAGAGTTATCCACTTCCTAAACTTGTATTTGTACCAAAGTGTTTTACGATGGGCGTCCACGGTGACTTTTTCGCTTATCCCGGTAACTCTCGTCATGACGACTTTGAACCTGTTCATGAGGTCGTAGAGCAGCTCGTCTTCCTATTGGGACAGACTGCAAATATCCACGTAAGATGTTTCTCGATCTATGAACATGGAATATTGTTTCACAAATTCTGAGGCGAGTTGGTGAAAACTTCTGATGGAATCTCGTTTTAGACCTGAAAACCATTCAAGCGCTGCTCCCTGGAGATTTTTGACAGAGAGGCAACAGTAGCCGGCATCTCTCTCCCGTTCTCTCAATATGGCCCTATCCATCGTGATCTGAAAAGTTTGGAGATGCGCTTTTGGGACAGTGTTGCTGCTGTCAATGGGGATCTTGATCTTCCCATGGTCCATAATTTACATCTCAGTAATGCGTGCAGTGAAAGGAGTTTTTCGAGTTTCATCGAGAAGTCGATTAATCTCCAGTGCGGCACTGGTGGCATGATGGATCTGAGATTTAATGAAGCAGCATCTTATGCGCTTTATAAAATATATTTTTATAATGAACATCTAAGGAGGAGTGTTATGAATAGTTATTGGATGTCCATCATATGCCCAAAAGCCATGTTCTAGAAATTTCTAAAATCCTAGCTTTGTATCCCTTTATATTTGAATCGTTATCTGTGGAATAATCAGAACAACTAATTCTCTTTTTCTCTTGATTCACAACACTTTTGGATATTTTCTAGACTTTCTTGGAAACAAAATATAACAAAATCATAGATGATTTTATGATTTTCGGTATATAGGAAATAAAAAAAGTACAAAAAAATTAAAAGAGAAAAAGGTTGGATGAACACAACCTGAACATATGAGCTTTAAGTTCTGATACCAAAAATGATGTAAGCACCAAGCTGACAAGAACTTATATGACTCTTGACGAATAGATCTTTAAGCCAGTGGATGGATAGTATGATGATGGTGGGTACCACAAAATATGCGGATGGCCTTTGAATCAACTTATAAGCCAAGGTCTTAGTGAATCTCACACAACGACATTGACTCACATGTTTAATAGCCTAAGGAATCCACCTAACAGCCTAGAGAAAAAGAAACAAGGCACATGTTTCAAAGATATAATCCTCTGGTTTATATATAATAAAAATGTATTCAACGGTGATTTACAATGAACAATGAACTGAGATTATGTTGGATCGACCCAAGGATAGTAGTAACGTTCTAAAAGTGAAACAAGGAAAAAAATAATGTTTAAAGAATATGGCCATTGGAGCTTGGATAACAAAAATCGGTCAAGTAAGGAAAATTCTTGTTCTGTGTATCTTGATAGCTTGATAAGAAAGTATTGTTCCTTAGAACACTCCTGGACGTGTGTAGAGGCTCCAAATGCAGAAGCTTAGACAGGAGAGCCGTTGGTTTTCAATAACTTCAAGTGTGAATGCATCCATATAAGGTTAGTTGACATTTGGCTGCTGGGGCCTGGAAGGATGATGGTGATCTATTCTGGAAGGTTATATGAGTCACCTCAATTATTAGATATCTCTCCTGTTCTTCATAATCTTTTTCAAATGTTTTAACTCATGAGCTTCCAAATAAGGCAAATCAAGAACAGGTTTGACCGGTTTTGGGAAATGAAATATAACTTGAATTTAACTTAGTCACTTCGTTGGTTCTTGGGATTGTTGGATTGATAAGAGATCCATTTGAAATCCTTAGCTAGCTTTTGTGGAGGCCGCTTCATGTTTGGGATGGCCGCTTCATGTTTGGGCTGCATTTTAGCTGATACTCGAAGTCTGATGGGCTTGAGAACCTTTGGTTTGTAACTAGCATAACTTTCTGGTCCATGAAGATTGTAAGCTGATTCCACTTTTCATTCAAGCATTATTTAGTGTAGAATTCTGAACAATTGGTTTCATGTCTTAAATCTTCTTGGTTGATGAGATATGTCGTTTTGAATGGGTATATGTCTTGGTTGGCTTCTATAGCTCTCCTCGTCTTCATGATATCCTCTATATGGCTCCTAACTCCGTGATCCTTACCTGATGATGTTCTCATCATTATGGAATGTGATTCTATGGCCATACTCACCAAACAATGCTCATAAGGCGAAGGTTGCTTTGGAAGACTTATGTTTAACCAAAGAATGAAAGAGGTCTTGAATTTGAAGGTTGCTTTGGAAGACTTATGTTTAACCAAAGAATGTTTAACCAAAGAATGAAAGAGGACTTAAAGACTTATGTTTAACTTATGTTTAACCAAAGAATGTTGCTTTGGAAGACATAAGGCGAAGGTTGCTTTGGAAGACTTATGTTTAACCAAAGAATGAAAGAGGACTTAAAGACTCGTCAAAGGTATTTGCTATGAACCTTGTATGGAATCTTTTCATGACCTCACTCTATCTGGGTTAATTGGACGAAACATTATTGTAACACCTGCTTCCTCCTCTCTCAAGAACGGCGTGTTACTTATGCTAAAATATAAAATTAAACTTAGTTACAAAAACCAAAAAATACTGAAAATTTTAATAAAGTACGAGGGGAATAAATCATTTTAAAATTTAGTAACCGAAATAAACCCTTTGAATAGTCGTATAAAACATTAATTAAAACCAAAATAAAATACAAATATCCCAAGACATCAAATTGTCTAGATATCCAATTACTTGTCATGCTCACCTGCAAATAACAGGGGAGTAACTACGTGAGGTGGAATGCTAAACATGTAAGTATATGTGATATGAACATGACCAAGACTTTGGATAAAGATGGATTGCTTGTACCTGAAAGTCCAACTCGAGCTAAAACTCAAAGACTAAAGGAAGCTTTCCTTGGGTATGTCCAACACTTGGAGAAGCCAGGAACCGAAGAACATTTGGACCAAAAGGTGATTGTTGTTACTTTTGTTTATGCGGACCATAAGGAAGAGCTTGTCGAGCGGAATGGAGTGAAGGTTGAGCTGGTTAGAGTGACACTCGTTTAGGTGAGCTGGTCGAGCTAAGTGAGCGGAATGGGAGTGACACTTATCTGAGTGAGCTATGTGAGCTGGACGAGAGAGCTACTAACCTAGCTGGGATGGATGAGCTGAACACTTAACTGGATCAGGTCAAATCCGTGAATGGAAACTTGGGAAGTCATGGTCTTTGTTATTTGGTCTTTGGTCTTGATTCCTATTTCTTATGTTCTAGTTTTTAACAATTTCTTTTCTAGTTTTCGATACATTTGACTAAGTATTTTGATTGTATAATCTATAAAAAGCTAAATCCTTTATGAATAAATATCATCCAACTTTTTATCAAAACATTTTCTTGTTTCTTTGAAACTTTTGGGAGTGATTCCCAATCAGTTCTTCATGAACAATCAGTCTTGTGTGAAGCTAAAGCCACGGTAGTATCAAGTAATCTCCACCATGACTTGTGTCACCATTTAACCATCCTTTTCTTCTATTTTTAACGTCATAAGTCGACGCACCATAGGAGGAGTGTCAACAAGTCCTAAGTTAAGTCGTCTGAGGGAGATTGAAGACTAGATCCATTGCCTTGTGTAGTACATGTTTATGTAGAGCAATTGGGTCAAAGGTTTCATATAACTTTTGTTAAGGTAACAGAATCATCTTCTTCATCAAAGATTATCCCTTTACCTCTTCCATAGAATCGACCTATCAAGGAGCGTGTCACCACAGACCCAGACATAGCACTTGATAGGGCCTGATATTTACTACTATTGTGCCATGATTTCAGCCCTATTTAGAGTCTATTATTTGTGTTTAGAGTATTTTTTAGAGTATTTTCAGGTTCAGGTACGTTCTGGAGAACATTGGTGATTTTGGAGCTTTTAGAGATGCAGAACTGCTCAAATGCAACAGATGTTTAGCTATGGATGGAGATCTTTCCACGGTGCGATTGAGCTGATATTTTGACATAAGATAGAACATTGAGTTATATTTCTAATGCCACCAGTTTGAGGTCTATCTAACGGGTAGACCTAAAGTTATGCCCGTTTTACTAGAGAGTAGTTTGTATGCCTCGCGAGAGGAAGCTGTCGAGAAGATGAATGAGTGTCAATCGACGGTATAGGCTTTGCGTCGATCGACGGTGATCCCAGATGACAGGCCCAACATGTTTTATGGCCAACTTAATCCCAGAAGCCATCACAAATTACCAAAATGCCCTTGGACGACTTCAAACCCTATTTATATGTTTTCTAAGCCATTGTTGACGGCTATGCAATAACTTACCAAGATTTATTTTATCTATTGTTCTAGGTTAGGAGAGAAGGGAGGAAATCCTTCAGAGTCCTCCTGGAACTCTTTTGGTTTTTATATATTTTATATTTCATATATATTATATTCATCTATGATTTCTGTGACAAAGATCATGTTTGAGTAGTTACTAATTAGGTTTAAGGTTTAATGATAGCAATCATGGATTAGCCCAAAAATAGGATTGCTAGGATAGGTTAATATCCATCAATTGAGTTGTTCTTAATGCTTGCATTCTAGAGTAGCTAACTAGGATCTCAATGATAGGACATGGACAACTACGAGATTATGTTCTGTGCCAGAATATTTTTTTTTGAACTAAGATGTTAGGCATATGCGAGAGCTGGTCTAATAAGTCTGGTGGACCTATCAAATCTCGACCATACTTCCTTCTGATTTCACCATTGATCGACACCAGTCCTTATCCGTCGATCGATGGTCGTTCCTTTTGCTCGCATACGAGAGTTGGAGTTAAAAAAGTCAGAATAGTTAATATTTGAGTTCTAGAATATTTACATTTATGTGCTTCTTATCCACTATAATTCATTAAGCTTGAAACCCTATATATAGCATATTTACATTCATATTTACATCTAATAGAATATTTCTATATTTGGATTAGTAGCATATTTCAATATTGCATCCTATTACTTGACAAAGAATATTTCCTTAATCTGATTATTTACTATCAATATATATATTTATCTAGCTTTGTCTTTAGAAATAAGAAATATATTATGTGCCTTTGCTCTCTCTGGATTCGATCCCTAAGTACTACACTTGATCTCTCTTAGCAAGAGTACTATTGAGTGTGTTAAGTTTAGGGTTAATTTGACAGTAAATTGTTTAGGATATTTATTACCCTGCTAGAACAAAACACACCGCGTCAAATTTGGCGCCGTTGCCGGAGAGCATAGATCGCCATTAGATTTAATTTCTAGGATTTCGTCTAGGTTTGTTACTTATTTTTAAGTTACTAATAATTTCTTTCCCTTTGTTTTCAGGTACATGCAAAGAAGCACCAGGAGCAACAAAGAACAAGAACTAATATCACCCTCTGACCTTGACAGACTTGAACGCTCGATCCGTAAACAAAGAGGACAAGCATTGATCGACATCACTAGTACCGCGTCGACCGACACATCTTCACGGACTGTATCGACCATCATCTGAACTCCATCGTTGAACGACATTGATCACTCAACATTGATCGACATCAACCTACCTTCATCGATCGACAACAACTTACTCACATCGACCGATAATGATTACTTAGCATCGATTGACATCAACCGACCCACATCAATCGACAGACACAAACGAGTTCAGATGGTTGCGACTTTAATACTGATTAGGGGTGAGAATGGAGACCTGCATGACCTCGAGGGTCATCTGTGTAATGCAGCAGGTCAAAAAAATCAAGGAGGCTGGACAGAAGCACCACGTCAACGCATTGACTGATGACAATTTTTTGGGTAGAAGTCAAGAGAGAAAGGCTGCAAGAGAGGGATTCTCGTGTGGAAAATTCGAGTTTGTCCGACAGGTTGCACAGGCATTGATCGACACAGGTCAAGGCGCATCGATCTACGTCACCCATGGAGTTAGCAGAACCAGGAAAACCCTCAACAATCGATCGACGGAGAGACTGTAGAATCGATTGATGGTTTCCCGCAACAAAACGTGTTCATCTACCGAAAGTCACGAATATGACAACTCCAGAGCAGAGGATCATTCTGAAAAAGAAAAGTGATCCTGGAAAGTTTGTGATTCCATACTTGATTAAAGGTCACGAGTTTCCCAATGCCCCCTGTGACACTGGATCATCAATGAGCATCATACCCAGAGCTATGGCAGAAAAGTTAAACCCGAGAGTGGAGCCTTCCAGTGATTCGCTCGTTTTTGTGGATTGCTCCAGAGTGGATTCATGGGGTATTTGTAGAGATGTCCTACTGCAAAATTCAGAATGTTCTAGTCCCTATAGACTTCCATGTCATGGATATCCATATTAACCGGAACTCTTCACTACTACTTGGGAGAACATTCATGGCTACCGTGTGAGCTATTTTTGACATGAAAACTAACAGGTTGTGCCTTTCCTTAATTGATCCTAATGTTAATTATGAAATTTATCAGAATAAACATGCCCTCAAAAAGTTGTCTAATGATACAGAACTTGTGGCCACATGCTTCTGCAATTATGAGTTCAACGAGGAGCCTGAGGATGGAGCTTCGATCGACACCCAACCAAGAGCACCAATCGACGTGTTTGTTGTTCAGCAATCGGTCGACATGCACCCTATGCTATCGATCGACAGCCTCACCCCAAAAACGATCAACACCTGCCATGCAGATGGCAATTACACCCCAGCCTACCTCGAGTACAACAAAGATTACAGAGAGGAATAGCTAATCGAGTATTGTGGTACTGCAATGGAAGAGGTTGGTGTCTTCCAAATTTCC
This sequence comes from Sinapis alba, assembly GCA_012274485.2. Taxonomy (NCBI): domain Eukaryota; kingdom Viridiplantae; phylum Streptophyta; class Magnoliopsida; order Brassicales; family Brassicaceae; genus Sinapis; species Sinapis alba. Next base: position 770,372 of record MU106082.1, on the reverse strand, counting down.
CATCAAATCGGGAAATAGACATCGATCGACGACAACCATTCGCCATCAATCGATACTGATCAAGAAGCAGAGTCCAAACTAGATTCCGCTGATAGCAGAATGCCTGCAATGGCCAATGGAGCTGGAAATCTGTTCGGGAAACAACTTGGTAATCAAGAATCGATTGACGGCCACCATACACCATCGATCGATGGAGAAGGAGAGCTGATTGAATATCATGACCTAGTATCAGACGACACCAGTTGGACGAAAGTGGATAGACGCGCATCGACCGACACACCTCATTCAGCGTCGATCGACATAGAGAAGCAGAAGATCAAGCCGATCCATAATATTCCATACACGTCTCCACATCGTAGATTGATCGGCAGCAGACAGCACACATTGATCAACAGTACCCTTCCAAAGTTCCACAAACTTCGTACTTCAACTGCCTACTATCCGGAGAGTTCAGCATCGATCGACAGGACACACCCATCATCGATCGACGACTGTATTGAGCATGGCACAAGAGCTTATGATGCTGAAGGCAGGAGAATTTACCATTGGGAAAAGAAAGATGAGTATGGCATCTACAGAGATGAGAATGGTAATGCACGAGCTACAGACGAAAGAGTAGTGAATGTGCAAGCTGAAGACATCAAAGCAGTTTTAGAGAGACCTACTATGTTTGAGCAGAGCTACATATGTCTACCAGAACATGCAGCAAGGATCAATATGCCTATGGAGAATCAAAGGACATACAGCAGATCAAAGATTGATGATATTGTTCATGAGGTCTACAAAGCTCAAGAGATGTCACTGGATGAATTCTACACAAGGCTTGATGATGTCTACTATCCTATAGACAGATGCCTTACCAGTTTGACTACACACATGGGTAAGATGAAGCAAGATTTGGATACTATACAAAGACAGCATGCGATTAGGCCAGCCGAACGAGCATCTACCGACGGCACCCTACGACCGTCGATCGACACTGAAGCCAACATGCAGAAGACATCAGCAGAAACACAATTGGAAGATAGGTTTGATGAGATTACCTTTTCTCAGAGCCTAATGAAGGAAGATATTTCTCAATAGTTGGAATATATATCAGAGACTACAGCTGCAAGACTTAGAAGGCTACAATGCAGTATTGAGAACCTACAAAGAAGAATACATTCAATGGAGGTTGCTAGAGAGGTTACAAAGAATGAGAAAACCATAAGTGATGAAGCAATGAAGAGCTTTATTGGTACATGGTTTCAGATGAGCAGAGAAGACGTAGACACTTGTTTTCCAAGTGTTGATCCACCTCCATACTAGTCAGAAAGTTCAAATGTCGAGCTTAAGACTATAACCAAGCGCTGAGTGGGAGGCAACCCACTATTTAGTAAGTTTTAAATAATTTTCTTGATTATATTAGTCTAGTTTCGGATTTCATTATACTATAACAGGTTTTCAAAGAAAAAGAAACATGAGTCTGCATCCAACATCGATCGACACTTGATCAATGTCGATCGATGGAGAAACCTAAGCATCAAGCGATCAATGGCTGGTCAGCATAGATCGACAGAGCAACCCCAATATCAATTGATCGTCACTTAACTATGTCGATCGACGGTCACCATCAGCAAGCAAGTATATCGTATTTCCTTGATTAAATTGTGTCCTTATGAATTATTTCCTTCACCAATCTCGGTGACAGTAACAACCCAAATCACTCAAACAACTTCTTAACAACTTCTTGCCACGTCAGTCAACGGATCTTATGTTCTTCCCGCCAACAAACTCTCTTCTTCTCCCTCCTTATTATTATTCTTCCTCATATAAAAACTTTAGAGCATATCAATACCCCCATTCGCAAGTCTCAGCTTATCCTCAAGTGAGAAGGAAGAAAATTGATGTTTCAACTCTCTGACACGCAGCCAAGATTTCTCATGCTCCGGTAAATGGCGCCACTTAAGTAATACCTCCAAATGGCCGGTCTCATCATAACACCAATCCAATATCTCCTCAGGTTCAATGATCAAATCAGATGTATTGTTCAACATCGGTGGTAAGGGCACTGCCAACTCCAGATTGCCCACAACCGGTTTGAGCTGTGATATGTGGAATACCGGATGAATCTCTGAATAATCCGGTAACTTCAAATGATATGTGACTTTACCAACACGATATAAGACCTCATACGGTCCATCAAACCATGCAGCCAATTTGTAAAACAAACGTTGACTCGCAGACTGCTGTCTATATGGACGCAATTTCAAGTAAGCCATAGAACCAACTTCCAACTCCAATTCTCTCATATGCTTATCAGCATTGTTCTTCATGCGTTCTTGAGCTGGAATCAAATTCTTCTTTATCGAATGACAGATCGTGTGGGTTAAGGATATGTTCCTACAATGCAATCTATCAAATTAACCATACGAAAACTACTCTTGCCAAGAGAGGTAGATGTAGTACTAAGGGATCAAATCCACAGAGAGCTAGGGCACACAATAGATTTCCAAATTCCTAATATTAATCTAGGCAATATTATATATAATCGTGATTTCTGATGTGAAAAGAAAATTATCTTAAAATAAATGTTAAATATGCAATATGGAAAGTATGATAGTCTGAGGGGTTTCTACCAAGCGAGTTATAATGGATAAGATGCATGAGAATTACTAATATGCGAAGGCTTATAACTAACTAGTTGGTAAGTCCTTAGTCCAAAATCTCGTGTGCAGATAAGGATGGTCTGTCGATCGACGGCGAAGCCTTAACGTCGATCGATTGTAGCAACATGAAGTATCGCCTATTAAGCTGGCTAAACCAGAACTCACATGTATCTAATAACCTAATTTGGTGGGATTATTTCTGGTACATAACTCGCTCTCGCGGTTGTCTATATCCTATGATTGAGTTCCTAGTTAGCTACTCTAGTCAAAAGTAGTAAGAACAATTCCACAAATTGATATCAATCATCCTAGCAATCCTATATTTGGACTAACTCATATATGCTATCATTGACCATAAATCTAACAAGAGAAACTACTGAGATATAATTATAAGGAAGATGAAAGACTGAATAGAATGCATAGATAATAAACTAGGGTTCCAATACAGATCTCTGAAGGAGTTCAGATCTTCTCCCCTAAACTAAAAGTGGTATAAAAACATAAAGTGGTAAAGAAAAGTCTAAGGTTGTGTGTCTTTGCCTAAACAGGTGACAGGAGTTATAAATACTAGGTCAAAACTCGTCTAGAGGCATTCTCGTAATTTGTCTTTGACTTGGGCTTGAAGTTCGCCATTACTATGGAAGTGGGCATTCGATCGACACCAAGGGTGCACCGTCGATCGATGTGATGCTTGACCATAGACTTGTACTTAGCTAATCGTGAACAGCTACAAGATAATCCTCTGAATGCTCTGGTAAGCTCCATAGTCTCCATATTGCTCAGGAACGTACACAGACTTGTTACCTGTTAAGACTCAAAACATAGCTTAGATACACAAAGTAGACTCCAAATGGAGCCCAAATGGCGTTCAAAACCTGATAAATATCAAGGCATATCAACTCTCCCAGACTTAAACTTTTGCTTTTCCTCAAGGAAAACAAAGGTGGCATGTGAAAGAGGTTTAAAAACGGCGGGATTCACATAATATAAAGCACAACTATCACCTCACTATGTTGCACCCACATCAAATAATGTTAACCTAAGAGATACTTTATATGCCTTATCCTAGTGTATCAACCATCTCCATCTGCCAGCAAATCAACAAATACTAATCTGACTCACCCCTCTATTAAGAGTGTTGATTGATGGTGAGTGATGTGTATCAACCGATGGTGAATAGATGGGATCAATCGATTTTGAGTTGGTGATGTCTGTAACACCCTCGGACCGTCCTAGGCCGGACTAACCCGGAACGTCCCGGAAGCGTCACAAGGTTGGTGAGCACCGCAGCCAGTCCAGACAAAACTTCAACGAATTCAAAGCCTCGACCAGTCCAACCACGAAACCCGCCCCTCTCGACCTCAGCCTAAGGTTGGCCAACCCATACCTTGGTCGAGAGTTGTGTTAAGTTCGAACTAAACTAAATATCAGCGTTCTACGGAGATTTTAATAAAACAACATAATTCTTATTTATTTTACAAGTCGGGAACTCGACTAAAGTCCTCAGAGTGCATCATTAAAAAGAAAACATCGAGTCAAACGGGTACCCATGAAAAACAAAGCGAGAGAAAATGTAAACATCTTGTCCTTGCAAACAACACTGGAAAACTACGCCTTGCCTCGTCCTCCTCACCCCGCAAACGCTTGAACCGGTTACCTAAATAGTAGAAGAGGAGGTGAGTAATCATAGAATTACTCAGTGAGTTCCCAACAATAAACAACTACAACTATCCCCTTTAGCCCATGCTCAAAATAAACAACAAACAATCAATCGCACAATCAATCAATCAATATGGGGGAAAAATATATGTGCAACAACAACTAATGCAATGCAATGCAACAACCAAAGACTCTATTTTCCCAAGTCTCTCCCCGAGACCAAAGACAACCTAGTCAAGACACCGAAAACAACACAATGACAGTCTAGACTCAATCCTAAACTCAAGACGCCTAACACAACCTAACAATACTCGAGTACACACGAAGGATGGATCCTCATGCTATGCATCCCCAGGATCCATTCACACACGGAGCCCTAACCCTCCTCCCTGAACAGTCCCAGACCACAAACACACAAGTCACCTGATCGGAAAACATCATCTCCACAGAGTCCCACTCAAAGGATATACCACCGGGCCACGTCGTCAAGCAGCGCTCGTCCATGGGCGCGACCCACTTGACGGTCACGAGCCATGGAGGGTCTAGGTCACTCCACCAATGGAGAATTGGGTCTTTCCCAATCTAACTCCACGGTTCACGCATATCACCGGCGAGTCCCACCCAAGGGATATACCATCGGGATAGCCACGCACATTACCAAAGAGTCCCACTCACGGGATATACCACTGGTATCGCCACGCACACAACCACTAGTCCAGACTAATACACAAACACAACCACAACCATCATGAGGGAGCTCCACCTCTAACCAACATGCAACACTTAGTCTAGACTAGGGTCCACATCACACAATCACTCGCACACTACTAGTCTAGACCAATGTACACAACACAACAACAAGAATGAGGGAGCTCAACTTCTAACCTCCATGAAACACACAGTCTAGTCTAGGGACACACCTAACGACACAAGGGAGTGACACCCTTGACTTTACCCGGCGATAGAGAGAGTCTCACTCAAATCTCTACGCAAACCCCGAACTAGACCTCCACGGTCCAGTCACAACACACGACTACATGCCATGCATTACACCACACACCAATATATATGAAACACCATGAGAGAGTCTCACACACTTCTCATGCGAACAACACCAAATCAATGCAACTACACAATTCTACGATGCATGCATGTAAATCAACAACTCATCAACACAATGCTAGCAAACAATCTAGAAAACTAACTCACAATGCTCATAAAATATCAAAATACACAAGTATGGGGTCTACCAACTCCCCCCTCCCCCACACACACAAACCGCATAAGCGGTTCCGGCTTAAGAACCACACGGTTCAAGCCCTCCACCTGCAACCACACACGGTCAATCACACAGAACTCCCATACACACCAAGGGAAACCCACCTAGGTCTTCACAAACCGCAGACAACTCCAAAAGCTTACGACCTAAGGGTTACACCAACACCGATCAAAAGAAGCTAAATCGGCTAAGAGGGTAAGGAACCTTCAAACTTTAAATCTAAGACCTTACCACCTCTCTTAGCATACCACAAGGTCTCCTAAATCTGGGATAACCACACGGAAAGAGCCTCCGACACTCACCTCACTCACTTACAAATTTTATTAGTTTTGGGTCACTTTCTCTCTCAAGAAAGAACAACAAGAACGACTGAGAGAGAAAGCTCAGGGGTTTCTAAACTTCTTAAACTCATCCAAAGGTTCCTATTTATAGCAAGAGAAATGGGTGTGAACTCATGGCACATGTCCTTACACTTGTCCTCATTTTATGACCAAAATTCATGCATGTGGGATTATGCAATGAATCAAATACTTTACGTCCCATATTCTAGAAGTAATACCAATTTCCAGATATCATTCAGTGCACGAAATATTAGTTCAAAAATTGCTCTCCAAGTCACTTTGCCACCACTCCAAGTTTTAGTCTCAAAATAGCCTTAACACACAACACATAGCAAATCTACTTCCCAACCTTGTATCCCTAGCTCCAGTACGTATCCTGGTGTATTAGAAGAACCAATGCATGTTTGGTTTCATGGATGACATGTTTCCATTACCCTTCCTCTTCATTAACTAACCACCAAAATGGCTCATTTTGACACCTTTGGGTCTTCAATCTTCTAACATGTTGTCCTTGTGTTCCAGTCCAATCCAATACTTCCCTTGGGTCCTAAATGAATCTTAGATATCGTGTTTTTCATGTGTAAAAGTCTTCCTTCATCCCTTAGCTCCATTACAATGTGTAGTCCATTTTGGGAGCAAATGGTATGTCCATGTCTTCTTGTTCTCTAGATGTATTTTTCCCTTCAATTCTTCACCATAAAATCTCTTGATTTATTGCACACCATGTCCAGTATTTAAAGAATTTGATCCCCTCCATGTGGCATGCTCCTATTGGTTGATTGGATGGTTATATGGACCAATGGGGTTCATTCTCTCTCCTTTGACTTTCGTTGACTTTGACTTTTGAGTTGACCATATTCAAAAGTTGAGGAAATTCACAAAATATTCCTTTCAACTCCTTGACCATGTTTGTACATCTTGATTTGGTTTCTTTAGCTCTTGGCTAGCCCATTTTGACCATATAGGTCAAAACTGCCTTCCTCTGGACCTTCTTGGTACCATCTTTGTTTGCCTTGACCAAACTCTCTCGACTGTCTTCAAATACCTTAATAAGGTTCCTAGGTTGGTCCTAGATTGATCTCCATGCTCTTGGAATCAAAATAGTCTTTTTCGGTCTTCATCTGATGCCACACCTTAGCCCAGACCATCTCTAGAACCTCTATTGACCATCTTCACTTTTGCTCGCTCCAAATCTATTCTGACTCGACCAAAAGACTTCTTTTATCCCTTAAGGATGACTGGGATCAAGTCCCACTTGATTTGCACACTTCAAAATTTCACCATGCTCGGCCTTGTCTGTTTCGAAGCTTCAGTTCTATCTCCTCGACCAACTCTTGTTTCTACTCGACTATTCTTCAAAATACTTCGACCGAACCTCTATTCGTGTCTTCTTATAGGTTCTCCACACTTGGTTTGCTTGATCTGCGTCCATTGACTTTCGTTGACTTGATACCCTATATCAGGGGTATTACATTCTCCCCTCCTTAAATGAATTCGTCCCCGAATTCGCAAGGCACTTTTATCTTCTGCTACCACCTTTTGAATTTTCTTCAGGTTGTTCCTAACTGCTTCTTTCCTTAGTCTTCCACCATGTCTTCCTTCCCTTCCTTCATTGATTCTTCCTTGCATACTTCTGGTTTACTTGCTTCATTCGGATTCCTTGATCTATTCCTCGGCCCACCATTGTTGATGTTGTTATCTGCTTCTAGCTTCTGATTCTTCCTTTCACTATGGATACCACCATTTGTGCTTTCTCTTATCTTGACATCATTAAACTTCTTCCTACTACCATCTGGTACTACACTTCTTCTACCTCCATTTGGTATTGCTACCGATATCGCCATCCACTTTCACTATCTCTTACTGCCTCCATTTATGTTACGACCATTTACTTTCACCTTATGCTGCTTTGAATTCCAACTCTTCTTGCATTTGTTTTAGCCTTCTTCCATCTCTTCTCCCTTTGCTCTGATTCTCACTTCGCAAATGTCTTCTATTTGCCGGTCTTTCCTTCATTGATCCTAGCTCCTTCCTTGCATTTGCTCACTCTTCTGCTTCACCAGCTTCCTTGATCTTCCTCTAATGCACCAACTCTTGCTAGTACGATTCCGTACTACCATCGTTTGTCCATCCTAAATCTTGAATACACGTGCGACTAAGTTCCATGCTTCTCCTTTACAGTCTCCACTCAATGTCTCCCCTCCTTGCAAATAACTTAGTTTGTACCATAAGTGCAACACCAAACCTCACTCGAACTTCTTCCTCTATCTTCTTTGCATCATTCTCTCCTTGGCTCTAAAATTTCTTGGATTTAGTGAAGAGTTCTCCAGACTTGATCTTCTTCTCGACATCATCTTGACAAACTCTCGGGCACTTCTTTTCAAATCAATCACATACTCCTTCGAGATTCCACCATTCTCTACTACACTGAAACTCTTCAGGTCTTCTACTCCCATATCTACCACCATTTGCAATACTATCCTTTGCATTTACTGATGCTTCCGAGGCTTCTTAATCTTCCAAAACCAAATACCACTAATGCCTCTGACTCTCACGACAACACCTTCTGCGATCACACTCAATGATGCTTCAAATCATAAACTACACGGATGACTCTGAACCTTGCACTACACCACTGACTTCTACCAATGACGTCTCTCAATCCACTGATCTTCACCACGATCATCGCTGGTCCTTGGTTTCTTTCATCCAAGCACAAGTCTTCCGTAATACACCATGTCATGGTTCATGTCCTTCCGACACCACCATTTGTTCACAACACACTCGTGGCTATAAATATGGGTCGGCTTCCTAAACTCTAGGGTTCACTCTCTCTATTACAACTAGAATCCCTAAAGCAAGGTTTAGCTACCACAACTTAGCAAGGTCTACACACTCACTACACTTGCTACCTGAACACACAGTCCACAACAACCCCATAAAACGGTTGCTCACGCAACACAACAACACAACACAAGAAAGTTGCCCACGCAACATAACAATAGCCAATAACAATATTAAGGCAACAACCACACAATCACGCAAAGAGAAGGATCATAACCCACTTACCTCAGCTCACCAACGAGCTCAACGAGGAAGGTTCCTAGAAAGATTATGTTTTCTACGGTTCGATCCTCCCGTTGTGGATGAAGCTGATCGAGCAGGGCTGGCAAGAGGAACGACGGAGATGGGTATGGCTCTGGTTACTTTGGCCCTTGGAAAATCAACAGAAATGTGTCAACTTCCTGCACACAGAGTGCATATCGCAAAGTAGATTAAGTCCGGCTGACTCCTGACTCTCCTACAGTCTCGACCATGGTGATCATCAATCCCACACATGACACAATCTTCCGGTATTGGGGCATCGTTTGAGGCATGCATTGGCACAACATTATGTGATGGTTCTCCACTCACTCTGATCATTCCATTTTGAGTACCTTCCATCATCTGAACTGCTCCACCGGTTTCTTGCTGAACTCCCAAGTCCACCCCACCTGCTTCTGCTCTGACTCCTTGCTTAGCTGGTGGTGAGTCTGTTGGCAGTGGCGAATAATGAAACTCATAGTATGGATCAGATGTTTGCCCAACACTCTCCAAACTAAGGTCGAGGGATCTCCAAATGAAAACGTTGAACAACAAACTTGCATTGGGATACATGGACTGGACTCTCGAGAACTAATGATATATCGATGATTTCTGGCGGTGGTGGTTCAATGATCTCCACATCCGATGAACTGATCTCCATTGCCTCACACAACACATTATCATAACCATACATGAGGTTGAACGACTCAGATGATGCTTGCGGAATGGCCTCCATGCCTAGTGAAATGCTCATATTCTCCAGATGATCAGATTCTTCTTCAATCTCTTCAAGTACTTCAGCTTCCTCAAACTCAGATGACCCAGTCTCGTGCGAACTGTCAGTGCTCTCAACCACATTCTCATCTTCAAAGTTGGAATCAGACTCTGACTCGCTGAAATCATTGGGCTCGCTGGAATCACTTGACAAACTCGACTCACTTGATCCATCATAACCGAGTGCTCTAGACACTTTCCCAACTCTGCGTAACCGTATCACATTCCTCATCCTCGGCCTACCTCCACCCTGTCGACCGCCAACACCAGAAACTGCAATGCAAGATAAGGGTAAGATCCTAATTTCCCAAGGACTACACATACATACCTAGTCCTAAGCAGAGGATGTGCCAGTTCCCTATTGATGTTGTTTGTGACTCCTTTTGACTCGATACAACATTTGAAAACCCGCAAACAAAAGCACGGCTTCACAACCATGCTCTGATACCACCATTTGTAACACCCCCGGACCGTCCTAGGCCGGACTAACCCGGAACGTCCCGAAAGCGTCACAAGGTTGGCGAGCACCACAGCCAGTCCAGCCAAAAATTCAACAAATTCAAAGACTCGACCAGTCCGACCACGAAACCCACCCCTCTCGACCTCAGCCTAAGGTTGGCCAACACGTACCTTGGTCGAGAGTTGTGTTAAGTTCGGACTAAACTCATTATCAGCGTTCTACAGGAATTTTAATAAACCAACATAATTTTTATTTATTTTACAAGTCGGGAACTGGACTAAAGTCTTCAGAGTGCAGCATTAAAAAGAAAACAACGAGTCAAACGGGTACCCATGAAAAAAAAGCGAGAGAAAATATATACATCTTGTCCTTGCAAACAACATCGTAAAACTACGCATGGCCTCGTCCTCCTCACCCCGCAAACGCTTGAACCGGTTACCTAAATAGTAGAAGAGGAGGTGAGTAATCATAGAATTACTCAGTGAGTTCCCAACAATAAACAACTACAACTATCCCCCTTCAGCCCATGCTCAAAATAAACAACAAGCAATCAATTGCACAATCAATCAATACGGCAAAAACAAATATACATGCAACAACAATTAATGTAATGCAATGCCACAACCAAAGACTCTATTTCCCCAAGTCTCTCCCAGATACCAAAGACAACCCGATACACGGTCTAGACTCGACCCTAGAATCAAGACACCGAACACAACACAACGACAGTCTAGACTCAATCCTAGACTCAAGACGCCTAACACAACACAACAATACTCGAGTACACACGAAGGATGGAGCCTCATGCTACGCATCCCCGGGATCCCTTCACACACGGAGCCCTAACCCTCCTCCCTGAACACTCCTAGACCACAAACACACAAGTCATATGATCGAAAAACATCATTTCCACAGAGTCCCACTCAAGGGATATACCACCGGGCCACGTCGTCACGCAGTGCTCATCCATGGGCGCGACCCACTTGATAGTCACGATCCATGGAGGGTCTAGGTCACTCCACCAATGGAGAATTGGGGTTTTCCCAATCTAACTCCACGGTCCACGCATATCACCGGAGAGTTCCACCTAAGGGATATACAACTGGGATAGCCACGCACATTACCGGAGAGTCCCACTCACGGGATATACCACCGGTATGGCCACACACACAACCACCAGTCTAGACTAAGACACAAATACAACCACAACCAGCATGAGGAAGCTTTGCCTCTAACCAACATGCAACACTTAGTCTAGACTAGGGTCCACAACACACAATCACTCGCACACTACTAGTCAAAAGCCATGTACACAACACAACAACAAGCTTGAGGGAGCTCAACCTCTAACCTCCATGCAACACGTGGTCTAGACTAGGGACACACCTAACGACACAAGTGAGTGACACCCTAGACTTTACCTTGTGATAGAGAGAGTCTCACTCAAATCTCTACGCAAAACCCAAACTAGACCTCCACGGTCCAGTCACAACACACGAATACATGCCATGCATTACACCACACACCAATACATATCAAACTCCATGAGAGAGTCTCCAACACTTCTCATGCGAACAACACCAAATCAATGCAACTACACAATTCTATGATGCTTGCATGTAAATCAACAACTCATCAACACAATGCTAGAAAAAAATCTAGCAACCTAACTCAAAATACTCATAACATATCAAAATACACAAGCATGGGGTCTACCAAGTCACCCCCCCCCCCCACACACACACACCAACCGCATAAGCGGTTCCGGCTTAAGAACCACACGGTTCAAGCCCTCCACCTGCAACCACAAACGGTTAATCACATACAACTCCCACACACACCTAGGAAACCAACCTAGGTCTTCAAAAACCGTAGACAGCTCCAAAAGCTCATGACCTAAGGGTTACACCAAAACCGATCAAAAGAGGCTAAATCGGCTAAGAGGGTAAGGAACCTTCAAAATTTAAATCTAAAACCTTACCACCTCTCCTAGCACACCACAATGTCTCCTAAATCTAGTATAACCACACAGAAAGAGCCTCCTACACTCACCTCACTCACTCACTCACAAATTTGATCGGTTTTGGGTCACTTTCTGTCTCAAGAAAAAACAAGAAGAAAGACTGAGATAGAAAGCTAAAGGGTTTCTAAACTTCTTAAACTCATCCTAAGGATCCTATTTATTGCCAGAGAAATGGGTGTGAACTCATGGCACATGTCCTTACACTTGTCCTCATTTTATGATCAAAATTCATGCATGTGGGATTATGTAATGAATCAAATACTTTACGTCTCATCTTCTAGAATAAATACCACCTTCTATACCTCATTCAGTGTAGGAAATATCAGCTCAAAACTTGCTCTCCAAATCGCTTTGCCACCACTCCAAGTTTTAGCCTCAAAATAGCCTTAACACACAACACATAGCAAATCTACTTCCCAGACTTGTCTCCCTAGATCCAGTAGGTCTCCTGGTGTATTAGAAGAACCAATGCATGTTTGGTTTCATGGCTGACATGTTTCCATTACCCTTCCTCTTCATTAACTAACCACCAAAATGGCTCATTTTGACACCTTTGGGTCTTCAATCTTCTAACATGTTGTCCTTGTGTTCCAGACCAATCTAATACTTCCCTTGGGTCCTAAATGAATCTTAGATGTCATGGGTTTCATGTGGAAAATTCTTCCTTCAGCCCTTAGCTCCATTACCAATTGTAGTCCATTTTGGCAACAAATGGTATCTCCATGTCTTCTTGTTCTCTAGATGTCATTTGCCCTTTATCTCTTCACCATAAAATCTCTTTATTTATTCCACACCATATCCAGGATTGAAGGAATTTGGTCCCCTCCATGTGTCATGCTCCTATTGGTTGACCGAATGGATTATATGGACGAGTGGGGTTCATTCTCTCTCCTTTGACTTTAGTTGACTTTGACTTCTGAGTTGACCATCTCAAAAAGTTGGGGAAATTCAAAAAATATTCTTTTGAATTCCTTGACCATGTTTGTACATCTTGATTTGGCTTCCTTAGCTCTTGACTAGCCCATTTTGACCATATAGGTCAAAACTGCCTTCCTCCGGACCATCTTGGTACCATCCTGGTTTGTCTTAACCAAACTACCTTGATTGTCTTCGAATAACTTAATAAGGTTCCTAGGTTGATGCTAGATTGATCTCCATGCTCCTGGAATCAAAATAGTTTTCTTCGATCTTCACTCGATGCCACACCTTAGCCCATACCATCTCTTGAACCTCTATTGACCATCTTCACTTTGGCTCGCTCCAAATCCATTCTGACTCGACCAAAAGTCTTCTTTTATCCCTTAAGGATGATTGTGATCAACTCCCACTTGATTTGCACACTTCAAAATTTCACCATGCTCGGCCTTGTCCATTTCAAAGTTTCAGCTCTATCTCCTCGACCAACTCTTGTTTCTACTCGACCATTCTTCAAAATACTTCGACCGAACCTCTATTCGTGTCTTCTTATAGCTTCTCCACACTTGGTTGGCTTGATCTGCGTCCGTTGACTTTCGTTGACTTGATACCCTATACCAGGGGTATTACAATGTCGATCGATGGTGAGTTCGAATCTTACTCCTTTCCTCAAAAACCTAAGAAAACTGAATAGAAATTTAATTAGTAACTAGATAATAAAAACCAAAATTAAAACTTACTATATAGTGGGTTGCCTCCCACTCAGCGCCTGGTTATAGTCTTTAGCTCGACGTTTGGACATGTGGACTAGTTGGGTTGTTCATCGAGTCACTGTGGAAAGCAAGTATCCATATACTCTGTCTGTTTTAAACCATGCACTGGTGAAGCTTCTTACAGCTTCTAATCCTATGGTTCTCTTGTTTTCTATTTTTTGTTGGGAAGTCTCCATTCTACTCATCCTTTCTTTGATCTTCTAAATGCATCCCATTAGCATGTTGACTCTAGGATCAGTAGGCTATGTATAGTTCTCCAATTTCTCAATGATACCGTTCCTCATCCAGTCTTGGGAAAGATAAACTTCGTCAAGCTTGTCCTACAATAAGGACTCGGTCATTAGCCTCTGCCGAAATGCTTTTGGTTGCCCATCGATCGATGGCGTAGAGATGTCGTCGATCGATGCCGAGCTGACTACTCCAATCGAATGTTGCTTTTGTGTGTCCTGATGAGTGTAGTCAACTTTATGCCTTAATTCTTCCATGCACATGGTTAACCAGCCAATATTGTTTTTGAATGGGAAGTATAGTTCATCAAGCCTCTTGTAGTAGTCATCCATCATCATCTCATGGGCTCTGTAGATTTCATTTACCATTTCACCAACTTCTTCGCTATTGTATGGTGATCACTCTTGTCTGGTTCTGGGAGTGTTTGCTGCATACTCTGGTAAACATAAATGAGTGTTCTCGTGCAAGTTGGGTCTCTCAAGGATCTCTTTGATGTCCTCCTTAGGTACATCGATGATCCTTTCATCAATGGCTCGTGCATTTCCATTCTCATCTCTGTAGATGCCATACTCATCTCTCATCTCTCATCACCCATGTAAACATATGTCGGTTGTTGCTATCAAAAGCTCTAGATCCATATTCGGTAAGACCATAGATCGATGGCGGTATGTGGGTATCGATCGTTGCTGGATTATCATTGTTGTTCAACCGGCTGAAACCTCTTGACTTCCAGAACTCATATGCATCGTGCTCAGCTGCTTTTCTGGGTATGTTTTTGTTGTTTGTTCACTGAGCTTCTCTCCTGTGTATACAATATCCTCATGATTGTCTTCATCATTCTGATCTTTGGCAGCAATGTCGGTCGAGGGTTGAGGTTGATTGTCGACCATTGTATGATCGTTGTGACCATTGATCGATGGTGGAGGTATGGTATTGATCGATGCTTGGCTTCTAGGGTCCTCGATCAGGTTGAGATTGTGCAAGCACGTGGCAATGAGACCTGCCTCCTCCAAGGGGAGACCGTGGTATTCAATGTGTTGTTATTCCCAGTAATCCTCTTCATACTCCTGGGTTGCTCGATCATTTTCTGGTCTGGATGGTCAATGTCGATCAAGGTTGATAGGTGGGTATTGATCGATTGTTGTTGGTGAGTGTCGATAGACATTATGGGCTGGGTGTCTATCGACGTTCCATCATCCGACTCCTCTTCATGCTTGTAGTTAAAGAAACAAGTGGTTATAAGTCCTGCATTATTATCAACCTTGATCATAGTGGCTTTGTTCTTAGTTTTAACAGGTTCATAGAATTTATTTGAATCTATTAAGGATAGATACAACATGTTTGTCTTCATGTCGCAGATAGCTCCCACTGTGGCCATGAATGCTCTTCCAAGTAGCAAGGAAGAGTTACATTCTATCTTGATATCCATCTCGTGGAAGTCTACTCGGACTAAGGTGGTGCGAATCTGCACTGGGACATCTCTAGATATCCCTCTTGAGTTCACTTTGGAGCAGTCCACAAACATGAATGAATCACTGGAGGGCTCCACTTTCAGGCTCACCTTCTCTGCCATAACTCTAGGCATGATGCTGACCGCTGATCCAGTATCGCATAGGGCATTGGGGTATTTGTGGCCCTTGATAAAGCATGGTATCACGAACATCCCATGATCAGTTTTCTTTGTAAGTGTGATCCTCTGCTTCATTTTTTCTCTAAGGCCATGAAACATGCGTTCTATGTCCTCATTTGTCTCTCTGGATTCCCTCAAAAACATCCACAATTTGTGAGTATAATAAGCTTCATCATATAGAGTATCTAAAGGAATTTTAAAAACTCTTTTGGCAAAGCCGTCCATCTCTTTGTCAATTGCTTCTCTGCACAGATGTTTTGGAATCTTCTTCTTTCTTCTGGAGGGCCTGTATGTCATCATTGGTTCAGGTGTGTTGGTTTTCTGTCCTGGAGTCTCCATGGTACTCGTAGGTCTGACCAATAAGGTTGCATCTATGGGTGGAAGTCGCATCGGTGTTGCTGTCGAAGACCGTTGATCGATGGTTATTGCTCGTTGTCAATCAATGTTTTCGTCTCGTCATCAATATTGTTGACTTCTTGCCATCGATCGATGGTAGAAGACTCACATGATGCTACAGACTCTGAGGGTACCGTTGATCGATGTTTAGTGATGGACGTCGATCAACACTAGTGTGAACTGCCGAAAGACATGGCACTTTCCACACAGAAATCTCCCTCTTGGAACTGTTCTCTCTCTACCTCTTGCCAAAAATCATCACCTATCAGTGCACTGACGTGGTGTTTGTGACTGGCTTCCTCTTTTTCCTTTATCAAGCTCTCATGCCTCCCAATGGCCTCACTTGTTTGGACCACTTGGTTTTCCAGCTTCTTGACATGAGTGCTTAGAGTCTCAAACTTGGTGTTGAGGTTGATTTACAGAGCATCTATCTTTCCATTGAAGTTCACAGTCATCTGCTGCTACTGCTCTAACACTCTGTCAACCATAGATTCCAGTTTGCTCTCCTGAGACTGGTGGTTTCTGATAAGAATACCCAAAGGACATGTTATTGTAACTGGACCCTTGTTGTTGTGAATACTGGTTGTAGTTACTCCTATTATAACCATAAGAGTTCATGTTGTAGCCTTGAGTCTCTGGAAACCATTTCCACCAACATAATTCACATCTTCTTCCTCTCCTTCTTCTATGGCTTTCACTTCTTGCCTCTTGAAAACTTCTAAACACTGTCTATCTTTGCCTTGACCTCATCTATATGCTCCATGCTCATTGTTGAAGCCGATTTCTTCCTCTCGTAGTCAGTGTTCTTGGTGTTATTGCGAGCTGCCAAGTTCTCAATCAATCTTGTTGCCTCTTCAGGACTTCTAGTGCTGAAATTTTCATCATTAGCTGTGTTTAAAGCCATCTGGTACTGCAAATAAATACCTCTGAAGAATGTGCGGAGTAACTGCACCTGGTTGAAACCATGATGTGGGCAGTCTCTCTGGTAGGACTTGAATCTGAACCAAGAGCCTTTGAATGACTCTCCAGGTTCCTGAGTAAATGTGGCGATTCTGCTCCTCAAGTATGTTGTTCTCGCCTCATCAAAGAAATTGTGAAGGAACACATTCTTGATTTCTATCAAGGATGTTAGAGACCCTGGTGGTAGCTACTTAAGCCAATGTGAAGCCTCTCCAACAAGTGAATACTTGAAGATCTTGCAAAATAGATAGTCCTCTAGGACTCCATTTTCTTTTATAGCAGTAACTAGATCCTCAAACCGCTTCAAATGATCCATCGAATGCTCATGTCGCGCTCCATGGTAAGGTGTATGCGCAACCAATGTGAAGTAAGCTGGTTTTATCTCAAAATTGTGCCTCTGGGTAGCTGGAGGATGAATGGCGGATCTGTTGGTGTAGTACTGGTCTGGACAATTGTAGTCTGCCAGTGTCAATTGAGCAGATTGGGCTTTGGCTTTCTGATTGAGCCTCTACAACGTCTGCTTCTACCTCTGGTTCAGGGATTACAGCCCCCTGGCCATCAATTCTTTGATTTTTTGCATTACGCAGATGACCTTCGAGGTCATACAGGTCTTCGTTCTCCCTCTGAACCACTACTAAAGGCGTAACCATTCTGACTCGTGAAGTACCATCGGTCGATGTCACATCGGTGTTGTCGATAAATGTTGGTATATGAGGGTCGACCGTTGGTCGAGGTCGGCTGTCGATCGAGGCTAGTGAATGAGTGTTGATCCGCGGTTGAATGTTGTCGTCGATTGATGCTAGTCGTTTCTGCTTGTGGTTAGAGCTTCCAATATACACGGGATCAGAGTAGAGTAGTTCCTTATCCTTGCTGCTTCTGGTACTGTTGGGTATGCACCTGAAAAATGAAATCTAATGGGGATCCTTGCTCCCCGGCAACAACGCCAAATTTGACAGGTCGTGAGGGTTAAGGGTATGTTCCTAACAATGCAATCTATCAAATTAACCCTACGATAACTACTCTTCCAAGAGAGGTAGATGTAGTACTTAGGAATCGAATCCACATAGAGCTAAGGCACACAATATATTTCTAAATTCATAATGTTAAGCCAGGTAATAATATATATAGTAGTATTAATGATGTGAAAAATGAAATTATCTTAAAATAAATGATAAATATGCAATATGGAAAGTATGATAGACTTAGGGTTTTCTAGCAAGAGAGATATAATGGATAAGATGCATGGGAATCACTAATATGCGAAGGCTTATAATTAACTAGTTGGTAAGTCCTTAATCCCAACTATTGAGACATAATTATAAAGAAGATGAAAGACTCAGTAGAATGCATAGATAATAAATTGGTGTTCCAATATAGATCTCTGAAGGAGTTCAGATCTTCTCACCTAAACTAAAAGTGGTTTAAAAACAGAAAGCAATAAAGAAATGTCTAAGATTGTGTTTCTTTGCCTAAATGTGAGGCAAGACTTATAAATACTAGGTCAAAAGTCGTCCAGGGGTATTATTATAGTTTGTCTCTGACTTGGTCTTGAAGTCGGCCATTACTCTGCAAGTGGGCCATCGATCGACACCAAGGGTGCACCGCCGATCGACGGTGATGCTTGACCATCAACTTGTACTTAGCTGAACATGAACAGCTACAAGATAATCCTATGAATGCTCTGGTAAGCTCCAAAGTCTCCATAATGCTCAAGAACGTACATGGACCTGTAAAGACTCAAAAACACAGTCTAGACATACAAAGTAGACTCCAAATGGAGCCCAAATGGCGATCAAAAACTGGTAAATATCAAGGCATATCATGTAACTCAAGAACAACTCTCATTCCTTCAACATCTCATCCACCTCGTAGTTCTGAGTTGCTCCCGCTTCATACGCCAAAAAAAAAAGGCAGATCTCGACCATAGACTAATTTGAACGGTCTACTCTGTAAAGCTGTGTGATATGATGTATTATACCACAGCTCCGCCCAGGAAATATACTTAGACCACGTTTTTGGATGGGTAGAAGCGAAGCATCTCAAATACGTCTCCAAGCAGCGATTCAATATTTCTAACTATCCATCAGACTCTGGGTGGAAAGCCGTACTGAAGCGCAACCTCGTCCCGGATAATTGGAAACACTCTGTCCAGAACTTGCTCAATAAAATCTTATCTCTGTCTGAGATTATCTACTTAGGAAATCCATGTAGATGAATCACCTCCTTAATGAACTTCTGAGCCACATCGATAGCTGAAAAAGAATGCTTAAGTGTAAGGAAATGACCGTATTTACTTAAGCGATCCACGACCACAAGAATCACATTCACTCCATTGTACATAGGCAACCCTTCTATAAAGTCCATAGCCACATCCTCCCAAATCCTTACTGGTAACTATATCGGTTGCAAAACCCAGTGGGAGACAATGCTGAGTATTTATGTGTTTGACAAACAGCACACCAGCAACATACTCTTGAATCTGCTTCCTCATCTTAGACCAGTGGAAGCTTTCTTTAATCCTCTGCAAAGTTTGCAAGACTCTTGCGTGACCTCCCATCAGCCCATCATGATACTCCTTTAAGATCAATGGAATGTAAACCAAATGTTTAGGAATCACCAATCATTTTTTTATAAAACAACCTGCCATCAACCAAGGTAAACTCATTCTTCACAAACTCTCCTGCATTAATCTTTTCGATCACTTGCTGAATTTCAACATTATCATCAATCTCAGCATATAAATCCAACAACTGCAACGAAGAAGGAATCGTCAACGCCAAAAGATCAATCTGCTGTGAGCGATCAATACAAGAAACTCCATCAGCGACTTTATTCTCACTGTCCACTTTGTATTCAATGCCGAACTCGTAGCCTAGAATCCTTGTTAACCATCTCTGATAATCCAAGGTAATCTCCCTCTAATCCAACAAGTATTTTAAGCTTTGTTGATATGTTCGAACTAAGAACCTTATGCCAAGTAAGTAGTGTCTCCATTTCTGATTGGACATGACTATCACCATTAACTCACATTCGTATATCGGCTTTTGTTGCTCCTTAGCTGTTAACCCTCTGCTAAAGAAAGCAATCGGATGTTGATCATTCATTAACACCGCCCCTAATCCTACACCCGAGGCACCAGATTCCACAACAAACAACTTACTGAAATCTGAAAGAATCAATACAGTAGCCGATACCATTGCTTGTTTCAACTCTTCAAAAGAACACTGGGCTCCTTACTCCACATAAATTGTTCTTTCTTCAACAATTTGGTTAATGGCTTCGCAATCGTGCCATAATTCCTTACAAACCTTTTGTAATAGCTCATTAACCCAAGAAAGCCTCTCAAATCCTTCACTGACTGGCGTAGGCCATTTTTTTTACTGCCGCTATCTTCTGACAATCCGTTGCAACTCCAGCACTTGTTATGACATGACCCAGATACTATAATTTACTCTGGACAAATGTACATTTTTTCTTATTAGCAAACAACCGTCGCTCCATGAAACCATCCAGCACCAACCCAATATGTTGTACATGATTTTCCCATTAACAACTATAGATCAAAATGTCATCAAAGATGACGAAAACAAATCTGCGCAAGAACTTCCTGAAAACATCAGTCGGTAATGCCTGGAATATCGCAGGAGCATTGGAAAGCCCAAATGGCATTACCAAAAACTCAAAATGGCTGTCATGAGTACGGAAAGCAGTTTTCTCGATGTCACATTCCTGCATTCTGATTTGGTGATACCCTGAAAAAAAAATCCAATTTTGTAAATAACCTCGCACCATGCAGTTCATCTAACAATTGATCAATCAATGGTATCAGGTACTTGTCCTGAATCGTGTTAGGGTCAAAATTGGTCACGACGAATCAACGGCTCAAGTCCCCGGAAAATGATTCTTCTTAAGCTTCGGCTCACAAAAGTTTTCAAAAAGCGATCAAGCAACAAGGAGAAAGTCACCGTACGGAGAGTCCCAACTTGCAAACACGAGTCGCCATATGGCGACCCACACCCTGAAAGCATATGGCGACCCGCACCCTGCAAGCACTGGCCGCCATATGGCGACCTGCACTGGGGAAGCATGGGTCGCCATATGGTGACCCGCACCCTACAAGCACGGGTCGTCATATGGTGACCCACACTCAGGAAGCACGGGTTACCATATGGCGACCTGAGCACACAAGACACGGGTCGCCATATGGCCACCTGCGCTCGAGAAGCATAGGTCACCATATAGCAACCCGCACCTTGCAAATATGGCGACCCGCACTCAGGAAGCACGGGTCGCCAAATAGCGATCTGAGCACACAAGACACGGGTCGCCATATGGCCACCTGCTCTCGAGAAGCATAGGTCACCATATAGTAACCCGCACCTTGCAAATATGGTGAACCGCACTCAAGAAGCACATGTTGCCATATGGCAACCTGAGCACACAAGGCACAGGTTGCCATATGGCGACCTTCTTGTCAAAGAGATGGGTCGCCATATGGCGACCTGAACCCTCCAGAGTCGGGTCGCCATATGGTGACCTGGGCTCTCGGAAGTCCGGGTCTGCTTACGATTTCAAACGAAACCAGGCCCAGAGATGCTATGACGGTTTATGTTTGTTTGCGAGAGAAGATAAATGTTAAACTTTCAAGATAAATACGATGATTCGGCAAATAAATGGAAAGATTAAGAGAAAAAAGGGAATATTCACGAAGTGATAAACTCGACCAGGGGCAGAAAAGGAAGCGCCAAACCGCCTTGAAGAGGAGTATATAAGAGAAGGCGAGGCTGGAGACAAAAGGATGATATTCAGCATTCATAGCAAACTTAGAGCAATAGGCATTTTATTTTTCGTTTTTGATATCAAGCTACGATTCTATTAGGGATTTGCAGTCTTAGTTTATTAGAACTAGGAACTGGCCAACAACTCTTGTGACCAAGGCTCTTCCCTTCTTGTAAACGCTTAAACGCAAATTCGGAATAAGATTTCTGTTGCTCTCCTTTTATTTTATCGATTCTTTAGTATTTTGTTTTTTCTCATCATTTGATTACGTTGCGTCTAGTTTAAAGCAGATTATCAGGGATCTCCTAGGAAATTTAGGGTTTCCTGACATCCTAAAGTTTACGGAAATCGACGGTGTGGATTTCGGTTCCCACAGTTTGGCACTAGAAGGAGGGGGACTTACGGATTAACCTTTCTCGCAACCACAAAACGCAAAGTAAAACATGTCAACTAACGATCTCAACAACCAACAGCCTCGCAACGACACAAGTCGTGATAACGTCGACAACACTACTGCGACCAACATCCCCGCGGTTAACGCTGAGACCAACACCACGACACTTGAGGAGATGAATAAACTGATCTCCACCTATGAAAAAAGGCGGAAGAGCAGGGTAAGCTCATGAGATCTCTTGCTAAACAGGTCGAGGAAGAGGACAAAGAAGAAAGGGAAATCAATCGCGTTAACATGGATTCCAGCAGTCAGTCCGAGCCTTCGGACCAAGACGCGGACGTGCATCCACGAAGAAGAAGGAGCCACAGGGCTCAGGAAGACCGGCTCGACAAACCCATGACGGAAGAGGAAGAAAACATCTTCTAGGTAGAGCAGGAGAAACTGGCTGAAGAGCAGACTCGGAAAACTCACAGCAAACACCGACAAACTTGGAAAATTGCCAGCAATGAATCCGAGATCTGCGATCTTCCTATTGATCTCATGAGAACAGTTGCGGAAGTAAAAGCAGTGAAATCTCAGATTCATCATGCGACTAGCTCCGCGCCTAAGATTGACTAGCTGCTCGAGGAAGCTCGTAAAACTCCCTTCATGCCCCGTATCATAAACACCTGAGTATTGGATCTAGGAAAGATCAAGGTACCAACGTTCAACGGTACGACTGATCCCAAAGCATACCTACAGGCCTTTGAGATCACAATGGGAAGGGCCAAGTTTAGGTACAATGAAAGAGATGTCGGCCAATGCCGCCTCTTTGTCGAAAATATTGATGACGCAGCACTCAAATGGTTCTCCCGCCTTAGGCAAAACTCCATCGGAATCTTCCGCTAACTTGCTTTGGAGTTTGTCAAACAGTATTCAATGTTTATCAATCAAGAAACTTCCAACGTCGACCTATGGAGCTAGTCTCAAAGGGAAAGATGAATCACTCCGCGACTTTATCAACTAATTCAAACTCGTTATGGCGAGAGTCAGCGGGATCAGCGATAAGGTAGCCGTGGACGCACTTCGAAAGAGGCTCTGGTACAAATCAAAGTACAGGAAGCGGATCACCCTTGAAAAGCCATGTATAATTAAAGACGCGTTACACAAGGACACACGCTACATCATGATTGAGGAAGAGACCAAGGTGCTGTCACAAAATCACAAATCGATGAAAAGTTCTTCGAGAGATCCGGCTTCAGATTAGAAGTCGAAAAAGAAGAAAACTGCCCATCACGAGGGAGAAGAAACCGAGGGGGCGCACAACTATTCCATCAACTCCGTCTCTGATCAGGGGAAAACCTCAGGCAACACGTGGTCCCAAAACTCCAATTACGATGAGAGCGTCTTCTGCAACTTCCATAAGACTTGCGGCCACTCGACCGTTAACTGCAAAGTTCTCGGAGCGAGATTCACAAAACAACTAGTCGCGGGGGAACTCTCCGGGGTAACAAGCGTCAAGGACTTCATCCGCGACTGATCGTCCTCCAAAAAATGAAAAACCTCCCCAAACCGAAAACTCTTCGGGAGATAAACGCGGAAGGAGGGAGGATGAGAAGAGCAATGCAAGCAACCATCACAGGATTAACATGATCATCGGAGGATCACAGTTCTGTGGCGACACAGTCTCATCGATCAAGGTCTATCTGCAAAAGGCAGAAGCAAGCGAGAACTGGCCAACCTGGTCTCTCCGCCCTCGGATAACCAAAATGACTCCATCACCTTCGAGGAGGAGGAAGTTGGCGAAATCGATCAACCTCACTGCGATCCACTTGTCATTGAACTCATAATCAAAGATCTCGAAGTCGCCAAAATCCTCATCGATACTGGGAGCACGGTTAACGTCATCTTCTGCAATACACTCAGAAGGATGAACGTCGAGCTGAAAGAGGTCGTACCAACGCCAAAACCGTTGACTGGTTTCTATGGCGTAACCGAAAATCATCGACTTTGCAGTCGTTGACTACCATGCCATCTACAATGTAATCATAGGAACTCCCTGGCTCAACGCCATGAAGGCAGTCTCTTCAACCTACCATCTAGGCATTAAGCTCCCTACTCAAAACGGAACTGTCGTGATCTGGGGTAGCCAGAAACAGTCGCGACTCTGTCTCTTAGCTGAACACAAGCTCAGACAGATAACGACTGCCTTGATGGTAAAACCCAACGTAGCAAAGACAACTCAGCCACCGACTGAAAACGTCTCTCAAAAAGACAATCCGAAATCGTCACCCCAAGCAATGGCTCCGGACGAAGAAAGCAAGAAAACATCGGAGCCCAACGCAACAACCCAACCGGAGGAGACAATCTTGGAAAAAGACGTTGACCCTGCCACAGTCACCGCGACTAAGGTGGTCGACGCAACTACGGCCGAGTAAGAAACACTCGCCCCCAAAACACTGAACTACGAGATGGCTTGATCCTCGAAAGGGGTACGTAGGCAGCTTGTCCAAACGAGAAGTTCAGCTATCCACCTCTCTAAAAAAGGGGGGGGGAGTGGGTGCGTATATGTATA
The DNA here is from genome assembly GCA_012274485.2 of Sinapis alba. Taxonomy (NCBI): domain Eukaryota; kingdom Viridiplantae; phylum Streptophyta; class Magnoliopsida; order Brassicales; family Brassicaceae; genus Sinapis; species Sinapis alba. The sequence goes on along the minus strand of MU106082.1, from coordinate 745,475 downwards.
CTCGTATACTCCAACATTATAAAAGATTTGCCTTGTATTCGATATTTTTTAAAAAAATCGATAATAAGAAAACGCAAATCTTGCAAAGTCTCTTTTAGCGCATGAACATCTAAAACTATTTTGAACTATCCAATTACGAACCAAACCTCTTTGGTACAATCACTTACACGTAAATCACCTTCCGGTAAAACACCATCAAGGCCCTGTCCTCAAAGAGGTCAAACATCAGTTCATGCTCGGAATCGTCAACTTATGCACCTTATAATTTCAAAGCATAATGCGAGACGTCGCATGAAACCTCCAAAAATATATTTTCAAAACTCAGAAACAGTCCGTCCGCAACTATATATCATAAACGAGCACTCGCTCTTACACCTTACTCGCCGATCGGCCCCGACAAGTACATTAGCCATCCTAAACAGACACACATAACCTTTCTCACGAACGGTTCTCATACATCCGACTAGGATAATTGCGCACAAAAAATCTGAAATTTTGGTCAGCACTTCCAAGAGACTTAAAAATTATCCTTGGAGAGATGCTCGATCCCGACCATACAAGTCGTATAAGCTGAGAACATATCGCCGACTTTAAAGCGGTACAAAATCAGGTTGAAAACGCAACACGCAAAACGAAAGACGATTAGTCATCGCACAGCCTTAACCGAAAGTAAACCAAGGTCTTGCCCTAAACCCAGCACACTGGTCTCTAACGTCTCAAGGAATGAGTATCGAAAGATATGAGATCTTGAAAGCATGTCTCTTCGTTCACATCTAAACGCTCACAGAACTTTTCACACATCTCGAATGAGAAACGAATAGAACAATAAGCAAACACGAGTTAGATGCAAGATGACAACTCGCATTCTTTCCTCTACACCAAATAGAAATCATCAATTCTCAAAACTCTTCTAAAATATGAACTGTTTTCTAATATATAAGCCATTAAATGCAGGGATTCAAAGCCACGTATGGCCAGTCCCAAATAGAAAACGGCCACATTTGTCCTAAGCATAAACCTAAAAACGGCCACATTCAGCCCGACACAACTAAAACATAAAAATAACCACAGACGGTTCGTTCAAGGGTCAAACTCAAAATTTTCCGACATCGAACGACCAAACGTGCCGAACGACTGACTCACCTTAACCCCCTCGTTGCAACCCCGGTCACGGTCTACTTTGTATCAGGGGAAACTGGGATAGGATCCTAACATCACATCACCTTCTGCTCAAGAGGAGGGACCATAGCATCATCCCCTTCGTACTCTCCCATATAGCTGTTCATCATGTCCATCTCAGCCTGGAAAACGTAGCCCTCATCCCTTGGGCTCCCCTAAGCTTTCCGAACTCAACCCTAAACTAAGCAGCACGACCCGAGATCACCACAGTGACCTCGCGTTTCCCTCGCCTTTCCGCACGATGAAGAACCTTAGCATGCTTCTCCAGATCCTTAATTCGAGCGGTAGCCTGTTCTAGGAGAAAGCAATCCCGTTATCTTCTATCTCAGCCTTGAAACGGCAGAGTCTCGGCTCCCAGTAGCTCGCCTTGAGAGCCGAGTTGAATGAGAGCATTCCCTGCACAGATTCAAAGCTAAGGAAACATGTCCCGAAAAAATATATGGCAGATATAAGCGAAGTTCAAATTACTAACAGCATTGGCCATCCTGGAACCCTCCGCAAAGGCTTTTGATCTCGCCTGGCAATCCACGGTAGGAGGAAGATCAAACTCAGCCGGAAGATCTTTGAAAAGGTCGTCAAAGTTACAATCCGGCAGGGAAAAATCGCTAGCGCCACTCCCATTACCCAAAGTAAAGTTGGAACACCATCCAGGCACGGAAAATTCGATATCACCTAGATCTACCCCTTTGCCCTTAGAAGGCCATGTGTTCCCTCAAGACACCGGAATTTCCCTCGACAAGAACTCATCCATTGCCGGTTCAGATCCTTCTTGAACGACCACTTTGGGATGAGATCGCGACTGGTGATGTTTCAGAGCCTTGCGAACTCGCTTTGGAGTGAAAGAAGTCCAAAAGAACGAACTAGTCTGAAGAAGATCCCTCACAACGATCACGTCTTCCGGGAACAGAGGTAAAGGGTTGGTCTATGCAAAACTGAAGGACGAGAAAGTTAGATATCGTCGGAAAAAATGTACGTATATCCAAGCAGTTCCATAACGGCCCCATTCGTTGCAAAAATCAGCTTTCTTAAACCAATGCGCTACTAACGCGGACGAAAAAGGAGCACTTATCCCACGCATGACCATTCGAGATTGTCTCCCTTATAATCGACATGTGGGTGCAAGGCGCAAGGTGATATATCCCCCCCCCCCCCGGTCACGGCTAGTGGCTTCAAAAGAGCCTCAAAATGGTCAATGCTAAGGGACACCCCATGCTCGTAACCTAGAACCAAGATCCCGAGGAGGTGCTGAAGACCCGTAAGATTGATTTGATTAATCGATAACCCAAAACAGTTCAGGGTACGAACAATGATCTCCAGGATTGGAAACCATGGAAACGCATGATGTGCGCCTTGTAACAGGAAAAATAACCCGCTGAGTGATCATTTGCCCTTTCGCATTGTCGTGCAATCCAGAACTCCACGTTTTCCAAAACACAGCCGAACTCTCGAACAGTGTCGAGGAATGGATACGACCTCTTGCTCGGAAGACTCCGGTCCCTTCAACGGGGAGGGCTCCTAGGAAATTGCGCTTCAGGTGAAGGGGTCAAGCCTTCACATGAAGTGGCCCCATAGGCCTCGGCCTCCCTAGGAAAAACCGAGTGCGAAACAAACTCAAGTTTTGGGATGACTTTTTCATCATTTTAAACATCGTCATGACTAATATGACGAAGCTCAACTTTCTTAGAAACCCTCTTTTTGGTATACATGATTTCAAAGAGTAAAATAAAGAAAAACCAATGGGAGAAAATGAGAGAAACAATTCTACCTTGGATAATTTTCTTTGAGAAAGTGAGCAAGTGAGAAAAAACTCAATACTTACTCCACCTACTTATCCGCAAGAATTTTTAGTATTGACTCTCGGACTCTCGGCCGATGATTCCTTCTAATTTGCACAACCAGCCTAATACCGCCAGAGTCAAAAATGGTCATGACAAAATCAACGGCTCAAGTCCCCGGAAAATGATTCTTCTGAGGCTTCAGCTCACAAAAGTTTTCAAAAAGCGATCAAGCCACAAGGAGCAAGTCACCATACGGCGAGTCCCACCTTGCAAACACGGGTTGCCATATGGCGACCTGCACCCTGCAAGCACGGGTCGCCATAGGACAACCTGCACTTGGGAAGCATGGGTCGCCATCTGGTGACCCGCACTCTGCAAGCACGGGTCGCCATATGGCGACCAGCACTCAGGAAGCATGGGTCGCCATATGGCGACCCGCACCCAGCAAGCATGGGTCGCCATATGGCGACCTGCACTCGGGAAGCATGGGTTGCCATATGGCGACCTGCACCCTGCAAGCACGGGTCGCCATATGACAACCTGCACTTGGGAAGCATGGGTCGCCATCTGGTGACCCGCACTCTGCAAGCACGGGTCGCCATATGGCAACCAGCACTTAGGAAGCATGGGTCGCCTATGGCGACCCGCACCTAACAAGCATTTGTCGCCATATGGTGACCTGCACTCGTGAAGCATGGGTCGCCATATGGCGAACCGCACCCTGCAAGCACGGGTCGCCATATGGCGACCTGAGCACACAAGGCATGGGTCGCCATATGGCAACCTGCGCTCGAGAAGCATGGGTCACCATATGGCTAACCGCACCCTGCAAGCATGGGTCACCATATGGCTAACCGCACCCTGCAAGCATGGGTCGCCATATCATAGATCGCCATATGGCAACCCGCACTCGGGAAGCACGGGTCGCCATATGGTGACCTGAGCACACAAGGCACGAGTTGCCATATGGTGAACTTCCCATCAAATATACGGGTCGCTATATGGCGACTTAAACCCTCCAAACTCGGATCGCCATATGGTGACCTGGGCTCTAGGAAGTCCGAGTCGCCAATTGGCGACTTCATTTCTCTCAAATAGCATCAAAATACTCTAGTCTGCTCTCATGACCTCCTACTTTGAGTTAGGACCTTGCTGCCTCTAAATTCATCCAGATCGGAGTTCCCGTTGAGATTTTACGATAGAAATAAGTAAGGCTCGACAAACAACTTCTAGCTCGACAAATGCAGCTCCCAGGTCGCCATATGGCGAGCTGGATCATTCCCTCTAGCTCCTCTCTTAAATCTTTTGATAGAATGTTATTTGTTTCGTTCCAATCCAAGGTACGGATGGAACATTACAATAAAAACCGCGAAGACTCATCTTCTCGTATAAATTCGAATGGATCGTATGAAACGGGAACGGTTAACAACAAAATTGTCTAAACCATACGAAAAACTTAAATTCCCTTTAAATCAACGTCGTATCGACAATCCCTTTCGGAGAAATTGTAAAAACGCTTAAAGCTGGAAAAACGGTCTGATAGGACCAAAACGCGGTTAAAATTCTGCATACAATTTCATACAAAACCAGGCCTAAAGATGCTATGACGGTTTATATTTGTTCGCGAGAGAATATAAATGTTAAAGTTTCAAGATAAATACGAGGATTCGGCGAATAAATGGAAAGATCGAGAGAAAAAAGGGAATATTCCCGAAGTGATAAACTCGACCAGGGGCAGAAAAGGAAGCGTCAAACCGCCTTGAAGAAGAGTATATAAGAGAAGGCGAGGCTGGAGACAAGAGGAGGATATTCAGCATTCATAGCAAACTTAGAGCAATAGGCATTTTATTTTTCGTTTTTGATATCAAGCTACGATTCAAATAGGGATTTGCAGTCTTAGGTTATTAGAACTAGGAACTCGCCAACAGCTCTTGTGGCCAAGGCTCTTCCCTTCTTGTAAACGCTTAAACGCAAATTTGGAATAAGATTTCTTTCGCTCTCATTTTATTTTATCGATTCTTTAGTATTTTGTTTGTTCTCATCGTTTGATTGCGTTGCGTCTGGTTTAAAGCAGATTATCTGGGATCTTCTGGGAAACTTAGGGTTTCCAGACTTCCTAAAGTTTACAGAAATCGACAGTGTGGATTTTGGTTCCCACAAATCCGGCTCTGTTCAGCGCTCTATAATCAACCTAAAAGCGATGAGAGTTGTCCTTCTTCTTCACTAGCAAGACAGGATTCGAGTATGGACTAGTACTTGGCCTGATCAATCCTTCTTCTAACATCTCATGCACCAATTTTTCCATTGCCTCCTTATGAGCATGAGGATACCGGTACGGTCTTACACTAATAGGCTTTGTATTATCATATTACCTCTGCCTCTCACAGGTGGTAAGCCTTTAGGTTTTCGAAACACCTCGTCATATTGTTTAAACTTCTGTTCCACTATCAACGGTAACGGTTCCAACTCATCTGAAAATTGTTCCATCCCTTTTAACTCCACCTCCACTCGTTTTTAGTGAACCATCATCCCTGCTGTAAATGTTTTTAAAGAAACTCCTGGTCCATGCAAGGTTGGATCACCTGTTAAAGTAACTGGTATTCCATCATAGGTGAAAGACCGTTTATTCTTCTCCCTGTCGCTAAGCAAGTCCCCAAAGTTCTTAGCCGTTGCACGCCCAATATAATATCAGCCTTGCCAAGTTCCAGAGCAAATAAATCTGCTGTAAACTCCATATTCGGAAGAACAAGTTGCACATTTCTACAAATCCCCGTGCCTTGAACAGAAACTCCAGTTCCCAACAGTACTTTTAAGTTTGAGTTCTGGCTCACTCTGAGTTTGTTCCTCGTAACAGCGGCTGGAGAGATGAAATTGTGCGTTGCACCACTATCAATCATCACCACGACTTGGCTCTTCCTAAGCAAACCCGTGATTTTTGTTGTTGTGGAAGAAGACAACCCCAAAAAAGAATTCTATGATAATCCCATCATAGTTGTGTATGAGGATTGATCCAGAATCTCCATTTCCAACCCATTGATGACTGTCAACACCTGTAATGATCTGTTAGGAAACCAATGTTGGCGGGACCACTTTTCATCACAAGTGAAGCATAAACCTAAACGATTCTTTTCTGCTATCTGAGCTTCCGTGAGTCTTAACTGTGGCCGCTGATTAGTGTTGTCAGGTTGTTTTTTCTGGAGAGGTTTAGAGTTCCAAATAGAGTCACTCTTCTGATTAAAAAAGGTTTTGAAACTCGTCGTCTTCATATTAGTACTTCCTTCCTGCTGCTTTTCCTTACACACTACTTTGTATAACATGCTATCCTCTATTTGATACGCAGTCGCAATCATCTCAGGAAGATCGACTGGTTTACACATATTAACCACCTCCCTCATTTCGGCCTTCAAACCATTCATAAAGATGCCTTCCAACTGACAATCCTTTAAACCAGTCACTTGAGTTGACAAATCTTCAAACATGTGAATGTACTAAGCAGTAGTAACAGTTTGTTTCACTGCGAAAAAAAGGCTGGCTTGGATCGCGTAACTTCTCCCTGCTAAACCTGGCAATCAACTTCTCTTTAAAATCAATCCAACTTCGAAATCCCGTTCGATGCATCTCGCTGTTGAACCAGCTCAAAACATCACCACTCAAGCTAACTGATACTACTTCCAGCTTAATTTGATCATCATAACCTCCCATTCAAAAATATCTCTCCGCTAAAGCAAACCATCCATAAGCATCATCACCGTCAAAAATAGGTAGTTCCACACGCTTCAACATATTGTCCCTATTTCCAACTACCGTATTTCTAACCATCGGTTCCTCATATCTAAAACTACGGCCAGGTTCCATGTTAGAGTGATGTACCTGATAGTTAGGATGGCGATACAGAGGAGGTGAGTCATTCTCGACATGGATGCTTTTGGATAGCTTCTACTCCAAACGCTTCCACATCTTCTCGTAAACACGCTTTGAACTTCGTTTTGAGCGATGCTTCGATCCGTGATTCCAACACCTACGGGTTCTTCTCAAGCTCATGAAACAACTCCGTAAATCTCCGAGTAGTCTCGATCTGAGACATCATGTGCTCATGTAATGTCGACTATAACACGTCTAACGACACCGGAGGTTCCGATTGCGATTCACCACCGTCTTTCATTCTCTTTCTCATCGTCTCTATCAATTGCCGCGAAATTTCATGATCTAGAACGCTCGCCATGCACCAATTTGATAAAAACTATGTATATTGTATTCCTCTTCTCTTCGTATCAATACAAATATGTATACTTGTTCTTAACCATGAGCTACCGCTCATCCAAATACTCCAAAACCAATTGTAAAGACTTGGGTCTCCTTATATAGTATCGAGGTCCAGTAACAACCCAAATCACTCAAACAACTTCTTGTCACGTCAGTCAACGGAACTTTTGTTCTTCCCGCCAACAAACTCTCTTCTTCTCCCTCTTTATTCTTCTTCTTCCTCGTATAAACCCCTGAGAGCATATCAATAACCCCATTCGCAAGTCTCAGCTTATCCTCAAGTGAGAAGGAAGGAAATTTCTGTTTCAACTCTCTGATACGCCGCCTAGATTTCTCATGCTCCGGTAAATGGCGCCACTTAAGTAATACCTTCAGATGGCCAGTCTCATCATAACGCCAATCCAATATCTCCTCAGGTTCAATGATCAAATCAGCTGTATTGTTCAACGTTGGTGGTAAGGGCACTGCCAACTTCGGATTGCCTACAACCGGTTTAAGTTGTGATATGTGAAGTACCGGATGAATCTTTGAATACTCCGGTAACTTCAAACGATATGCGACTTTACCAACACGAGATAAAACCTCATACGGTACATTAAACCGTGCAGCCAATTTCTGAAACAAACAATCATTTGTCCACAGGAGCTAAAATGAGGGATTGGGGGATAGAAAGTCCCTGCATGTTTTGCAGCAAAAAGAATGAAATGAAGGATCATCTATATTTTACTTGCCCTTACACGTACACGGTGTCGGTTCAAGATGCTGGACGTCTTCTGACACTTGCACACTGGATTGGCAGATTCTATAACAACATTCATGAATGCTTTTATGGAACCAGTGGACCTCTTGCTACTTCGGCTAGTGTTCCAAGTGTTAGTATATGATTTGTGGCGCAAGAGAAACTCTAGAAAACACAACAATAGAAGTATCTCCACTGATCAAATGAGCAGAACTATTGACAAAGTCATTTGTAACCGCATTCTATCTCTAATGTACTCTATCGTACCAAAGTCTGAAGGTCTACTCAGACAATGGTATTATTTATTTGGCAATAGGTAGTTACGATTTTTATGATTCTTTCTTATTTGTCCTAGCTTTTAACATTTATAAATGATCATATTCTTTAAATACTAAATAAATTTCTAATTTCATCCGATTTTTTTTTGGTGAACTTGTTTAAATATTAAACTGTTTAGATGATTTCATGTAAATATTTGATCGTCTGATATCTATATCTATAAAGGAGAATCCTCTCTTCAAAGAGAGTGACACATCATCAACCTCTAATCCTTTGAAAAACGACACATCATCACCCTCTCTCCCATGCTTTTGCAAATCGTTTACAGACTTAAATTTGGTCATTTTTCAAAAATCTTCATCATGTCCATTTCTCCTTTGTTTCGCAAATCTCTCGCCATTAAACCTCTTTCCAACGATGAGAAAGCAACAACGAAGAGAACAAGACTCTAGGGCTTTCTACAATCTCTCGGCTCTTGTCCTGAGCCTCCTCCGTTCTTCTCTCCTTGGGGCAATTTAGGACACTTGTCCTGCTCTCATTTGTTGAATACTTTAACCGAAATGGATTTGGGCTTTAATTAGTTTACTTTGGCCTGCTTAGCCCAGACCTAATCTGAGAGGATGTGTCCGAGAACTTCGCCGTCAAGCGCTTCTCTTCCAATTCGAAATCGTTCTGCTTCCCCTTCCCATTGCTTCTGTTGAGAAACGTCTACAATAATAACATTCAACCAATGATGCCCACTACATCCTCTTTAATACCTCTTACCTCCTTATCAAGCTCTCTCATGATGTATATGTTTACACGGTTTGAGATCTTCGGCAAATCAAGAGCTCCGTTTCTCTGAGCTTAAGGCGAATCAATATGAAAGTTCAATGTGAAGTCTTACACGACCTCCATGAACAAACTTGACGATGTGCATTGAGAACTCAGTGGGCAGAAGTGTTAAGCATGCTGCAGGTTTAAGCTGAGAATGAGTATGGTACATTCTTGGGAAATATCGTAAGTTGTTTTGATCTCGAACTAGGACTATTTCATTTTGTAAGAAAAAGTGGTCACTCTAACTTGATGTTGCTGAAGAGCAGGAGCTATTATTTAGGATGCTTAACAAGCCGATGGACTCATTTGATCGAAGGTATCATGTCAGTTTCTTACAAATCTGTCACTTTGTCTGAACGATACGAGGAGTTATGCATGTAAGCTACTACTCCAAATATCAAAAAGTTTTAAACGGAACGAGATTTTTTTGAATTCAAGTGTAACTTTTCTAAATACAACAATTTTAGTGACATTTAGAAATGCATCATTACGTTTTTTATTTGTCAACTAGGTTTCTTATTTACTTGATTTCATCTTGAACAAGTCGAAGAGATTCTTGAGTATCTAACAATAATATGGGAGAATCGTTATCCTTAGTTCTAGAAATTGCCTTCTGCACCTGCAATTCCACCATAGTAATTTTCAACTGTATAAGTTTAAAATCATCATTTTAGTGGAAGCTAATGTCTTATTTTCATTGCTTCTAAGGAGATGCTGATTACACATCATACCAATAGAAAAGCTTATCATGTGATTTGTGATGTGTTCTCCTATGGTTGATATTGAGAATCGATAACTGAGATTTCCAATGGCGTGCCTTCTGGTTTGAAGTTTAAACATAAGAAGACTATAAAACATCAAAGAATGTCTCTCTAACAGAACAAAATCTATCATAATCTTAATTTTAACCTTTATTCAAATCCATTTTACCTGTATAAACTCATATAATTGCTCTTTATTCACCTTCTTCTTTAATTTGTGCTCTCCTACACTCACAGAAGCTTCAACCAAGATTTATGTCTTCTGTTTTTGTTTAAAGAAAAATTTTCAGAGGTTTTTCAGTCATGGTGTCACAAGTTACTGCTGTTTGGGTTGCATTTTGGTGAAATAGAGAAATAGTTGAAACTATTTTGATAACATTATGTATGAAAGTAAGTGTACAAAAGGAAAGGAAAATACCAATGTATTTAATTTGAGAATAACCTAACTATTTTCAACTTTTCATCAAATTTTAAGATATTTAAAACTTCCGCTCACTAGCTTTTAATAAGATAATATTAGTTCGGAAAAATATTGTTGGAAACGCTAGGATGACAACAAAACAAAACAAATGACCAATTCTAGATGCGCATTAAAAAATTTGATCCACAAAGTTAGAGTAACCAGCTACCATATTAGTTGACAACATTTAAAAATATAAAAGCAACAAATAAATGAGATCCCAACAGCATCAAAACCTATGAATCGTCTGCTACTAATACAAACTGATAAAGAAATTAATTGTATTATTAAAGAAACAGAAGTAAGGATGCCATTATATGCATTCTCATTAGACTCTTAAAATTAAATAATTGAAAATTTTAGATGATTTTAAAACAAATTTAAATAACCAATCTGTCTACAAAAAACAAAACAATCTTCCTTCCAAACCATCTCAAATATCGTATTCAACCTTTCAATCAAACACATCAATTTTGAGACACAAGATTCATATTCATTCAAAATAAAAAGAGAATCAACAATAATAATTCACACACAAATATAAACAAACACTTGAATCAATAAACAAGATATAAACAAAAAATTTAACGAAGTCAATCCCGAAACACGGATAAACCACTAGTCTATCTATATAAATAAAGTAGGATAGTTTGTTTTCCTATGCTGAAACGTCATCATGAGGTATGTGCGAATCACGACATGTCAGCGCCATTTTTTATTTAATTTTCTCTTTACATCGAGTCTCTCTAGGGCTCATATCCTTTTATACGATCTTTTGAAAATGATGGCTTTCATTGGGCCTTTAAACCTGAGAAACACTAATAACTAAAGATTTATCTTCGTTTTTTATTTGTGGGCCTATGTTATTGAGTATATATATTGTTATGTAAAAATTATCCAGTAACCATAAGAAAATTAACCAATAAATTCAATCTTTACTACAGACCTATGTCTAGATAAATCTCCCCATATTTCCAACTACGTATATTATTTTTAGGACCTCCTGCAGTTACGTAATAGTATAACTCCTTATAGCACCACACTTAACACTTGATAACAATAACACACACTAAGTGTAGACAACTCGACGGCAATTAAAGCTATTAATACCCATAATCACCATTACCTAGCTGCAATTAGCCATTATATAAATTCGAGCCTAGACTATAATCACCACAATCTTATCCTCAGAATACATGGCAAAAATTTATTCTCAATTACCACTACGTCTCTGCAAATCCCAGGTGTTTAAAGGTCTTCAATACATACTAATCACCAGATCCAAGATATGTAAGTGTAGGATTGATTCTGTCAAGAGATACAGTTGATATGAATTGTTTCTCTTGTGTATTGCTCTGAGGTCTTACGACCAGTATATATGCATACACGTTTGTGACCTAGCTTCCCACAAGTAAAGAAGATTACAACTAAGGCAATATCAATATACACAATATCACAATTATGGCAAGATATGGGATACATATCCATAACACCACCCCCCCCCCTCAAGCTGGAGAATGCAGATTACAAATTCCCAGCTTGCCAATGAATGCTTCAAACTCACGACTCCCTAAGGTCTTGGTAAAAATATATGTCAATTGGTTTCAAGTAGAGACAAGTGGAGTGATGATAGTACCTCTAGTGATCTCGACTCGCACACAATGGCAATCTGTTTCCACATGCTTCGTCCTCTCGTGGAAAACCGGATGAGCACTTATGTGTACCGCAGCTTGATTGTCGCAAAACAGAGGAATTGGTGCAGTGATCTTAATTCCAAGTGCTTTCAGTAAACCGCGGAGTCATAAGATCTCTTTTAATATAAAATCCATGGCTCTATATTCTGATTCCGCCGAGGATAGTGACACTGACGGTTGCTTCTTAGTCTTCCAAAATATTGGAGAGTCTCCAAGTTGAATAAACCAACCAGTGAGGGAGCGACGTGTGAGGGGGCATGCTGCCCAGTCTGCATCACACCAGGTTGTAAGTTTAAGTTTGGTGTGTGCGCGTAACAGTATGCCCTGTCCGGGATTGCCTTTTAGATAGTGAACTACTCTTAGCGCAGCCTCCCAATGACCTTTCTGTGGCTTGTGCATAAACTGTGAGAGAATGTGAATAGCATAGGACAGTTCAGGACGAGTATTACTCAGGTAGATAATCTTTCCCATGAGTCGACGATAAGCTGCAACGTCAGTAAGCATCTCACTTTCATCCAGCTCTAGGTGATGATTCTGATCAAGAGGAAATGCAGCAGGTCGTGCTCCCAAGAGGCCTGTTTCTTTGAGGATGTCAAGCACATACTTTCGTTGACATAAGTAGATGCCTGATGGACTTCGAGCAGCTTCAATTCCGAGAAAATATTTGGAGATTCCCAAGTCCTTCATATGAAAGCATTGACTTAAGTATGTCTTGAAAGTCTGAATAAGTGTGAGTGTACTTCCTGTGATTATTAAATCATCGACGTAGATCAGAACATTCAGACGACCACCTTCTCTTTCCATTGTGAACAGGGAGTAGTGAACAAAACCATATTCCAAGAGAGCCGAAGTCAATTTCTCAAACCAGCAACGAGGAGCTTGTTTAAGACCGTATAACGATTTCCGTAACTTGCACACCTGATCTTTCCCAGCAGCTCGATATCCCGGTGGTAATCTAATATAGACCTCTTCTTTGAGATCACCGTGGAGGAACGCATTATGAACGTCCATTTGGTGAATTTCCCAGTCAAGCGAAGCCGCTTGTTGTAGGAAACTTCGTACTGTTGTCATTTTGGCAACCGGAGCAAAAGTTTCATTATAGTCATCTCCTTCTACCTGCTTATTTCCACACACGACGAGTCTGGATTTTCTTCGCTCAAGAGTGCCATCAGCTCTAAACTTCAGTCTGAATACCCATTTGCAAGCCAAAGCACGTTTTCTTTTTGGCAGTGTGACAATTATGTCCCATGTACCGCTCTGTTCTAACGCATCAATCTCATTTCGTGAAGATGCTCTCCAGTGCTCATCTTCCATTGCTTCCTTGAAGTTTTGTGGTTCATACGCAAGAGTGATAGCAGCAAGAAACTGACAGTGATTGTCTGAGAAGACTGAGTAGTCTACATAAGTCGAGATGGAGTAGAGAGCTGCAGTGGAAGAATTTTCTGTAATAATTGTATTTAGGAAGTAGTCATTGAGCTTTGTCGGCAAGGTTCTTTGTCTGTGACCCCGACCAATTTGAATCTCACGGCTCTCTGCACTGATCTCTGGTGTCTGCTGAACTGAGACAAGTCGATCATCAGCTGAAGGAGTATTTCGCTCTGGTTCTTCATCAGAATCATCTTTGTCTTGTCTGTCATGAGCAACCTCAGGAGTTCTATGATCGATGTTCTCCTCATGATCCTGATTTGGAGCCGAATCCTCTACTTGTGTCTCTGAAAAATCTGAGTGTTTTGCTTCTGAGATAGTGTCAGGAACCAAAGATGCAGTCGGTGGAACTCATGTTTCAAAGACATCTTCCAACTCAGGGAGTGAAGAATTCGGGGTTTGGTTGACAGTCACTGCACGTTCCGTATGGTGAGGCGTGGACTCTGCAAACAGAAACTCGTCTTCGAAGTACACAACGTATCGAGAATAAAAGATTTTCTTTGTTTCCAGATTATAAACTCTCCAGCCTTTCTTCCCGTTTGGATAACCCAAGAACACACATTTTATACTCCGAGAAGCAAACTTATCTCCTCTGTGGTTTTGATTATGAGCATAACAGAGACAGCCATATACTCGCAGGTGATGAAGTGGTGGTGGCCGATTGTACAGCTTCTCAAATGGAGTCTTCCCGTCCAGAAGAGAAGTAGGTGTACGATTAATCAAATAAGCTGCCGTCAGTATGCATTCACCCCAGAACTCCAGAGGCAATGATGCTTGAAATCGCAGAGCTCTAGCAACATTCAAGATATGTCAATGTTTCCTTTCAGCTCTACCATTTTGTTGTGGTGTACCTACACACGAGGTCTCATGTGTAATACCTTTTTCACGGAAATAGCTTGATAAGCAAACAAATTCAGTGCCATTATCACTTCTCATGATCTTTACCTTCGTCATAAATTGTGTTTCAACCATAACAATGAACTCTTTCAGTGTTCGTGAGACATCTTGCTTGGTTGGCAACAGATACAACCACACACTTCTAGTATAGTCGTCTACCATAGTGAGAAAGTAAAGTGCACCACAATAAGACTGAGTTCTATAAGGTCCCCACAAATCGCAATGAACCAATTCAAATGTAACTGCAGTTTTATTAGAGATTGTAGGAAAAACAAATCAAGTTTGCTTAGCGCGGACACAAACTTCACACGCTTTTGATTGCAACTCCTTCTTACTAGACAAATCCGAAATAAATAGTAAATCTAAAACTCTAGGTGAAGGATGACCTAGACGATGGTGCCAGACATCTCTAGATACTGAATCCACACGTTGTACGGCTCCAGCAAACTCCATCCTACGCAGAAAATACAAGCCATTAACCGCCTCAGCCACTCCAATCAGCGTCCTGGTAATGCGGTCCTGAATCAAACACAGTTTATCAGTAATCTGAAATACACTCTGACTTTCGCGATTCAGCTGAGAGACAGAGATCAAATGACATTGCAATCCATCAACCAGAAGCACATTCTGCAGGACAAGATCAGAACCAAAGACTACTTGTCCCTGTTTCGAAGCAGAGCTAAATCTCCCATCAGGCAGTTTTATTGGCAGTGGACATATATCTTGAATATCAGACAAGAAATCCACTGAGCTAGTCATATGATTCGTTGCTCCTGAGTCGACAATCCAAGAGTCCATAGGAGAGGTACCTGTTAACGCTGATGATGGCTGCTGTTTGCGTTCATTCAACAAGTTGACCAGCGTATGCCACTGCTCACCATTCAGTCCAGTAAGACCCACTCTATCCTGTGCCGTGATCATATTAGTCGCCTGTGTGGTATGCGCAGCAGCAGAAACCTGTATTGTGTTTGCTCTAGGAGGTTCAACACGGCTCTGCAATGATCCAATGCCTGTTCCAGCGCCGCGTCCACGACCCATGTTTTGATGGTCCTTAGGACGATCACCCCACCATTCCGGATATCCCAGAGTACAAAAGCATCCGTCTGCGAGATGCCCTTTTCTTCCACAGCTCGTACACAGCATTTTGGCTCTTTCTTCTCGCAAAATAAAGAGTCAAGGAGCTCCACTTCTCTGACTTGTTCTCACTGCGTACGCCATCGTATCCACTTTGTCATTCAAAATAAGAGAGGTATGCTTTGCATCTTCATCTTGCAAAAGCACACTGTAAGCTTCATCTAACGTTGGCAGAGGGTCTCGTGATAACAAGTTCGATTTTCACTGAGCCATAGAGTGACTCATCAAGGCCTTTCAGGAACTCGTGAAGTTTATACTCTTCACGTTCTTTCTCCATGTTCACTCCTATTGGACAAGCGCAAGTTTTGGACTGTCTAAAATCGGACAGAGAAGTCCACAACTTCATGAGCTTTCCCTATAGACGACCCTTGTTGCCTACACGTCGCGAGCTACGCCTTGATCCGTTGGACTCGCTGACCGTTCTTCGCTGAGTATCGACGGCATATGTGTTCCCAGTAGTCACTCGCGATCTCCATGTGAGAGATATTTGACCTCACCACCTCTGCAATCGTGAGCTTGATCCAAGACAAAACCAACGCATTGTTTGTCCACCAATCCTCCAAATCTTCGGAGTCTTCACTCGGTTGTGAGATGGTTCCATCCACAAACCAAACTTCTTTCTTGCCTTGAGAACCAGACGCAGATTACCAGCCCTCTCATTGTAGTTCGTCCCGTTCATCAACGGCTGAGAAATCAGTGAACCAGGGTTGTCGCTTGAGGACAAGTCGTATGGCGATATGGTCCTCCTTTGACTCTCAACACGTTGTCTTCCTCCGGTCTGAGCCTTGGTCGCAGAGCTCACACCAGATTCATCGTTTCTCCCATCATTGCTTTCCATCGTGACAAATATATCTTCGTATTAAACTAGATTGTCGTAAGAAAATTCGAACAGCAGAATCGTATTACTGCTCTGATACCATGTCAAGAGATACAGTTGATATGAATTGTTTCTCTTGTGTATTGCTCTGAGGTCTTACGACCAGTATATATGCATACACGTTTGTGACCTAGCTTCCCACAAGTAAGGAAGATTACAACTAAGGCAATATCAATATACACAATATCACAATCTGTATATATGACAAGATATGGGATACGTATCCATAACAGATTCTTTTTATTTTTCAAGTGTCGGTGGTGTGTTGTTTTTATTCTCTATTTTCGGGAGAAAAAAATTGTAATAAAAATTATTGAGCACAAGAGAGTTATTATGATTATAATTTGCGTTTCTGGATTCCTCAAGCTGCAGTCATCAGCTAGGCATAGGTTTAACATTTACTCACTCAAGACTATAGTAACTCTTCCGTGTTGATTATACAATCGGAGCTATTTATTTTCCGTGAACAGGCGTACAAAAAGAAAAAAATGTTGCTCAGGTGTCAGTTATGAAATGCAATTTTGAGCTGCTGGCTTGGGTTAAAAACGTTTTGGTCCAATTTTTTTTTTTAAAGGAAATCAATCGCAGACCGCCACGTATCAGTGGGGTCCACAAATAGTACAATAAACAAAGAGAGAGGGTGCCTTATTTTGCATACATAAGAACCTTTTTTTTTGTGTTTTTGGTGGGTCTCACCACCTAAGAGACCCTCTAAATGATGGGATAGTGGTGCTCTAAGATTTAGGATAGTTAGACTAGTTATTATTGGGTTCATCCCCTTAGGTGAACCTAGAGGTTCACCACCCAATTAAAATTTGCTACGTCATATTATGTTTTTGAAATTAAAAAAGTAAAAGTAAATAAAATTACTAGTAATTACCAAGAAAAATAGACAATTCATTTTCAACATTAATAAAACCCTAAACCCTAAACACTAAAACCTAAACAATAAATATTAAACCCTAAACCCTTAGTTAAACCCTAAACCCTTAGGTAAATCCTAAATCTTTGGGTAAATCATAAATCTTTAGGTAAATCTTAACCCTAGGGTAAGCTATATTACTACTATTTAGGGTTTACCCAAGGGTTTACAGTTTACCCAAAGAGTTAGGGTTTAGAATTTAAGATTTAGAGTTTAAGGTTTATAGTTTAGAGTTTTAATGACAATATTAATTATGTTAAAAATATATTTATTTTCTTTTGGAAATTATAACTATTTTTTTTGTTTTTATTTTTTATAATTTCAATAACATAATATGACATGGTAATTTTTCATTGGGTAGTGAACCTAGAGATTCATCCTAGGGGGTGAACCAATAATAAGTCGTAGTTAAACAGAATTAACACCTGCCAAATATATTAATGTTTTCCAAAGTACAATACTTATAAAAAGTGTATATTAATTTTAAAATTTATTAATGAAAAATACTCTTTGTTTAGTTTACCCCATTTCATTACTATTTACAAGCCCTTTTGTAAAAAAAATCCCTTAGATAGCTTTTTTTAGTTTGTTCTTCACAAAAATAGTTTTTAAGGAAGAAAATGACCAAAATAGTTTTTTTTTAAACTAAAATTTTTATTTATATGCATTTATATCCCTAAGGTTAACTAATTTAGACTTTAAGGTTTAGAGTTAAGGAGTGGGTTTGGGGATAGGGTTTAAAAAAAAAAGTAAAAATTTCAAAAAAAAAAAAATGCTATTTTGGTCATTTTATTTTTTTAGGGCTATTTTGTGACAAAAACTTAAAAAAAAAGTTATTTAAGACTTAAAAAGGTTTATTTAAGAGAATTGCCCTTTTTTGTAAAGTGATCAAGTTAGACGGTGCAAAGAGCTATGAAAATGGAGAACACGGGGTCTGACAAAACCTCAGAATGCCTACAACCGTTCAATGAAGCATATTCATATGACCGTCTAGAATGACTGTGCCCACAGCGAAAATATCGAAACTGGGACACAACGCCAAAGTGTTTCTTAACCACCAGTGTCGCGACCGTGACAGAGAAGACAACACAGTGAACTATAGAAATCAAGTCTCACGAATATAGAAGTCTCACGAACAAGATTATGAACTCAAATAAGAAAACTCTTCTTATTAATCTCTTGAGGAAACTAACTCAAAACCTCAAGCTATCTCAATCTCACAAACTCATAAAACTCATAAGTTATACAACATCCTTGCATCTCCTTATATATAACTAAAATTTCTAAACTCATTAGGTATAACATATTTGGATATTTTCCTAATCCTTTCATGAACCATATCTCGGTAGGATTAAGTTGCTTACTCCTCAAGCTAAGTTCAAGCTTATTCCAACAATCTCCCCTTTAAGCTTGAAATCCATTTTCAACAAACCTTCAATAATACTTCTCATCTTCTTGAGCTTCAATTTCCCAAACTCTTTCATCAAGACATCGACTCTCTGTTCACTCTCGGTAAGCCGATCTAACTCTTGAGACCATATAACATCTTTCATGGCTTCAGCCCCTGCCATGTTTTCGGTTTCACACGGCGGTAACACAACAGTTTCTTGTTTGCTCGAACACCACGTAATTAGACTTTCACAAACATAAAAAATATGTCTTGTCGCGCTCTTGCCATCATTCTCTTTTACTCTGAGCAAATCGTTCTCATGAAGAATGCTTTGAAACTGAGTTTCTTTGTCCAGCATTTTCGATTTCAATTTCAAGCTTTCAGCTCTTGCTTCTCTGTGAGCTTCCTGAAGATAAAACATATCATCTTCCACTTGGGTGAGATCATCTCTTATCAGACTCTTTCTTCAATGCTCCATTAGCTTCTTCCTTTGTCCTTTTCACCAAATTGCCCAACCCCTTTGTTTCTTTTCCCATTGAACAAACTTCTTCTTTAAACTTTTTCACGTGATTAAACAAACCAGTCTCTCTTATCTTGGTTTGTTCCACCTCACTGACTTTCGTAGCTTCAGACTTGTAAAGTTCTAGTTGCGTCTCGTAACCGTGACCACCTTGGCTCAACAATTTTTCTTTCAACACGCGTGCTTCACTCGATGCTTGCAGTAACGCTGAAACTAAACTCTACATAGCTATCCCGCTCTTGTCCTCTTCTACTTTCAACCTGATCTTATTCTTCTCTTCCAGAAGAATCTGATATCTCTTTAAACCCTGTTTCTTCTCCTCCTTGACAGTTTCAAGCTCACTCTTCAGTTTCTTTGCCTCTTTCTCAGCTTTAGATAATAATTCTTCAGAAGTCTCTATCAGCTGTTCTGATTTATCGAGATCCTGACTTTGCCTAAGCCCCACTGTCGCAATTAACTTGGCCTTATCTCTGAGATCAGTCATCTCAAACACCACAACGTGCAAACCTTTATTTCTTCCTTCTAGCTGTTTCGTCACAGACACCAGAGAGGCTGAGTCAGATCTCTTTATCATGTTGGCTTCGTCTAACTTTTCCTGCAGTTTTACTGCTTTGTTGCACCACTGGTCAGAAGATCCGTGGGTGTAAGACTTTGCCATCTTCAAAACTTCTATCTCAGCATTAAATTTCTCAATGATCTTATCTCGTTCTTTAACCTCTGCTTCAAAGCTTCTTGCATACTTCAGGTCCCTCAAGATGCTCACAAGGCCATCGATGCTGATCCTTGTGCATCCAGGTACGCCAAGATTGACTACTTGTGGGTTGCGCTCCAACACCTTCTTAAGACAATCCTCTGTAATTTTCGAGCAATCGACGAACCGCAAATACTGCATAGTACCATGAGCCCTCTCGGCTAACAGCAGAAGAGACTCATCATTCATTTTCTCAGACAAAGGTTGGGAAGTGTGGATATGTTTCCACAGTAGTTAATCTTCACAGACAGTCATTTGCAGAGACTTGCAAACTGTACTGACTGAAAGAAAATCCTTCACTCACAAGTGGTAACGACAAAAACCAAACGCTAGATGAATGTTTGCATTCTCTCCTCCATCGCTGCTTCTCACACGACTCAACACCTCATCCTCCCTAGCAGGGGAAATGAATGCACCAGGACAAGATTCATCACCATCAAATCCCTCCATAAACCCGAACAAAGACCCAAGCCAATTATCGTACACACTGTACTCATGGAACTCCTTGTTAGAGAGGGTTTCTTTCTCTGGAGTTGAATCAAGCATTGCTTTCAACCGTATCAACTTGAATAAAGAGATGTCCACTTTCTCTGTATGAATGGAAAACATCAAGCTAGCATTTTTTGCTTGGCTAAAAAACATGTTCTTGGCATCGTTAGATGCAGCCAATTCTTGTTTTACTTTCTCCAGCTCCTGGATTACCAAAAGAAGAAGAATAGCTGAGTCTGAAGCATGTTGATTCTTGACAATCTCGAGTTCTTTCTTTAGTTCTTCTTCTTTTCTATGAAAAACATTTACCCCTGCCTCAACTGCCTTGTTATTTTCAATCTGGAAATTCTCCTCAGCCATTTTCTGAGCTTCTAAAGCCTCATACAATTTCTCATATGCCTCATCAAGTGCTTTAGCTTTTTCACTTGAGAATGATGCTATCAGATCATTTGCTTTCCTCAGATCTTCCTTAAGTTGGACCAACCAAGGTTTTGATTCTGATGATACTCTCACACCCCGTATACTAGTATTCTTAGCCGTAGAGACTTTGAGCTTTACTCTCTCACTTTCTGCTTCAATGTGAGCATCTCTCAGGCTCTGCACACTGCTCCTCTGTTTCTCGAGTTCCTTTGGTTTCACTTGCTCTTCTGAAGATAACAAAGCTTTGTGAGAAGAAACAAGCTCGAGTCTCACATCAAATAAAATCTTCTTCACTCTCCTGAACTCTCCCATAGTCTCGTTGGTTTCTCCTGAGCGTGTTATTGTTTCCTCCTGCTGCTTACTCACTTCATCGTAAGCTATCAACCACTCTTCCATCTGTTTCTTCAAGTTAGCTTCTTGAAGCTTAAGCAATCGCTGAAGACAATCTGATGCATAATGTCTTAGCTTATTACATTGATAATACAGAAGAAGAAACGTAACTCTCTCTTTATCAATGTATGCATCTCTCTCTTTATCATTCCTTTTCATGTATGAACTGTTCTTATAGCTACCAGATCGTCCACCGCCTCTTGCTTCAACATGCTGTTCTTCTTCTTCTTCACCGGTTCTCTCAAAATCTGACATCGGGGTTTGTAACCTAGATTCCATTACTTGTTCAGTTCCAGCGTGTATAGTAGTAACGGCCATGTTATCTGATAATAATTTGCACTGTTTATCTTGTAGTTCTTCCCCTGCTCTACTGATTCTTTCTTCATAAATATATCGTCTTCCAACAATATATTCACTGCCTGTTTTATTTGAATCAGGGACTTGGTGAGCTCCACCGTGTA
Source organism: Sinapis alba (assembly GCA_012274485.2). Taxonomy (NCBI): domain Eukaryota; kingdom Viridiplantae; phylum Streptophyta; class Magnoliopsida; order Brassicales; family Brassicaceae; genus Sinapis; species Sinapis alba. The sequence continues at coordinate 723,830 of MU106082.1, read as the reverse complement.
ATATTAACACCACTCGTATATATTGGAACAAGAAACCAATCACCATGTAGTTCTTCTCTTCCGTTTTAGTTTTGGACAGAACGGCTTCCCACACCTTGTTTATGAAACCAACAATCTTCATTCGCTTGGCCAGCACGGTGTAATTAGAGGATTTTAACATTAGATACTTGATAGAAAAGAATTCAAGTTCCTCGGATTTTATCTCAAATCCTTTTTCCTTCTCGTCATCAACCATGGTCATCTTCTTCTCCATAACTTCAATGATTTTTAAGCTTCCACTTCGATCTCACGAACGGCGACGAACATCAATGATCTTTAAGCTCTGATACCAAATATAGAAATCAAGTCTCACGAATATAGAAGTCTCACGAACAAGATTATGAACTCAAATAAGAAAACTCTTCTTATTAATCTCTTGAGGAAACTAACTCAAAACCTCAAGCTATCTCAATCTCACAAACTCATAAAACTCATAAGTTATGCAACATCCTTGCATCTCCTTATATATAACTAAATTTCCTAAACTCATTAGGTATAACATATTTGGATATTTTCCTAATCCTTTCATGAACCATATCTCGGTAGGATTAAGTTGCTTACTCCTCAGGCTAAGTTCAAGCTTATTCCAACATGAACGTGGTATTCATGTTTGAGAGAAGTGCATCTGAATATTACTATATCTGTTTAGTCAATCCTTTTCATTATATTTTTTTCTGAAGAGATTGAGTTGGACGCGAAGAGTTGTACATAACAGTTTGAGGAAAATGGAAATAGTGTTTGAGGAGAAGATGAGGATGTTCTGGAAGATAGAGAACTCAAAGACAAAGCCATAGAAGTAGAAAGCTGAAAACAGAGGGGCACATGAAGATCTCTCCTGGTGTAAAAATAAAAAAGCACTACATTAATGGATCAGTGTTGTGACGAAGATTCATTACCAAAGAAATATGTGGAAGCTCTAACCACCCGAGATCTGCCATGTCAATGATATAGAAAACAAATGAAAGCTTTGTTTATTACTTTACGCAAATGAAGAAATTCCTAGCCTACATTAACGGCCTTAAAAGCAGTGGAACAACTCATAATCATTGTTTCCTTTACTTGGCACATTTGAATCATTAACTATGTCTCTGCTTTCTCCTTTAACAATATTCTGAGAATAATTACATTAAGAACAGAAAAACATGTTCTATTCCTGCTTTGTTAGTATCTTAACGGACACGCTATCAATAATAATTCAGGGCCGTGCATATAGTGTAATCCTTTTGCCTTAGGCTCCTTATAAGAACAAGTATTTTTGGCCCCCCCATTTGGAATCATTCCACGTAGTGTAGTGGCTGAATGACTGTTTTACATGGCAAAGGTTTTAAGTTCGACACTTTTGATTTTAAAAGTTTTTTCTTTTTTTTTTAGTTGAACTTTTAGAGAATAAGAAATGTTATCATTATAAATTTGTCTTGGACCCCTCTGAACCTAAGCACCCCACAAATGCTTACATTCTAATAAGACGATAAATATTAAACCTCCAAAACATTGTAGCATACGGTTTATAACTCTTCAAACACATCCATAACCCACATTAGTTACAAGGTCCTAATTATTATCAACTATTATGTATAAATATTTGAAGCGCCCCACACTTAAGATATGCGCCTTCAACAACTTCTCCACCGGTTAGCGGCCTGGAAAATTAGTTATACATATCATCATGTACTTAAAAAAACCAACAAGCACAATAATCCTATATCTGAAAACACAGGTTTTAGAATGAGCAACATGAAATAAAACATTTTAAGAAAATATTTTCAAATGGCACCGGTTATGTGAAAATACATGAACCTTCCAAATTAATTAAATAGTTATATGAAACACATTTGTTACAAAATGAGGACTATGATCCTTTGAGAAATCAAATAGACCTAAATCTCACTAAAACACAAATACAAAACCAAAAAAAACGCGCGAAGCGCGGATAACCCCTAATACTATAATATATATTTGTGAATGAATGTGCTTGTGTGTGTGCGATTGTGTGTGTGTGTGCATGTGTCTGGTTGGGACTCAGGTGTGTTATCGATATATATATCATAAATAAAACGATCATCAGAGCACATCCATTGGTTAGAAATCATGAAGATTTCTAAAACAAAAAAAAATATTAGTATTATAATTATTTATTTATATCTTATTTTCTTTAAATTAGTTAATCATCTATTTGAATGACGTGTGTCCTTTTAGTATCTCATAGTTTTTTATAAACTCATAACTAAGAACTTTTACTCATTTTCTCTCCTAATTTTGTTTCTTTTTCTTTAAATGTTAAGAATTCCTCCTAGGCATGGGCATTCGGGTACCCATTCGAGCCCGGATCAGGTCTTTCGGGTTTCGGGTCTTTCGGGTTTCAAATGTGAAGACTTAATCGGGTATATGTAAATTCCGGGTCAGGTTCGAGTTGGTGATCCAACCAGGTTTGGGTGGGTTTGGTTCTGAATTTTAAAAACCCGGAAAAGAACCAATTACTCAATGTACTTAAAATTATTTTGATTACAAGTACTTAAAGTAACATTTCGGGTCTGAAATATAACCAATGTAACCAAAAAAATGTACTTAATAGAATACTTAAACTTAAAAATTTCCATTGCATTCTTGAAAGGGACAAACCATACACTGATCATAATATTAAACTGCAACTTAAGTTTTTAAAACACAAACAGAAAAATAACAGAAAATAAGTTATAAAGCAAGAAACATAACAAAACACCAAAGCTCTACTTCTCTAAAGAACATTCTCCATCGCTTGTATGGCTCCTCTTTGATTCATTCTTCTTGCATTGCTTGAAAATCATACTCTAAAACAAGTTATAAAGAAAGTAATAGTTAGGACTTACGGAGTATGAACTTATGAAGGTTGATCAGTTATAACTTATAAGTTCAAGAAAGATATATACCTCACTTGAGCTTGTCTTCATACTCAAACTCACTGAGAATTTGTTTCATTGTCACCACCCTGCCTTCATTGCCACGAATATCTACCTTCATCCATTGCTCATAACGCATTATAACTTCAATCATATAGTGAGTTAGGCAACTCCTATAAGGGTTAATGATTCAGAAACTAGTGTTAAATGCACTTCAGAAGCAACATATGACACTTGCATGGCAAGGACATCATGAGCAATCTCTGCAAGAATAGGAAACTTGGAGCAATTTACCTTCCACCAAGACAAAACATCAAACTCCACTCCAAGCATGGTTCTCGGATTGACAACACTCTCTTTCAGATAAGTTTCCAACTCATCTTTTGCTTCTCAAACTTCTATCAGATCAACCAACTCCTGATACATGCAATCCATCCTCTCATACCCAAGATCATCAATCAAATTGATCCTCTCAAATGTTCACTGCTCTTGGCTACCAAATGATGCAGCTTGTGTCACTTGAGATGCTTGAACGCCTAAACCAGTATCAACCCGAGCATTGCACTCTTTGAACAAATCACGAAGGACTTCCATGACAGATTCAAACATTTCTTTAGCATCTGAGGTATTTTTACCATATAGTTCTTCAAAACACATCTTAGCAAACTGCATCTTCTTCCTAGGATCAAAGACAATTGCTACAATCAACATCTAGGTTATGTTCCTCATACCATCCCAATACTTATCGAATTTCTTAACCATCTCATTGGCCTTAGCCTTCAAATCCAAGTCTAAACTATTAGTAAATCTTAGCAAGTTCTTCCCTATTGTTACTATCTCACCGTAACACATAAAAGAGTTCAGAGAAGTGGATGCTGATACAACTAAAGTGGAGTTGTAGAAAATTATAAGGAACCGCACTAACCTCTCAATCGCATTCCAGTCAACAATATCAGGAGGTCCAACACATTTGCTTCCATTCTCAAACTCCAAGAAGTGATCATTGTATAACTTGTCCTCTGCCTCCATCTTGTTGAATGCAACTTTGAACTCAAGAGCCTTTGACAACATCAAGTAGGTAGAGTTCCATCGAGTCTTACAATCTAAAGGAAAACTTCCTCTTGTTAACTTCCCTGAATCAACCCTCAGTTCAAACGATCTAAGCCTAGTTGTGCTTGATCTTACATACGAAACAACATTACGAATAGCATAAACATTAACATCCACAGCAGCCAAACCTTCTTCCACTATCAAGTTTATGATGTTTGCAGAACATTGCAAATGCATAAAATTCCCATACAGAACCATTGCATCATTACCAAGCAATACAAAACTACTCTTAAATTTCCTAAGAGACGATGTATTTGCAGTTGCATTGTCAACAGTGATACAAAAAAATCTTCTCTACACCCTGATGTCTTGCATTATTTGCATTGTTTAGGTTATGTATTCTAGTGCATTCTAATCATTTGGGCTAGAGTCTAGGCATTTTAGGCTCCATTCTGCATGCATTTACTTTTATCAGGTATTGGAGCACCAATTGGAGTTACTGGAGGTATTGAAAGGCATTATGGTTCAGAAAAGGAGCAAAAGCTGATCAGAACCGAGAATCAGACCCAGAGCGGGCAGATGGACCGAGCAAAGGAGACCGCTCGGCATTTCATCCAGAAGTAACACGCTGGAGCGGGTGATCTGACCGAGCAAAGGAGACCGCTCGGCATTTGCTTAAGAGACCAGACGACTGGAGCGAGCAAGCACACCGACTGGAGCCAACTGCTCGGCATTTTCGCATAATGTCGAGCATCATGGAGCGGGTCCTTGGAGCGGGGAAGAGAGACCGCTGTAGCACTGGAGCGGCCGCTCGCAGCGGGTCGAGGCACCCGTTTAGGATTTTTACTTGGTCGAATTTCTAATGTTTTGTGGGCTTTCCCAGACTTGTTAACTGGGCCCACCGGTTTTTTTAGAGACTATAAATACTTTCTGAAACCTAAAAAAAAAAGATCTATCTTGTTTTCTCTAGAAACACATTTGCATTTTGGTAAAAGATCTAATCTTTAGTACCTTTTCATCTATTTTATGTGTGTTTGATTGATTAAACCTGTTCTTCATCATGATTACCCTCAGATCAACCATGGGTTTAAGGATAATCATGTTGATTAGTGAGTAGACTCCTTTTGAACCTGTGGGTTTGGGTGATTAGGGTGGTTTGGTGATGATTAAGAGTGTTTAGGGTTAGATCATTGGATAAAATGTTTGAGCCCAAGATAATGAGTTCTTACTTAGTTTAGCCAAAGGCATTTGATGCTAAACTTCTTAGATAGTTGAAAGACCTGTGTTTTATTGCTTGTTGATAAGATTAGACCAAAGGGATTTGTGTCTAATCTTTGATTTCAAAGGGGTTATTGTCTTGGGAAAGGATTAGCCTAGTCACTTGTCTAGGCTCATAGAACCTGTTGATCATTGTTTTGCCACTCTTAGTTGGATCTAAACCACCCAAAATATGTACCCTCACCCTTGGGTTCTCATTTATATCCATTGAAGTTTAATCCATTTACACTGTTTGCTTGATAATCTTGTTACAATTTGAAGTATTGCATCTGCTTGGCTTGAACTCGATCTGCATTCTCACTGATCTAGAAACTTAGGATTGGATTGACAATCTCTTATACTACTTTGATACTTGGACCCTTGAAAAGTCCATTTCAAATTTGGCGCCGTTGCCAGTTCTAAGTTGTCTTAGACATTGAGATTTGGTCATTGTTTGAGACTAAGTCTTATTTTACATTACCTTGTTAGTAACACTCTATCTTTCAATCCCTTTTGAATGTCAGGTGTATGAACTTAAGGAGTAGAGGGCCATCAAACCTTGTTCCAAGAGTTGAAAACATTCGAGCCTTGGAAAGGGAAAATACAAGAAAAAGAAGAGAAGACGAGAGACAAGCTCATCTAGATAGATTGGGGCTTGAGATGGAACAGAATCAGGATCAACATCAAGATGAGGAGCCTCTTATGGGAGCTGCCCAAGGAGGTATTGGGGAGGGAGATGCCAACCCTCGCCCTCAACACCCACAGCGCCAAGCTCGTCCCATCGGTACCTATGATCAACCTCATATCCATGGGAATAGACTGGGTCTTCGTGCTCCAACTGTGGCTGCGAATAAATTTGAGATCAAGTCCAGCTTGATCAACATGATTGAAAACCACAAGTACAATGGACTCCCTCTAGAAGACCCATTTGATCACGTGGATCAGTTCAACAAGTATTGTGGATTGTAAAAGACAAATGGCATCTCTGAAGATGCTCTCAAGCTGAGACTCTTTCCATTCTCTTTGGGAGGCAAAGCTCACATATGGGAGAAGAACATCCCCAGTGACTCTATCACTACTTGGGATGACTGCAAGAGAGCTTTCCTTGACAAGTTCTTCTCTACATCAAGGACTGCAAAGCTGAGGAATGATATTTCAGGGTTTCAACAAAAGAATCTTGAAAGCTCTGGGGAAGCCTATGAAAGATTCAGAAGCTACATCTCTCAATGTCCCCATCATGGCTTCACTCTAGAGAGCCAACTCAGCATCATCTACAGAGGTGCTCTCCCAAAGTATCGAAGTCTACTCGATACTGCTAGCAATGGTTATTTATTGGGCAGAACTGAAGATGAAGCTTTGGATCTGGTAGAGAATATGGCTAAGAGTGATTCAGTTTCAAGTGAGGATCATGATAGGTGCAATAAAGGCAGTGGAGGTGATGATCAAAGCACAAGGAAAGAGCTGAAATCCCTACAAGAAAAAATTGATATGCTCCTGTTGGATAGAGCTAAAAAAGAGAAGGTGAACTTCGTTGGTGAAAAGAGCAAAGAGGAGACAGTGGTAGTTAATGAGGTTGATGTTCTTGAGGGACAGGAAGAAATTATGCTTTGTCAATGCTAATGGTACATGGTATAAGAAGGAGCCAAACTTCCAGTACAACGGCTATCAACAAAAGCCTTCAACAACCAACAAAGTGGCTACCAAGCTAAGCAAAACTATCCTCCACCAGGTTTCTCCAACAAGAGCAACCAACCTACTCAAACACAAGGAGCCTTTTCAAACTCCCCCTCTACAGGCTCCAATGTAGAGGCTATGTTCAAACAGCTTTTGGATGCTCAAGCAAGGAGTGAGAAGAACATTGGTTTTGAATTGAAGAACATCCACACAAAGATTGATGGAAGTTACAACAAGCTCAACAACAAGTTTAAAGCTTTAGAGAATCAGTTTGCTTCTTTCAGTTCTACATCTAGCCGCCAAACAGGATCTCTTCCTGGAAAGCCAGAGCAAAATTCCAAGGAGACAATGAAGGCAATTACCCTGAGAAGTGGTAGAGAGTTGCCTACTAGAATTCTCATTAAGGATAATGAGTCCCAAGTTGGGGAGGTGGTCATCAATGTAGATGATGATGTAGTGATTGTGGATGAAAAGACTAATGAAGAAATCTTAGAGAAGATAGTTGAAGCTAAAGGGAAAGGGAAACTTGGAGAAGAAAAGAAAGATCTGAAGAACAATGAAGGGTCTACCTCACCAAAGAGAGCTCCATTCAGTCCCCCTCCCTATGAACCAAAACTTCCTTTTCCTGGTAGATTCAAGAAGCAGCTTTTGGAACAATACAAGGCTCTTTTTGACAAACAAATGAGTGAAGTTCAGATCACCATGCCTATTATAGATGCCTTCATGCTTGTTTCCCAATACAGCAAATTCCTTAAAGATGCTGTTACAAGGAAGAAGAAGGAGATGGAAGGGATGGTAGTTCTCACACATGAATGTAGTGCAATCATTCAAAGGTTAACAATCCCAAAGAAGCTTGAAGACCCAAGTAGCTTCACACTACCCTGTGCTATTGGACCTTTGACATTTGAGAGGTGTTTGTGTGATTTGGGAGCAAGTGTTAGTATCATGCCTTTGTCTATTGCCAAGAAGCTTGGGTTCACTCAGTACAAGAAGTGTAGAATATATTTGGTGGTAGCTGACAGATGAGTGAAACTTCATATTGGCATATTGGAGGATCTTCCAGTCATGATTGGAAACTGTGAAGTTCCAACTGATTTTGTGGTACTTGAGATGGATGAAGAGCCCAAGGACCCTTTGATCTTGGGGAGGCCTTTCCTTGCAACTGTTGGAGCTATAGTGAATGTAAGGGATGACAAGATAGACCTGAACCTTGGCAAGGGAAACACTCTACATTTCGATGTCAAAGAGGTGATGAAGAAACCAACCATCCAAGGACAAGTCTTCTATGTAGAAGAGATGTATGCTTTGGCTGATGAGTTCTTGGAAGAGTTGGCACTGGTGGATTCCTTGCAGCATGCCCTCACTATTGGTAGAGAAGTTCAGTTGGTTCAAGATGAAGTAAGCAAGGTGTATGGGAAGATTATGGATTCTCACCTAGAATCAGTTGGAGAAGACAAGTTTCTGATGCTTCCCCTCAACACTAGCCATGCCACCACAGCTGCTGTTCAAACCGAGTCCAGGGATGCTGATTGGAGTGAGCTAAAAGCTCCAAAGATAGACCTCAAGCCACTCCCTTCAGGGCTAAGGTACGCATTTCTCGGTCCTAATGATACTTATCCGGTGATTGTGAATAGTGATCTTGATGAACATGAGTTGCTTAGATTTTTAGGCGAGCTTAAAAGGTTTAGAAGAGCAATAGGGTACTCACTAGGCAAAGGGATATCCCCTTCTTTATGCATGCACATGATTCGTCTTGAGGACGAATCAATGACTTCTATAGAACATCAAAGGAGGTTGAATCCTAACCTGAAGGATGTTGTAAAGAAAGAGATTCTGAAACTCCTAGATGCGGGTGTAATTTACCATATCTCTGATAGCAAGTGGGTATCCCTGTGCATGTTGTTCCAAAGAAAGGGGGTATTACTGTTGTCAAGAATGAAAAGAATGAATTGATACCAACTAGGACCATAACAGGGCATAGGATGTGTATTGATTACCGGAAGCTTAACTCTGCCTCTAGAAAGGATCATTTCCCATTACCATTTCTTGATCAAATGTTAGAGAGATTAGTGAATCATCCTTATTATTGCTTTCTTGATGGATATTCGGGATTCTTCCAGATCTCCATACACCCCAATGATCAAGAGAAAACGACATTCACATGTCCTTATGGCACCTTCGCCTATCGAAGAATGCCGTTTGGACTATGTAATGCTCCAGCCACCTTCCAAAGTTGCATGATGTCTATATTATCTGATCTTATTGAGGATGTTGTGGAAGTATTTATGGATGACTTCTCTGTCTACAGATCTTCGTTTTCTGCGTGTTTGTCCAACTTGTGCAGGGTATTACAGCGCTGCGAGGATACCAACCTTGTACTCAACTGGGAGAAATGTCACTTCATGGTTAGAGAAGGCATTGTGTTAGGACACAAAATTTCTGAGAAAGGCATTGAAGTGGATAGAGCTAAGATTGATGTGATGGTTGGTTTAACTCCACCGAGATCAGTGAAAGACATCATGAGTTTTCTTGGGCATGCATGCTTCTACAGGAGATTCATCAAGGATTTTTCCAAGATTGCTAGACCATTGACTAAGCTGCTATGCAAGGATACTGTCTTCAGTTTTGATGGAGAGTGTCTTGAGGCCTTCAAAAGATTGAAGAGTGAACTAATTAGTGCACCCATTGTTCAGCCTCCAGATTGGGATCTTCCGTTTGAGATCATGTGTGATGCAAGTGACTATGCTGTTGGGGCTGTATTGGGACAGAAGAAGGACAAGAAAACTCATGTGATCTACTATGCTAGCAGAACTTTGGATGACGCCCAAATGAAGTATGCTACAACTGAGAAGGAGTTGTTGGCTATTGTGTATGCCTTTGAGAAGTTCAGAAGCTATTTGGTTGGGTCTAAGGTGATTGTCTACACTGATCACGCAGCACTGAGACACCTCCTAGCCAAGAAGGATGCTAAGCCAAGATTGTTGAGGTTGATTATGTTACTTCAAGAGTTTGATCTTGAGATCAAAGACAAACCTGGAGTTGAGAATGGTGTAGCAGATCATTTGTTAAGACTGAGAGTTGAGTGTGGAATCCCTATTGATGAAGGACTTCCGGGGAGCAGATCATGGCAATCAGAGCAGTGGTAACAGCTTGCGAAACCGGTAGGAAGCTTGAAGAGATCAAGGTAGCAGATGAGAAGGAACCTTGGTATGCTGATCTAGTGAACTACTTGGCTTGTGGAAAGGAACCTTTGGGACTCCAAGGGTATGCTAAGAAGAAGTTCTACAAAGATGTCAAGAGATACTTTTGGGATGAGCGTTACCTCTACATACTTTGTAGAGATCAGCTTTATAGAAGAGTGGTAGCTGAAGAAGAAGTTGAAGGGATTCTTAAACATTGTCATGGATCATCCTATGGAGGTTATTTTGCTACCTTCAAGACAGTCTCTAAAGTGTTACAAGCTGGGTTTTGGTGGCCACATATGTTTAAGAACACTCAGGATTTTGTGTCAAGGTGTGATCCTTGCCAAAGAAGAGGAAACATCACCAAGAGGAATGAGATGCCTCAAAATCCGATTCTCGAAGTGGAAGTATTTGATGTTTGGAGATTTGATTTCATGGGACCCTTCCCTCCTTCATTTGGCAACACATACATTCTCGTGGATGTGGACTATGTGTCCAAGTGGGTGGAAGCAATAGCCAGTACAACTAATGATGTTAGAGTTGTCCTCAAGATGTTCAAGAGCATCATCTTCCCAAGATTTGGAGTTCCCAGGGTTGTGATCAGTGATGGAGGCTCTCACTTCATCAACAATCTATTTGAAAGTCTTCTCAAGAAGAATGGTGTGAAGCACAAGGTTGCAACCCCTTACCACTCTCAAACAAGTGGGCAAGTTGAAATCTCCAACAGAGAAATTAAAGCCATTTTGGAGAAGACTGTTGGAACAACAAGAAATGACTGGTCCACCAAGCTTGATGATGCACTTTGGACCTATAGGACAGCCTACAAAACTCCATTAAGTACAACACCATTCAACCTTGTCTATGGGAAAGCTTGCCACTTGCTTGTTGAGATTGAGTACAAAGCGTTATGGGCAGTCAAGTTGCTAAACTTTGACATCAAGACTGCAAAAGAAAAGGGGTTGATACAGCTCAACGAACTTGATGAGATCAGACTGGATGCTTTTGAGAACTCAAGAATCTATAAGGAGAAGACTAAGGCTTTCCATGATAAGAAGATCCTCATGAGAAAGTTCAGTGCAGGAGATCAAGTATTGCTCTACAATTCTAGGTTGAAACTGTTCCCCGGAAAGCTAAAGTCAAGGTGGTCTGGTCCATTCAAGATAAAAGAGGTCAGGCCATATGGAACAATAGTGCTATGGAACAAGGATGGTGGAGATTTTACAGTTAATGGTCAGAGGTTGAAGCTTTACTTAGCAACCCCAGCAGAGGAGGAAGGAACTTCCGTTCCGCTCTCCGAACCTACCCTAGCCTAGTCTCATGGGGAGGAAAGTCAAGCTAGAGACTTAAAACAAGCTCGTTTGGGAGGAAGTCCCATGTCTATCTTTGTACATATTTTCTTTCCAAGACTTTCTATTTAGTAGACTGAGTGAGTCTCGGGTGAAATTCATACCCATAGAGTAGAGCGGCCTGATACACCGGGATAGATCGGCCGCTCCAGTGTCCATGATGCCACAGCGAGACGCAACAGCGGGAGATCAAGTTCGCTCGGTTTTCGCGACAAAAGAAGAGCTTTGGAGCGGGTCAACAAAGCGGGCAAACGGGGTCGCTCCATGCCTTGAGCGACCAATCACAGCGGGCCAGGGCAACCGCTCGGCTAAAATGTCATAATTTGCCCAATCCGGAGCGGGCATTCACAGCGGGCAGAGGCAACCGCTCGCTCTTGTCATCGAATTGTTTCACTCGGGAGCGGTGTCATGCAGCGGGCCGGTGTGACCGCTCGCCGAAGTCGCTCTAATCGCATAACTCGGAGCGGTGAACCCCAGCGGCCTACGCAAGTCGCTCCGGACCTCGTCAAGGTAAGTACTATTACTCATAAATCCGGCCCGACCCGACCCCCTCTCTCTCTCTTTCCTCGATTTCTCCTCCTTCTCACCCCTTTTCCTTTCCCCTCTCTCATAACCTGCAACTTCCCCATCCATCTCTAAACCCGTAAACTCTCTCATTTCTTCATCAAATCATCTCATCCTTCTTCCATAATCAAAAGCTTCACCTCAGTAGTCTATCCTTACACCATTTATTCACTTTCTAAGCAAGGTATGGGATTTCAAAGATGAATTTCGTGGGTCCAAGAACCCTAAAAATTCAAAGTCGGATTTTGTTCAAATTCTTGCTTGTTTCTTGTGAAATAGACTAGGGATGCTTGTATATCATGATGGGTTGATTCAATTGTGAGTGATTGGAGTGAGAACATGAACTTTAAAAAATTAGGGTTCTTGAGATTTGTGGCTTTTTCAAAATTGTTCACAATTGAGTTTGGTTATGCTTTAGCTTGATGTGCTATGATGATTGAAAGCTAGATAGCAATGTTCTCTCGAAATAGAAACTGAAATCCTTCATGCAATCCTTTTCTTATCATTTTCATGATATGACCAAGAGGATTGCTTGCTAGTTTTTCTTAGCCATTATTTTCTTTTCATCTACTGATACAAAAGGCAAGGTCTACATTTTTGTAGGTACCAATGGGAAAGAAAAATCAAGAAAAGATCAGAGCTGAAGCGGAAAAGGCCGCAAGGAAAGAGACTGAGCTACGGGAGAAGGCTTTAGCACTGGAACTAGGCACGTCTGGAACAGAACGAACAACCAGGCAAAAGACACTAGCAAGCAAGAAAGGTCAGGAAAAAGGCAAGGGAGTGAGCAAGGCTGCCCCATCTGGTCCTATGGTTGATAGTGGTGATGATGAACCAGCTCCCCTGAAGCAAGCTAGAACATCTACATCTAAAGAAAAAGGAGTTGCGGTTGAGAAAGATAAGAGCTCGACACCAACTGTGTCCCAACTATACTACCACTTGATGAATGGAGTTTCATGGTCTCTAACAAGATTTGCTGACCCCAGGACGATGGGAGGATTAGGGATTGAATCTGATGTGAGGACAATGCTGATTCACATGAACATGGAAAGCTTCGGGTCCATGGCTTACCCAACTTACAAAGAAGTCTCTTGCCAGTTTCTATCCACCTTGGAGGCTACATTCCATCATGATGCTGAGCACTTACAGGAAGGTTGGGGAACGATCAAGTTTAAAGTCAATGGCAAGACCCACCGAATGACTTTTAGAGAGATTGGAGAGGCGCTGCAACTTCAGGACAACGAAGATCCCGACCTCCCCAAGTACCAAGATGTTCCTTCATCAGTTTGGCAGTTGATAAGCGGGAACAAGCACTCTACGGGCAAGGACAAAAACTCTGCCATAAGACACCCAGCAATCGTTATCTCCACAAGATAATTGTCCATACCCTGTACCTATGGAAAGAACCAGGGACAGTGAATGAATAGGAGCTGAGGTTACTATGTCAGACCATTCGAGTGTATGCACCGCCTTCAAAACTATCACTCCCCAGCACTGACATATACAAAGATTTCAGAATGGTTGGGTTCTTCGTGGCAAGGCTGATGCATTATAAAGATTGGGTGTGGACAACTCATGATCTCAGCCCCCAAGTGGGAATTGGAGGCTTGATAACACCACTACTCATGGCTAAGGGTGTTGATTTGGGGTATGATGCAGCAAGACCACTTTTCATTGATGCCCCTTATCTAAGGAATGTCGGATACCTAAAGGGATGGCACCAGGGGAACCTTGTCTACACTTACCAGTTATATGGCAAGGCAGTGGAACTCCTACTCCCAAATGAAGAGCTTACAAGTCTAGATAACCCTGGGTATCATCAGTTTTGGCATCCCGGAAGCCAATTTTTTGGGACCCCATGGACCTCTTGACCCCATCGACAACCCAAAGAAAAAAAGAGTGGGTGTACCAGCTCATTCTTCGTGGGACGACTCCCCTGAACCCTCTTCTAATCATGTTTATGGCCCTGCTCGATACTATTTCGACCAGCATATGGGAGCTATACCTCAGGGTCCCCTCTGCGATGCCCACGAGCAGATTGGGAAACTCCAAAGATGGAACAAAGCTCATGATAGGACAATTTTCAAGCTGAAAACAAAGTACAAGGAGCTCAAGAAGACTGTCAAGCAGCAAGCAAAGGCATCTGCTCAGTTCATGAAGAAAGTGGGTGATCTACTGGTCAAAGGAGGAGTGGGAGGTTGCAGTTCGCCGATTTCATCCTACAGGCCACTTCAGCACCACAACCTCATCCACACCATCCACATGGAGATCCCTCACTGGAGCTAGGCTTCCCACTCTCAGAACAACAACTCCAGCGTCTGAAGCGTAATCCCATTGCCCCTACATCCAACTCTGGAAATTTCTCTCCCTCTCTAGCCTCTTCTTTCGACGGGAATGGAGAAGACGTCGAAAGCGAACCAAACTGGAACTATCATACTACCTTCCCCAAAGAGGACGAGGCGTTTGCCTCCAACCAAAATCCTTAAAAAAGGTACTCCTTCACTCCCATTGTACATACCATTGCATTTAGTCTTTCTTTTAGGTGCCTTCTCTCACTTAGCAACACAGAGACTGTGTGATCTAAGTGTGGAGGAGGTGCCAGTTTACTAATCATATTTCCTTTGAGTGTTTTACTTGGCATCATGCATTGCATACTTGTTTGCATAGAAAAACCAAAAAAAAATGAAAAAGAATCCAAAAAGAAGTATCTAGTTGCATCATTTTCATCTTCGGATTGAGTCTAGAGCATGTAGTGTGCATCATTCACATTTGTAGAAATCTTAAGAGCCCATGCAAAGAACCCAATGTGCTATCATTCTCAATCATAATAAGTAGCTTGAGCATTCTCTTAATTGCTTGCAAACTTCGAGCCTTGGAAACTCCTCTTGAAACTTGTTTGATTGATGAAGCTTGCTTGCCCTGAAACAAACTTCAGTCTAAACTTGAACTAAATGAACTTAATCTCTCTTGCATATGAGAATTTGCATACTTAGCCATGGATTTCATACACATTTGGGTTATCTCATCCATTTCACCACCCTCTTGTTAACCCAAATGGCACTCGCATACCCTTAAACCCTTACCATTCATTGTAACCATCATTGATTTGCTTGAGTGAGGTCTCTTATTTGATAGCTTTTCATGTGCAAAATCTTGAGAGTATTGGGAGCGACATAGGTTTGTTCTCATCTTTAGCTAGCATTAGGACCTCTTTAGAGCTAGCATTTAGGAGAATGGTTGGGTTTATGAGCTTTAATGTTTTGGTGAGTGAAAGTTGACTCAAAAAGACTAACTTCTAGGAACTTGAAAGAAAATGAAAAGAGCTCTAGTGTCTAAGTGTATTTCCCCACATTGAAAAAAAAAAAAAAAAAAAAAAGAAAAGAGAAAAAGAAGTAATAAGTAGTGGGGAATGAAGAGATGAATAGAGAGCTATGTATGTAAAAGAAAAGTTTCTAGTTAGTTAAAGAAATAAAAGAAAAATAGTGATCTTTGGGTGTGAGATGAGAGTGAGTGTGATTCTTGGGGTGAGGTGAAAAAGAAGAAGAGTAGAAGTTGACATTTGTTTAAGAAGGGTAGAATGATGAGAACCGGCCTATGTATGCATGAATTGCTTCCTTTCTTAGATAAATTTTGCATAATGATCTAGCTCCTTTTCTTGAGTGTTGTCACATTGTATTGAAGCATTTGAAACCCTTCTCTTTTCACATTGTTCCCTTTTAGCATACCAAGCCAAATGACTGAGATCAAGTCTCCATGTGCAAAAGTTCATCTTATATTGTCTAATGAATGTGAGAGTTTGGTGATTGGTTTGCTTGTGGATTCCTGAAGGCAAGTGTAAAGGTTAAGAAGTCATGATAGGCCTAGAAAAATTAGAGTTTGTTGAGATGTTTTGCTCATGCTACTTGTTATGATTTTGTAATGATGGCATATTGGTGGCTATGAAGGGTTCCTTAAGGTTTTAGGATCATTATCATTTAGTTTCCCAAGCTTTCCTTGAGGACAAGTAAAGGACTAGTGTGGAGGAATTGATGTCTTGCATTATTTGTATTGTTTAGGTTATGTATTCTAGTGCATTCTAATCATTTGGGCTAGAGTCTAGGCATTTTAGGCTCCATTCTGCATGCATTTACTTTTATCAGGTATTGGAGCACCAATTGGAGTTACTGGAGGTATTGGAAGGCATTATGGTTCAGAAAAGGAGCAAAAGCTGATCAGAACCGAGAATCAGACCCAGAGCGGGCAGATGGACCGAGCGAAGGAGACCGCTTGGCATTTCGTCCAGAAGTAACACGCTGGAGCGGTTGATCTGACCGAGCAAAGGAGACCGCTCGGCATTTGCTCGAGAGACCAGACGACTGGAGCGGGCTAGCACACCGACTGGAGCCAACCGCTCGGCATTTTTGCATAATGTTGAGCATCACGGAGCGGGTCCTTGGAGCGGGGAAGAGAGACCGCTGTAGCACTGGAGCGGCCGCTCGCAGTGGGTCGAGGCACCCGTTTAGGATTTTCACTTGGTCGAATTTCTAATGTTTTGTGGGCTTTCCCAGACTTGTTAACTGGGCCCACCAGTTTTTTTAGAGACTATAAATACTTTCTGAAACCTAAAAAAAAAAGATCTTTTTTGTTTTCTCTAGAAACACATTTGCTTTTTGGTGAAAGATCTAATCTTTATTACCTTTTCATCTATTTTCTGTGTGTTTGATTGATTAAACATGTTCTTCATCATGATTACCCTCAGATCAACCATGGGTTTAAGAATAATCATGATGATTAGTGAGTAGACTCCTTTTGAACCTGTGGGTTTGGGTGATTAGGGTGGTTTGGTGATGATTAAGAGTGTTTAGGGTTAGATCATTGGTGTTCTATACTTGTTATCTTGTTCTTAATGCTGGGTTTAGCCTGATCATCTCAAATCTTGATCTTGGACATTTATCACCCGGAATGTGTTCGATAAAATGTTTGAGCCCAAGATAATGAGTTCTTAGTTAGTTTAGCCAAAGACATTTGATGTTAAACTTCTTAGATAGTTGAAAGACCTGTGTTTTATTGCTTGTTGATAAGATTAGACCAAAGGGATTTGTGTCTAATCTTTGATTTCAAAGGGGTTATTGTCTTGGAAAAGGATTAGCCTAGTCACTTGTCTAGACTCATAGGACCTGTTGATCATTGTTTTGCCACTCTTAGTTGGATCTAAACCACCCAAAATCTGTACCCTCACCCTTGGGTTCTCATTTATATCCATTGAAGTTTAATTCGTTTACACTGTTTGCTTGATAATCTTGTTACAATTTGAAGTATTGCATCTGCTTGGCTTGAACTCGATCTGCATTCTCACTGATCTAGAAACTTAGGATTGGATTGACAATCTCTTATACTACTTTGATACTTGGACCCTTGAAAAGTCTATTTCACACCCCAATCAGCTAAACATTCAAGTAGAACTGTTGAAATGGTCTGACCTTTATGATCTCTGATGTACTTAAAACCAAGGATCAGCTTCTTCAAATTCCAAGATGCATCGATGAAATAAGTTGTGATCACTATATAACTAGCACCTATGCAAAACCAAACAAAAACAAGTTAGTCGTTAATCATATGATATAAAATCAGACATGATCAAAATCATAAATAATAAGATCAGAAATAACAAGCACATTACATGTAGCTTGAGCGACCCATATGTCAGTTGTAAGAGACACTCTTTGTTTGTTAACCGAGAACCGTTCCTTCAATGAAAATTTCCTCTTTACATACATCTTAACAATTTGTCTTGTTTTGGTCTTCCTCGACTGTGGCTTGGCGAGATTCACTTTGTTGCAGAAACACTTCCATGCCAAGCTTTCAACAAAAGAAAGTAGCATCTCACCAAGGAAAAGCATCATGTTTGTAGCTTCCTTTAACACAGCTTCTGAATTCTTGGCATCCTTCGGATAACCATCTTTGCTGATCGCAGGCTGAGCACGAACTTTTCCCTCTTCCCACGCTTTGAAATTTTTGCAGGTTTTAAGATGTTTCTGCAGGTTGGACGTCCCTGATTTTGTTGGACAAGTGAATATCTTCTTGCAATAGTGACAGACACATTTGTCTCGATTGTCTGTCGTCCTTGTGTAGTGATCCCAAACACTTGAACATGAGTTAAGGGTCTTTGATGCCTTTGCTGTTTGAGACATAGGTCTGCTAGAGCCGGGGACTTCTTTTCTTTTTTCTTGACTGTCAGGAGTTGCAAACTCTTGTTGTATTCCTTCTATTTCTGTCTCTTGTTCTCTTTGATTGGCATTTCTTTTCCATTCGGAGTTGTTGATGAATCCATCTACAAAATAAAAACAAGAGAATCAATCAAAGTTTTCAAACGATAATAGCTAACAGTCTAACAAGAACCGTGATTCAGAAACAAGATAAATTAAAGATCAATCACATCCCACACAAATCAAGGATCAAACACATGCTACATCAACCTGGAGATCAAATACTATGATATTAACATGCAATTGAAAAACAGAAAAAAAAACTTAGGGTGTTCGGATTGTAAAACCTTAGAATTAGATCGACTTCTTGTTTTGTTGTGAATAGTGAAGGAACTACATCAATCAAGGTTTTCCATTTATAGAAAATCACAGTTAGGGTTTATGACCTTCGGTTTCGATTTTCTCATAGACGATCGAGGTTCTCGAGAGGAGTCGCCGAAGATGAAGAGGTGATTACTGTGAACTGATAGAATCTAAGAATTAAAGCTAATTGCTTTACAATCGGACGTGAAGATAGAAAGTAATAAAGTTTAGTCGTTGTAACCTTCGGTTTAATTTACTCAATCCAGTATCGGTTATTAACCGACCCAAACCGTTACCCGAACCAAGATGAAGAAAAAATTAAATCGGGTAATTTTCAAGAACCGAATAGACCCAAACCTGGTTTTTTGGGGTCCATTTTGGATCGGGTCCTCGGGTCTGGTGTTTGTGCCCATGCCTAATTCCTCCTAATACTACCATTGTAGGTGCTCTCATGGTGGTTGTTAAAATGATATTTTAGTTAGAGATAAAACCAATATTTTAGTTTAGATCGATTTTTTTTTTTTGGAACGCAAATATAGTTTAGATAGATAAATTGCATTACTTTGTAGGTTTAACAGAGATTTCTCATGATAAAAGTGACAAGTGCTTTTAATGAATGAAAAAATATGAGAACTGTATAAAAGTGTAAATCACTCTTTTCTCATCTACTTGTATGACATCAACGTATCATTTATATTGTATAAAATTAAGGGCAATTCTCTCAAATAGTCTTTTTAAGTTTTTGTCACAAAATAGCATTCAAAGATAAAAATGATCAAAATAACCTCTTTTTATTTTGAAAATTTTAATATTTATTTTAATTTTTTAAAATTTGAAACTCTAACCCCAAAATCTCACCCCTTAACTTTAAATCCTTAATCTATACTAGTTAAACCTAGAGATATAAATGTATATTTACCTCTTTAATAAAATATTTTGGTCATTTTCTTTCTTGAAGACTATTTTTGTGACAAAAACTTTTTAGGGCTATTCTAGCATATTTCTCTAAAATTTATAAACAATAGTTGATTCCAAAACTAATATGGAAAATTAATTGGATAATTTTAAACTTGTATTAAGAGATGTTAAAGTTTATCTATTAAAAAAAACTTACCTATCGTAATAGTCAAAAAAACTGTTTTAAACAATATGGTGTATTGAACATGGATTTTTTTGTTAAAGAAAAAAAGAAAATGAAATTGTTACAACATTAAATAATAGTTAAAAATCACAAGCATAATGTGTTCTTCCAAAGATAACCACTACTTTAACCACCAATTAGAGTTGTTGAGATTCATCTTTTGTCTATATAATATTTTATAGAGCATTAAGAGGCGGGACACAATTGCTATCTAAATCAATTAAAGGTTTTCAATATGGCTTTGGGGCACCCGACATTTTGTTTCAACTGATCTTGAGAGGTCAACAGTATTTAATTAAATCGCAAAGTAGAATTTCAGTGTCAAGTAGTCGCCTCAGACATGTTGATGCTCATACTTGGCCACAATGGTAATATTCTTATTTTTGGTATATGATAAAAGGAGTAAAATAATTAATTTGATTATATACCATCAAAGTGTATTTACTTTTCCAGTCAAACATTTATTTAGAATTTCAGAGTTAAGTGTGCTTAAACTGAAGTATTGAAATGATATGTGACCTATCGACAAGTGAATCGTGATACCGTGCGAGTGAGGCCAAAATACAGAAAATATCATGAAGTGATTGCAAGGTCAATAAACAAGATTTTCGAGCCTCTAAAAAATTAATGCATCGTCCATCGCATGAAATGGGATACACTGACCGAGTGAACATGCATGGGATGTAGATGTAATAGGTCGGAATGATCGTTTAGAATAGACAATAGTATGTTTATATACAGAACACAAGTGTAGATTATAGGAAGAAGATATATGGATTGATATACAAATAATAAGTTATTGCTACACTATCTCGAGGTTATACTCTTTCCATAATACACCCCTTCAAGATGGAGGGAGTGATTAAACTCCAATCTTATGTCTGAGCTCCTGAAACCATGGTTTGGAGAGTGGTTTGGTAAGGCCATCTGCAAGTTGGTCTTTAGTGGAAACATGAGTGACTCGGAGTATTCCATTCTGAACCTGACCACATACAAAGTGGAAGTCAATCGCAATGTGTTTCATTCTTTAATGGAAGACATAGTTCACTGAGAGATAGGTGGCACCAATGTTGCCGCAGTAGATTATTGGTTTGTCCTGTAAATGAATGCCAAGTTCAGTCAGCAGTGGACGGATCCACCTTAATTCAGCATTTGTATTGGCAACAGCTATATACTCTACCTCTTTCGATGAATGTGAAACTCCTTGTTGTTTTTTGGATGACCATGATATGGGTTGACTGACAAGGTACAAAACATAAGTATTGGTCAAGAAATAATCATCAGTGTCCCCCACCCAATCATTATCTAAGAACGCATGCAATAGAGGCTTGTTTTGCTTGTGGAGATGTATCCCATGAGTTACGTTTCCAGCCAAATAATGAAGGACATGCTTAGCTTCCTGCCAATGATATGTGATGGGTTTTTTCATGAACTGAGACAGCTTGTTGACCGCGAAGGAGATGTATGGACATGTTTGAGCTAGGTATTGAAGGCTTCCAACCACCATCATATATTCTCGAGGATCAAACAAGGATGTACCCGAGTTGATTGTCAGTTTTGGCGAAGTTGGAAGAGGCGTAACGACTGTCTTAGCATCCATCATGTTTGTCTTATGTATTTCCTTTGCATGAGATGAATACCATCCCTTGTTTTGGTAGCCTCAATGTCGAGAAAATAATCCAAATGACCAAGATCTTTAATAGAAAACCGAGTGCCAAGTGTGGTGATGATCTAATGAATCAAATCTTTGTTTATACCTGTGACAAGCATGTCATCAACATAACCAAGCAAGTGAATCAAGTCACCATTGTGCTTAAGTATGAAGAGAGACTCATCACTGAGAAAGTTCTTGAAGCCAGCAAATAATAAGAAACGTCGTAATTCCAGATATGAAGCTTGATGCACTTGTTTAAGTCCATAAATGGCTTTTTGAGTCTGAATACATGATTCGGTTTATCAGGGTCAACAAAATCAGGAGGCTGAGACATGTAGACTTCTTCACTTAGATTCCTTTGAAGAAATTCATTATTGACATCTAGCTGTCTGATGTGCCAGTCGAAGTTTACTGCAATTCCCCCCAAACAGTTTGAATGATGGTTGGTTTGATCACCATACTGAAAGTGTTTGTGAAGTCGACACCAGGCTGTTTATGATAATCTTTAGCAATTAAGCGGGACTTTTGACGATTCAGAGTTTTATTAGTACGTGTAGATCAATCGACAGCCTACAATATTCATGTGAGGCTGAAATGGTACCAAGCTCCATGTATGATTGTGTACCTGAGAGTTGAACTCTGAACCCATTGAGTCTCACCATTGTTTGTTTTTCACTGCATGTTGCCATGTCGAGGGTTCTCTGTTTTGGTGTGCCCTCGTAACAGCAGTGAGAGAATACTTCTTCACTGGTTTGGATATGGATTTCTTGGCTCTTGTTCACATTGGATGCTGATTCACCACTGTTGTTTCTGGCAAGGACTGTTTCTGTGTCTGAGCTGATCGTTGTTGCTGATGTGTTTGTTGTGTCTACGTGGATTGATCAGTATTTGGAGCTGGTGGTACCGCTAATGAAGACGATGGATTTAGGAGCGGGGCCTCTTTTACTGGTTGTGTGACGTGAGCTGTAGGCGATGGTGCAAGAGAATTCGGTGAGTTTCATGTGAAGAATTTATCACATGAACTATCTCTAAAGGCAAACCAAGTGAACTAGGGAATGGCACATGAAGAACGATAGGTGTATATGAAGTGGTGGCTATGTTTTGATATGAGGGTTGAATTTTGTTAGTGAGCGTATGGAAGGGAAACTCAGTTTCATTAAAATGGACATGTCTTGACGTGTACATCCTTCCTGAAACTGGTTCAAAACAGAGGTAGACACTTTGTGTTAAGGAATAGCCAAGAAAAAACACAGGAAAGAGATCTTTGCTGTGTTTGGTGAGTATGGTCTTAACCATGGAAAGTAAATGCAACAAAAGGTTTGCAGTTTATGGTAGTTTGGTTCTTTGTGGGCATATGAATGATAACATAAACTGCAGTGGAGAAAGCAAATGGCCAGTATGAGAAAGGCATTTTGGCGTGGGTAAGAAGAGACAAATCGGTTTCGATAATATGTCGATGCCTTCTCTCTGAGATACTATTATGCTCTGGGTATAAGGAGGGCTAGTGAAATGGGAGATAACATTGGTTGCGAGAAAGTTTCTTAAGGATAGAATTCACGTCCATTGTCTGAGAAAAGGTTTTTGATTTTGGGGTAGAATGTGTTTTCTACAAGTGATTGAAACAAGATGAAGTATCTTGTCCTGAGATTTTGCTTTGAGTAGGTAAATCCAAGTGTATCGGTGTAGTGATCTACATGAACTAAGTGGGGTTTATTGAATCAATAATTTGAAAGAATTTCATATTTGAGTAAATCCAAGAAAATCCGAGATTTGAGTAAATCATAAAAAGATTTGTAAAAGGTTTTATGGTTTTTGAAGAATTTTCAGAGGTTTTGAAAAAAAAATTAAATTTTAAATTTTTATTGAAAGGAATATTTTATTTTTAAACTAATATAATTTGATTTTTTTATAATTTGATTTTTTATCATTTATGAAATATAGAAAATATAGAAAAGTTTTTAAAAACCCGATTTCAAATATATATTTTTTCACTTGAAACAGTTTGATTTTCTTTTTAAAATATAAAGTTATTTTCTTATTTTCTTAAAAAAGTTTCAAATACCATCATACAAGGTGGTATTTCGATTCATAGTTTTTTCACTATAAAATATCTTTCAAAACCCACCAAATCCCATTTGATAGATTTTGTTGACAAAATCCATATTTTACAATAAGCTGGAATTTGGGGGAACTTATACAATTGACTAATCTAATAAGCTTGGATTTCACATAGAATTTATGAATCCTAGATACAATAAAAGGGGATTTGGAAAAAAATATAAAATCCTCTCAAATCATTGATCCATAGTTGAAGATGTAGGGGACATGATTTTTAAGTATGAAAATGTTCCTACCCAAAAGTCTAGCTATTCCTGTCTCACCAACCAAAACCTAAAATTAGAATAAGTTCACAAATCAACATATCAATCATCTAATTAATACTTTCAAAGATTACCAAGCAGGCTTTTGATGGATACTTGTGAAAGCTTACCACTTTAATTCCAGCGATATCATCAGGTGTAAAAAAAAACGGATTCACCAACCACTTTAAACCAAAATAATATAAGCATCATGGTCATGACTCAATTGGATGTGAAAAGACATGAATCAAAGCTAGAACTACCACTACAAGAAAAAGGCAATTATCAATGGAATTCCCAACGAAATAAAATTTCGTCACGAATTTCCGAAGAAATATCAATGAAATTCTATCAAAACCAAAAAAATAATTTTCATCAGAAATCCGTCAGAAATTTCTGACAAATTCCCGACGGAAACAAAAAATTGAATTCCATCAATAATCCATCAAAAATTCTCGAAGGATTCCTGATGATAACAAAAAAAAATTATTTCTATCAGAAATCCGTCAGAAATTCTCGACGGATTACCGACGGAAACAAAAAAAATTGAGTTATGTCAAAAATTTCAGACAAATTCCTGACAGAAAAATAAAATTGATTTCCGTTGGAAATCCTTCAAGAATGTCTTATAGATTTCCGACGAAAGTTAATTTAGTGTCTTGAAAATATAATAATTTGGGGGTTAACGGTCACAATAGGATTACCGAGTAATATGATAAGTGTAAAAACAACTTTGGACATAGTAAACACTCCAAAATTATTTTCAAAACAACATCACCTAAAAGTAATTCAATTGAAACATAAACATATAGTTAACATTATGTATACTTATAGAAATGATTAAGAGAATTCATAAATAATTTTTAAAAAGTTTGCTTTAAGTGTTTTTGTTAGTTTTGAGTATTATAAACTTTTCTCCATTGGATGTATAACGTAATCGGATAATCTTGATAGTTTTTTTTTTCATTTTCCATTATCTGAAATGATTGGAAATTCGTAGGGAATCCCAACGGTTAGTGGCTTCTTGTTTACCAATGAAATTTATATATGTTTTGTTGGGAATCCACAAAAACTAGAAAATTTGAGCGCTAAAATTTTTGGTTACCGTAGAAATGAAAATTTCCGATGGATTCATTACATATATTTTTATTATAATTTTTAATACATAATTGTGAAACGTTTCTTCTTTCTCATTCTACTATCTTTCTCTAAAAACACAAACTTTCCTCTCTCTCGCTATTCTCTCCCAAAATCGCCTCCATCTCTCAAATCATATCTAAATCATGTAAGTTTTCTATTTTTAGTGAGATTGTTAGATTAAAAACATGTTACATTGATTTTAGTGATGTGAAAGTTACTTTTGTAGATTTTGAATTTAGATTTAGGATTGAAAAGTTGTTTGAATATATTTTTGTTTGTGTTAGGTTTTATTAGTTTTAGGAATAAGAATTTGTGTTTATTAAATTCATAAGATATTTTTTTGAATAAATTTATTTTAAAACTTTAAACTAGTTATATTTAATTAAAAACCTTTTGTAAAACGTTTTTAATCTTTTTCACTTGAAAAAGCGTTTTTACAAATGTTTTGAATGTATAAATTTTGAAGTTTATTTAAATAAATTCTTAGTTTAACAAATTGTGAAGTTTACTAAATATTTATCATAAAACATAAAATAACTGCTTAAAATAATTTTTACAAACTTCAAAAAAAATTTAGACTTATTTTCAAAATTTACAATACATTTATATATTTTTAAAATGTATACAACTATATTAAATACAAAGGAACAAATTCTACAGCCCAATAGATTAAACATAAAATAAGATAAGATCAAGCTAATATACGTGTTAGTCAATATCTGATATGTGGCAGCATCCTGTTATAACGCTTTGGAAAACTTGCCAACCATCTAGAGAGCTTTCGATCAAACAACCGTAGAAATACTCCTTCATGGACGTGAACTTGTATACCTTTCTACTCTTTTTGCAGCTTGTCAGAATCAACAAGAAATCTTGAACTACTCACAAGACAATTTTAACCCATGATTCACCAACATATCTAGAGAGTAAAGAATGTGTTGAGACGCCTTGTACATACTTCAACTCTGCTTTTCGTGTTATAAAACCACCGAACAAAGTTAACATCTTAATCATTGATCATCAGGGAAACTTACACTCCAATAACCAAAAATTCAATTAGTAAAGTGAAGGTTTACTCCCTTATGAACAAAGATCAGGCGTAACTACAGAAAGCAAAAACTTAACTCCCTTATGAGCAAAGATCAAGCATAACTAGTGAAAGGTAAAATCTCTAGGATTTCAAACATTTTCTTCAAACAAGAAGAAATAATAAGCACATTCATAAGGATGAAAAGACGGTTTATTAGATTCAATCCAAAATAAAAATAGAGAGAACTATAAGTTTAATAAGATTATAGATTAAAATACACTATAAAATCGTTTAGCGAATTATATAAATTGATATAGCGAAATCAAAAAACAATTTTCGATCAAATAAACTATTTTAAATCAGAAAACATCAGAAAATTCTTTTCCTCTAAAAGATTCATGAGTATGAAGATGGAAAGAAGAGAGAAATCTTTTTTTAAAAGGGAAGAGAGGAACTATGGAGGATACACTTTAATTCTTCTTCATTTTTTTCTATATTTTAATATTTTAATGTTAATAGAATTTCTGAAATGTCGTCACCAATAAAAATACTAAAAAATTTTAAATAACTTTCAAACTGAATGACGTCCAAACGAGTATTTGAATTCTCCAGATACTTCTTGCCTATGTTTTCAACCTTTATCAATTTAACTTTTAGTGGGTTTATTCTGAAAATGGTGTTTATTCTTCAACTATTTGAAATCAGCACATTCAATACTCAAGTACTATTTATGCAAAATTATGTTCTAAGTAATAGTTGAATGTGCAAAATTGTGCATGAAATAGTCAATCATCAAAGTAGAAACTAAAAACTACTGACCTGTCTTGTATCGTTGAAATAGTAAGTCCATGGGTTCAACAATTAGTTCATAAATAATTTTGTACAAACAATACTTGGATACTAAATATGCCGATTTCAAATATGTGGAGAATAAAACACTATATATTTTATTATGATGTATATAATTTTAAAATATTAATATATATTTTAATTTGAAAACTCATATACATTATAATAAGCTATATAGTTTTTTACTCTCCAAATATTTAAAATCGGTATATTTAATATTCAAGTATTGTTTGCGCAAAATTGTTCAAATTGTTGACAATGTTAAATTAGATTTGAAATGGTCAACATTAAAAACTGGACGAAAATGTTAGTTTTCCATTTTTACCTTGATGGTTAACTATTTCATGTCTAATTTTGCGAAATCATTTTGAAAATAATTTTGCATAAGTTACTTTCAAATAATTAGAGAATAAAATAACCATTTTTCTATTTGTTATGTTACTTATTTGTAGATTCGTTTGTAGCGTTTACTAGGTTGTGTATATCCCTTATCCTTTGAAGCAAACATATAATTTATGTTTTGCTTACCCGAAAGTCCATGTAATATGAATCAGGTAAAGTTTGAGAGCCAAATGACCCGACCCGAAATGAACATGCATAATTCTAGTAGGATAAGCAAAACTTCAAAGGAAACTCTCCAACATGCGACACTACACGGGATGAAACGAAAACATACAAAAGATTTTCTCTGAGATATAAAATTAGACAACAGATCCTGGTTTTAATTTTCTTCCCGTAAATATATGAGCAAACCAAAGCCGGACCAGATCGCAAACAAAAACTAGTTCATGATGATTGGAAAATGCTTAATGATCCTGCAAAATATCCACCATGCATGAAGCTAAGAATAGCGAGATCTCGTGCGTTACTGTTTCAGGCAGTATCTTGATCTCAGTTTGTCTAAGACCTCTGCATATTCCATTGGAGTTGCTTTATTGCAGAAAACATCCTCCCAAATCTTCCGCAGCTCTGATAAAACAAGAAATCAGTCGAATCACAACTACATACCGATGTAAGCTCATTTTTACACGATCAGATTAAAGATCATTGACTAGGCATGGAACTGATAAAGGGAGTACCGGTTTTCTCCGTTGAGGTAAGGCACATGACGATCATGTCGAATCTAGGAACCTTTGTTAAGTTGTCAATGTATTTAACAGCCAAGTCCATGTCTTCACTGCAACATACAAGAAACCATAAGCATCAGATTTTTACCGGAGTTCTGGTGAACCAAGATGCATAATGGTCGGTTTACTCACTTGAAAAATGAGGCTACACATTTGATTATGTCAAACAAAACCGGAGAAGTCAAGGCGTTCTTGAAAATATGAGATAAAGAGCTCGGTTTCGTAACCTGATACATATACACACCGGATGAGTGGCGTTATTGTTCAAGTATCGAATAAATAAAATTTTGTAAGTGGTATTTTCAAACCTTTAACAGTTGGTTTTGTAATGCAAGGTCGCCAGAGAAACTCCGCCAAGAGTTCTCAAATTCATAAGCAGATTTTGGGGCTTGAATGTTTTTAGAAAGTTCAGCAATTGCAAGTGAGGCTGTATGAGCAGCAAGCTCTTGCACTGATGGTTTTAGTTCTACCTTACGGCTGATAACCCGGTTTCCCTATGAAATTATAAATGGGGACAAGCTTTGCAGCATCAGATAGGATCTTGTCGTGTACTATATCAACCTTTATAACCCCATTTAGATTGCAAATACTCACCGGTCCAGTTGGCTGAGTACCTTTGACGTCAGCAGAATTTGCTTCCTTTTCATAACTCTGAATCCTAGGCGTCACTTTCTTGCTGCCTACAGTTTCGGTGATAGCTGGAACTTTCTTGGAACCTTTTTCATTTTTCTCCTGAATAAAAAAAATAATTTACCAGACAAGCTCTCAAATATTTCATGAGTTAAAGGATAAAACTTGTGTGATAATAAATCTCACACAGACTTTTTTCACAAACTCTACACCAACCTATTCTATTAGATGTACAGTTTCTAACTTAAGATAACAGCATTACACTGGTATATACCTCAGACTGTACAGTTTCAATGAGCTTCTTCCCTGAAGATTCTTTGCTAGGCCGAACCATATCCTCCCTTAGGGTCACCGGCTTCAACTTCATCTCCGTGTCTGTCAATTTTGTCTTCTTTTCTAAACCAGCTGTCTTGAGCATCTCTTGTGCAGTGCTTTGCAATGCTCCAGTGGCTCTCTCAATGATTTCCTGCCCAGAATTCAAAAAAAAAAGTTGACTATTTTGTTTCATAAAGTTTATCAGGTAAATGGCAAAGGAAATTTTACATTTTCGAGCAAAGATTTGATGTCAGCATACTGCTTTTTGAGTTCCTGGCTTTCAGGCTCTAATCTTAAAGCAAACTCAGCATCTGCGATTCAACTTAGAATTTACAGAAGAAAAAATGTAATAAAGAAACAGTATGTATCTTAATGGGCGTAAATGAGATACCTTCCTTGGCTTCTCTGATCATGCCTAGTTGTTTTCTAGCTGTTGCTCGGCGTGAGTATGCCTTAATGTATCGATCATCTAGATTTAAGGCTTCTGTGCAGTCTACCTCAGCCTCTCGATACCTAATGAAAAGAAACATATAAATGTTGATTTTGAGATAAGCCTTAGCCCTTACGACGAGAAGCAAAATAAAAAAAAAAACTAGCCTTTTGATTTTGAGATAAGCCATAGCCCGATTAGCAAAAGCCACAGCGTTTGGTGATAAAGCAATACTCCGAGAGTAACAATCAATGGCCTCATTGAACTTCTTCTGCTTGAAATATTCGTTTCCCTGTATATTTGAATGAAGATGAGAGGAATATAGCCAATCATAAGCTTGATTGAAATGTACCTGTTCCTTCTCTGAATTAGCATCGAACTGACTATCGTCATCCACGAAACTACTTGACAAATTACTCATCGGGGCATATTTTTTCACAACGTCAAAGTTCCCTGAGCCACTCAGTCTGAACTTCTCACTGCTCTAAAAAAGTTTCAAAAGCAAGAAATCTCAGAAAGAGTTTACAATATCGCAGAGCAACGTATCGAGTTTTTTTGTTTTTTTTTAATGAGAGAGTGACTCTGAAGAGAGAAGAAGAAGGAAACCAGGTTTGAAGAAGTAGATGGTTGCTGTTTCATTTTCTTGTCTTTATCCTTCAACGAAAGTTCCCAGTCCTGCAAGTCATTCAAAAATCCCTGGAAATCCTGGAAACAACAAATTCATACTTTCCATTTCTTCTACTCAGTCGTCAAGTGAACAAATAAATTAGCAACAGAGAGCGATTTAGTAACCTGAGCTTGATCGCGGCCGTGTTTGTTCGGTGACCTAGCCATTATTACTCTGATTCTCCGGCGAGACGATTACTCTGGAACAAGACTTACTTTCTTTCATTTAAAAGTTTTAAACCCACTTAAAAAAACAAACATATTGAACTTGGGCCTTATTAATATTGGGCTTTTAGGCGGTGTCGGGTTTATAACCGGTCTATTAGCGGGTCAGACCCGATTCAAGTTTGTTTCTTGAGGAAAAGGATATTGCAGAAGTGAGGTAAACCAAAATCAAAAGCTTTCAGATCTTGAAGAACCCTAACCTCTCTCGCTTTCTACGAAAAAACATGACTGTAAGTCTCACCCGATCCCAAATCTTCAATGTTCTTAATGTACTTTTGCTTCTGATTCGTCTGGGTTTTGTTTTTTTTCCCCTCGATTAACGGTGATTCTCTTTCTCTGATTTTGTTCTTTTTTTTTTCTTTCAGTTTACTATTCCGATCGATAATGGAGATTCTGTGAAGAACGCAGAAGCTGATTCACAAAGAACACTGTAAAATACTCTTTCGTCTTTCTGTAAGGTTAGAACATTTGGGATTGGGTTTTAGGGTTTTGTGTTGGACTTTTTGTTAGGTACCCATATGTTACTGGCACTTCGATTGTCGCTATCAAGTACAAAGATGGGGTTTTGATGGCTTCCGACATGGGAGGTATGTTTCCTTCATTCTTGCATATCACTGTCTTCTTGCCTCTCTTTTTTTGGTGTCTTTATTTAGTTAAAAGCTGTTTCTTTTGTGTGAAATAAATCATGTGTTCCAGCTTTGTAGTGATTAGTATGGATTCTTAACGAAGTTCAGAAGCTTGTAATTTACATCAACTCTGAAGTAGGTTAGGTAGTTCCACTTCCTCCTTGTGTATACACTCATGAACTGTTTGCAATTTTCTGGAGTGCTAACTTTGTGTTCATGACTCCTTGTTATTCCTCTTTGTAGTATGATTAGTATTTTTTTTTTTTTGGTACAGTTCTTCAGCTGTTACTTTATTTTTATATCTCCTTGCAAGACTTATTTATCATAGTGATAGTGAAGATGGTACATTTATGGTCAAGTTAGATTTGTACCTCTCTCAAGTGAGTATGAAATGCGTCATGTAGTAAGGTTTTAACCTTGATATGCAGAAAAGGCGTTTTTTTTAATGGTTATCTAGCTATTTGGTAGATAAGAAAAATGTATTTTTGGCTAAACATATAGGCATGCAACTGCTTTCTTGTTTCAATAAAATGAGATTTGGGTGGAACTTTCATTAAAACCATCAACCGCTGCCTAGCTATATTCACTGCAAGTGCTATGATTTGTCTATAGGTTCATGATATTATAATGGTATATCTTTGTGTGAACCGGCAGGTTCATATGGATCAACCTTAAGATACAAGAACATTGAGAGAATGAAGGCTATTGGTAAGCATTCTCTTCTCGGTGCCAGTGGAGAAATCAGTGACTTTCAGGAGATTCTTCGTTATCTTGATGAGCTTGTGTAAGAATCCGCTTAATTCAGCTTCTTCTTTTCTTCTTGTCAACTCTCATGCCTGACGAAACCTTGGTTTTTACACAGTTTGAATGATAACATGTGGGATGATGGTAACTCTTTGGGACCAAAAGAGGTCCACAACTATCTGACCCGTGTCATGTACAACCGTCGTAACAAGTTTAACCCTCTGTGGAACACTCTTGTCCTTGGAGGTGTTAAAAATGGGGAAAGTTACCTTGGCATGGTATATCTCAAGACTTTCCATTCGCATATAGTAGTCTTATGAATGTGACTATTGATTTAGATTCTTTTGATTCTCTCTAGGTGTCAATGATTGGTGTTAGTTTCGAGGACAATCATGTTGCCACCGGATTTGGAAACCATCTGGCTAGGCCAATTCTTCGTGACGAGTGGCATGCGGACCTGAGTTTTGAAGATGGTGTCAAGCTCCTTGAGAAATGTATGCGTGTGCTTTTGTACCGTGACAGATCTGCTATTAACAAGCTTCAGGTTTGTCATTCCTATAAAGTTTTCCTTTTGACCTTTATTAAGTTATGGTTGAAGCTCATTGTTTTGAAATGTATTCATGGAAATTGCTTTGAAACCTTACGCAGATAGCGAAGATCACAGAAGAAGGCGTTACGGTTTCTCAGCCATACTCATTGAAGACATTCTGGGAATTCAAGGCATTCCACAACCCGACTGCTGGTGCTGAAGGCTCCTGGTAAGAAGCCTAATCAAACCACATATTGTCTGGAGATCTTTCAAGAAAGCTGTCTTTTTATTTATTTCATGTGATGTGTTGTTAAAACACTATGTACCCTAGTGGACGTACGAGCAACAATGGTTGTTATTTCATGAAATTTCGGAGTTAGATCAATGAAAATTTATGGATATTTCTGAACTTTAGACAATTGAATCTTAAATAAAAATCTTCATATTTTATGTATCAATCATGGGCAGTCGAGCGGATATTGGAGGAGTCTAAGCCCCAATTGCCACTTGCATTAAAAATTAAGTTGTGTAATGACTAATTTGGTTTCGTTGGGTATATCTGAAAAGATCAAAAAACGACAAACCATGACAGTGCAACTCCTGATGATTTTCTTGTAACATCACGGTGAGAAATTTCAACCAAGTTTATTTTAGTTAAAACACATGTTCGGGATTACGGTAGGCGTGAGTTGGATAGTCGATCTTAGCGCTGGGCATTCGGGATTTCTTTTCGGGTCAGTTCGGTTTATTTGATTTTTGGGTTATCTGGGTTGGGGAGTTTATGAACCGTTTAGGAACCAAACATTTTTTGGATCGGTTTATTTTGGATAATGTCGGGTTCGGATCGGATTTCTAATTTTTTATAAAACCTAAAGTGGAACCAAATTAAAAATAATTTGGCTTTGGTTCGGGTTTAAAACCAAAAAAAAAAAACTTGAGTTAAACCCCAAAAAAATTCATAATATTCAGGTTATTCGGGTAGTTCGGATTTTATTAGAAATATTTTTTATAAATTATATTTTATAAATATTAAAATTCAAAATAATTAATTTTTAATATATTCAAAATATTCGGGTATCCGTTTGGTTTTCGGTTCGGTCCTGATTCAGTTTTGGGTTTTTGGGTTTAGAAATATAGGAACCGTTCGGGTTTTTATAGTTTTTAATTCGGTTTCGGTCTCATTTTTTTTCAGTTCGATTTCGGTTAAGTTTTCGGGTTACGGATAATATGCCCAGGACTAATCGATCTACACAAACAATAATTATCTAGGTGCTTGCCCGTAAATTCGCGGATACAAATAGTTTTAAAATTTTGATATATGCCCGCGCGTGCTAATGACCGAACCTTCACAAACTCAGCTGCGAAGATAGAGCCGTAGTTGATGTCTTGTCCACTATCATCTGGAATTAGCTCTCCGTTAGTGTCAGTGAGTAAGTGTTGACTCCGTTGAAGAGCAACACTAAATCTCTCTGCTGAACTGAACTTGTTGAAGCACTCGCAAAAAAACACGGAGCTAATTACCTTCAGGGCGCATCGAAGAATAGGGTTTTGCACGTATGATTGCTTTGACAACGTTGAATTATACTCCCCCATGCCAATCAGGCTCCAAAACTCCTTATGCTTTGTAGTTAACTCAGGGAAACTGACTTGCTTCTTGGAGATGGTATGCAGGGAAACTGACTTGCTTCTTGGAGATGGATTGCATACCTGCAGGGCCTATCGAAAAGCCGGTTCAACCCACTACCTAAGGCTAGTTAAACGATAAAAGGTCGGTTAATCGGCTCAACTCCTGATTATCCCTAGCCGTTGAAGGCTACTCGTCTCGGCTCCAGGTTACTTTTAGTCGTCGAAGCGAATAAAAACCGCTTAGCCAAAGCAGCTCGATTGAACAAGTTACTTGCTCGGCCCATCGAGCAAAAAGCCCATTAGGGCGACCGACTCGGGATGCCAACATACGAACATCAGCTATAAAGAGGAAGGGAAGGAGATGGCGAGAGCTAGGGTTTTTCATACTTAATACCACCACTTTGTACTACGGCTTTGTACTTTTCTGATCTACTAGCCGATCATCGGCTTTCTTTGTTCAGATATCTTCCGCCTCTTTTAAATCATCTATCGAATAAACGCTTTCTGTCAAAACCCACCGACGAGTTCCGTCTCACTTACTCGTTTAGACTAACTCGGTTCAAACAGTTGGCGACCACCGTGCGGCTTGACGAAAGAAGCATCATAAAGACCTAGGATGACTCTCACCGGCTCGACTTCCAAAGATGACCCGAAACCTACCCCGAAAGTCGCACCGCATACCGCTTCCGGCTTCATGGACACCGTCATGGCGCTCCTTGCGCAGCAAGAAGAAATTCAAAAAGTGGCCAACGCTCAACTCGCCGCCTTGATCGCCGCTCTCGCCGTATCTATCGGCACTACCAGTAACCCTCATCCATTCCATTGTCAGCTGTTCCACACCGACCAAACTGTCGGAACTGAAGAACACACCGCCGGCACCGCAGATCCAACGACGGTCCAAGAAATCGCCGCACTCAAACTCAGATCAGCGACGTCAATGACCCCCTTCACGCATCATATCAACGACATACGACTCCATTCGAACGAAAAGTTTTGCCACCCATCCTATTCCGGCGGGTCAGATCCCACTGACCATATGATGGCATTCAATATAGCGATGGGAAGAGCCAACTTCGCCAACGATTAGAAAGAGGCCGGTTTATGTCAGTTGTTCGTCGAAAGTCTCACCGGACCAGCTCTCACTTGGTTCTCTCGCCTCCCGAAGAATTTAGTCGCCTGCTTCTGCGACATGTCAGCGGCTTTTCTAAAGCACTACATCATGTTCACTAGACAGGGGGCGACAACTTTTGACCTATGGCAGCTATCCCAAGGTGCCAACCAAAGCCTTCACGATTTTATGGAGAAATTCAAGGCAGTCATTTCTACCGTGGACATTCCAGACAATATCGTCGTCGATGCCCTGATGAACACCTTGTGGGTTCATTCAAAGTTCAGAGACGATTTGTATCGGCACCCAACTACGTCCCTTCAAGACGCAATTGCTTGATCTAACTTCATCTGAATGGAGGAAGACACTCGGGAAATCTTGAACAAGCAAAACGCGTCGAAGCAGGCTCCGCCCAAAGCGACTGATACTCGCCAGGAGCCACACCAGCATGTTTTGGAGATATATGAGATACTTGGAGATTTTGGAACATCTTGAAGGGAAGAACCCATAGCTGATCATCTAGGGAGTCGACAAAGCCATCGATCGATGGAACACACTTGGCGTCGACCGATGATCAAAGCTCGAGAGCGATCGATGTAGCACACTTGCCATCGATTGATGATCAAAGCCCAAGTCATAATGACAAAAATACCCTAGACGAGTTTTGACCTAATTTTAGGGCTTTATATTTATGTCTTGAGAAAGACAAAGGAGAGAGATACATAACATAAGACAGAGTTTTTACAGAGCATTTTAGTTTCATTCATTTTGTATTAGGAGAGAAATGAAAGACTCCTTCAGAGTCCTCCTGGAACTTCTTTGGTTTTTATATATTTTATATTTCATATATATTCTATTCATCTATGATTTATGTGACAAAAATCATGTTTGAGTAGTTATTAATTAAATTTAGGGTTGAATGATAGCAATCATGGATTAGCCCAAAAATATAATTGTTAGGCTAAGCTAATATTCATCAATTGAGTTGTTCTTAATGCTTGTATTCTAGAATAACTAATTAGGATCTCGATGATAGGACATTGACAACTATGAGAGTAGGTTCTGAGCCAGAATAGATTCTGTTGAACTAGACTGTTAGATACAGGCGAGAGCTAGTCTAATAAGTCTGGTGGACTTATCAAATCTCGCTCATATTTCTTTCTGATTTCATGGTCGATCGACATCAGGCCTTAGCCGTCGATCGATGGTCGTTCCTTTTGCTCGTATACGAGAGTTGGAGTTAAAAAAGTCAGAATAGTTAACATTTTGAGTTCTAGAATATTTACATTTCGTGCTTTCGATCCACTATAATTCATTAAGCTTGAAACCTTCAATCTAGCATATTTACATTCATATTCACATCTAATAGAATATTTCTATATTTGCATTAGTAGCATATTTCCATATTGCATTCTACTACTTGACAAGGAATATTTCTTTAATCTGATTATTTACTATCAGTATAAATATTCACCTAGCTTAGTCTTTAGAAATAAGAAATCTATTGTGTGCATTTGCTCTATGTGGATTCGATCCCTAAATACTATACATGATCTCTCTTGGTAAGAGTATTATTGAATGTATTAAGATTATGGTTAATTTAACAATTGATTATTTAAGATATTCATTACCCTGCTAGAACAAAACACACTGTGTCAAAAAAGTAGCTTGTCGCAGACTCATGTCTCAATTCAATGGAATTGCCAAACAGACACATCCTGGATAAGCAATAGTGAACGAGCTGGTATGGGTTTTGTGTTGCGCTATAAAAAAGGAATACTCATTTGGAGCGCAAGGAATACTCATTGTTGTCTCTCCATTGCACGCAAAAACTAGAGGTCTGATATGGGCATTGCAAGAAGTGCTAAAAACTGGAAATAGGAGGTGCGCTTTAAATTTGATTTGCGCTATAAAAAAGGATAACACATGTCTTCTTTTGTCTTTCTCTCTAGATAACATATCACACCTTAAAAAAAAGGAATATCTCCCTTTATATAAATAAATAAATAAATAAATAAATATATATATATATATATATATATATATATATATATATATATATATATATATATATATATATATATATATATATATATATATATATATATATATATATATATATATATATATATGAAAATATATTATTTAATTAATATTTGTTGCGCTATGATTGTGTTGAGTTTGTAATATAGGGTTACAAAATTTGCATTTGAGTGTAACTGTCAGGATTTTTAATATTCTAAAGCAACCCACTATTTTGATATGTTTATTTGTAAAATTTGTTACATGATGTAAGAAACATACTAAATGAAATTTGTTCTCATTCGATATGATATTAATTGTCGATCATGTGACTCACTATCAAAGATAAATCTAATATCATACATAACATCATGTAAAATATCTACATTAATAATATTTGCAAGGTCTTATCAAATACTCTCTCCGTTCTATTAAGATAGATGTTTTAGAAAAATAAATTGTTTCATAAAGATGTATTTTTTATGTTTTCTATATAAAAATTGTAAATTTCAATAAAATTAATTGAATTTATTGAAAGACCATTGGTTAAAATGCATTGGAATTTGATAATTTTTAAAAACGATATATGATTAACGTGTTTTCTTAATATGTGTGAAAACACCAAAACATCTATCTTAATAGAACGGAAGGAGTATAATTTTGGGGTTTACGAGTTTCCGTTATGATTGGTATTGTGTTTGTTAGATAAAAATTAAAATTTATGTCTTGAGATAAACTGATTTTCAAAATACAGTGTCAAAGATAAACTTTATATGTATTTTATATATTCGTTTAATTCAATACATATAAATTCAGTATGTAAGAAAATCTTGTAAATTTTATTAGTATGAAATTCCATAGCAGAATGAGTTGTATTCAATACATCGTTATATATACTACTAGGGTAAACCCGCCCTACGGACGGGCAAATAAATAAAATATTTTTACAATACTTTTTAAATGATTAATCTATTTTTTCTAAAAGTAGTATTAATGTTCATAACTTTTTATAACACTTTTAACTATTTGGTTTTCATTTTATAAATCATATACTTGTTTAATTATAATAAAAAATAAAATGTATTTTTTAAAAATGTAATTATTTATTTTCTCTCATATGTTTACTTAAGTTTAACTATACCAATAAGTCATAGATTTTTAAACGACAGTTGATTGGAGTAGAGTGAGATTATTTTGTTTCTTAGTTATATATTTATTTCATGAATTTATTTTGTTATATCAGAAAATTTTGGCCACTCAGTATTCAAGGATTCTTTCAAGGTAGTATTTGAGGATAATGAACAACATGAATCACATACATAAAAATAAGTTGAAATCTTTGTTCCAAGCGAGTGGCTTCCTTAGCCTTACATCATCATTTTGTGAATATCAAACATTTCAACTTATTTTTCTGTTCAAATTTATAACATTCAAGTCTATACCATGCTTCTTTTTGAATTTATGTTCAGCCATTAGCTAAAAATCCGAAGCAAGCACTTTTTTTTTTTTGAATTGAGAATCAAATACTATAAAAACAAAATAGTATCAATAGCACAAATCTCAGTTTATTTGTGAGATTGTGTGTACGTGTTTAGCGCTGATTTCATTTTTTGTCATGTTATGCGTATCAGCGTTTATTATTAGTTGTAATTGGCTAACTTGAGTCGTCGTGAAAGTTGAAGTATATGAAAATTCTATGAACGGTTTGAAGTGTGTGTTTTAATGAATTGTTTGCTGTTAAGTTACTAATAGTAAACGGGTACGTACGTATACGTAAGTTCTGTTCTTTGGTTGGATATTGTTGAATAATAATATTGAATATGTAGATTCTATTTTTTGTTTGGATATTGTAAAAAAATAATCATGACTTTTATTTAATAAGAAACTCGAAATAGGAAACACTGGTCATGAGGATACATATTGTGTATAAAGGGATTGTACCTGCAGAGGAGAATTGACGACGTATGTGTTTAGCTCTCACACTGTTAGAGTCTCTATATATTTTCTTCAGGCCACCATATTTCTCATGTTTATAAAACTACTCATTTCCCAGAGAAAAACATTGCAGATAATTGGGGACAACATGTATAGTCATATGATAAAAATGTGTAATTTCATTACACCATGATGCCCTGAGGAGATACAGCGGCAGGAGCCTTAGTTTACACAACGATGGCCTAAGTCCTTAGTGCCATTCCTCCAACCAAAGTAGCGTTCTGAAGCGCACATCTTGTCACTTTAGCTGGATCAATACTCCAGCTTCTCATAGGTATTAGCCATGGCATTGAAACCAAGTTCCCATTCGCTGAAAATGAATGTTTCCGAACCAAATTTTCCTTCTAATCCAGCGTTATGGACAATAACTGCAGGTTGGGCAACCAAAACATGTAGTCAAAACATAAAACTGATCCATCAGCTGATCCTATTTAGCTTGAAAAAACGGTCGTTAAAAGGAAAGAATCTTACCTTCTCTATTGTATTAGCTCCCAAATGTTCATCACAATCCTCCAGTTTCTCCTCAATGGGAGGAATAGACAGTTGAGAGATACACACACCAAAGTCGCACCACCACCAGGAACTATTCCTTCTTTGATAGGAGTAAACGTAGCATTCTTTGCTGCTCCGACTTTAATGATGGCAACACCACCAGAGCTTGGTGATTCTCTCACCGAGCTTCTCTGAGTTGTACACATAATCAGTCTTGGATATTAAATAACATAAATAGATGCGTAACCATCGTCTGAGAAGCATGTCCGACCTTAAAATCAGAAAACATGATCGAAGAGAAAGCCGTTGCAAAGTTTGTAAGGAAACTCAAATGAATAGGATGAAGCAGTGCAATTTGGAGAGGGCGTCATGACTTATATATAGTATCAGGAATTAAGGATTATCAAATCAGCGGTGGAGAGGCGTCACTGAAGTCGACATAGTGGGGTAAGTAGTCGAAAGAAGTTAATGTAAACGCTTAATGTCGTGATTCAATGAGAAGTAGTAATCTTCCACAGAGGAACGAACAGTCATCGGCGGAGAAAAATAGGGCAACCGAGAAGAAGACCGAGGCATAACGTAATTACATAACTTAACAAAGGCGATGAATCAGAAACGAAACGTCATGAAGGACACCCACACAGTGATTCCAAACGAATATTTGAGACATACAACTTCGTACAATCTCCATTGGAATTTGACCTAATCTTACCTTCAAGGTACGAAGAACCCTAAGGCAAGCAGAGAAGACGATGTTGAAACGTCTATAGCTATTAGTTTTGTTTGGTGAGCCCAAATGGCTTCCTACAGAGTTCACTTTCAAATTGTATCTAAAGTCCGTAATAATTTTGCACACGACTAAATAAAACGACGCGTTTTAACTGAAGGGACATGTGTCATACTGAGAGACTCCGAATTGATGACGTGGCAAGCTCTGGTGTGAGGAAACTCTCTTTTATATATATAGATATTATGATAATAATATATTTTTATGGTTTAATTAAAATTATGCCAAGTGTAGCTTCATTAATATGTGTTAGGTACGTATATGTTAAATATAATTATTAATAAATGTCTATGACATACTAGTAATATATAAACAAAATCAAGGGATATCAAAATACTGAATTCTGTTTGTTTTAAATTAAATGAAAAATCAATAAATACTAAAATCTAAAAATAATTTAAATTTTAGTGGTATAAGTTATAATTATTAAAATAAAATAAGGATTTTCTCTAAAATGTACTTCATAATAGAAGTAGCAAAATCAAGAACTCAACATTTTACCTCTTGAATAATTTTCCTAGTATATCATTAAATGCGATACTAAAAAAGTTGTTAAATAACATACATAACAATTTATATCTTGAAAATGCCTTTCTTGCCGACCCAAAAGCCTTCTTCGTAATATCACCCGAGGATAATCATGGTTTGTTCGACGGAACTATCTTTAACGTTTCACGAGCAAGTCGGAGCCGGGATCATGTTGATTCCAGCGGCGTTCAATGTTTTTTTGCTTTATCTTTATTGGAATTCGTTTTTGACGAAATTGTTTTAGACTATTTTTTTGTAAGTTTCCAGATGAAGATGTGCGACGGAATAATCAAATATTTGACACAATTTAATGATGTAACCACATATCAAAATCAGAGTTATTTTAATGAGAAATGGAAGTCTAAATGGGTTGCTGGTAAATATTAAAATGTAACATTTTGTAAAATATCTCATATTGGAACATAAAGTGAAGAAAAAGATATCCGAGCCAAATCAAGTTTTGGATTTTAGAATTTGACAAATGGGTTTGCGGTTAAAAAAGATTAATCTTTAATCAAAGTTATTTGTTGAAATTAATGAGTCAAGGATATCTTTCTCATCATGAATTGATTTTTGTAATCATGGATTGATTTTTGTAATCATGGATTGATTTTTGTAACATAAATCTTAATGATGATTTTAAGTGTAAAATAATTGTCTTTACACAAAAAAAATATTTCTTCCACTTTATGAAAAAAAAGAGATGACCAATCAATTTTTTCTTCTATTAACGATTTGACTCTCATAAGAAAAAACAATTAAAAACAATTCTCCTATATTTTAAAGATGGTTGTGACTTTTGGGTCTCTGCTTATTTTCTTCTCATCATCGTATGTAAAGTTTTATTTTTTTACAACTCTTAATCGATTGAACTGATTTAGCGAGATGTTGTTGTAACAACCCGTTACTTCTAAAGTTCAAATCGAAACTCGTCGAACATCAACTCCACACTTCCACTCGATAAGGTGAATCACTGAGCCGTCTTGTGGGGTTCCAAGCGGCGAGAGAGAAGAGTGGATTGTCAAGATAGTGTTTGATTTGCTGAAGGATATAAATTGTTATGTTTTTCATTTTAACAAATTCTTTGTTAGAATTTTTGGCAATGTACTAGGTATTTTATCAAGAGGTAATTGGTTTTATTCTTGATTTTGAAACTTTTGTTATTAACGGCACAATAATGGATTCTTTTAATTTAACGAGACTACCAGGTTTTCGCATAAATCGAATAGATTGTGTACAAAATTTTAACTTTATAAAATATGAACTATCTTTTTGCACCAACATATACAATATATATAGATTGAACATATTGTCATATTAAGTATAGGTTATGTTTTATTTTTCACATACATGTTTAAGACTTGTGAAGTTTTAAAAAATTTATAGAACAATTATTATATAACATTCTGAATAGAAAAGTGAGAAATAAATCTTATATATTAATTAATCTGAGGTGGTTAATGGTTTTACTTGAAAAACATAAAAATGAAAATCATAAGAATTATGTATTAGACGAAATAGTGTGAAGAAATCTAACGAATTTATATTATTTAATGTTAATATATTATTTATATTTGATTATATAGATTATACATGTATATGCATAGAAAAAGTAAGCCAATAATGTTTGCAAATTAAAATCTATTGGTCTCTTGATTTTTAACAAAATTAATGTAATTTGAAATATATTTTTTTAAATATAAAAATTTATAGGTATTGTAATTTCTGGAGTTAATGGCTTAATTGTATGTGAATATATCCTTCAAATAAATATTTTAATATACATTTGGTTTGAATTTCTTTTTTTTAAAGTATTTGGTGGTTGTAATTTTAGTTTCACTAGAAATGTTGCATAATTTTGTTTCATTTTATTACTAAAATCAAGAAATTCGCTCTCTCTCTCTCTCTCTCTGTCTCTCTCTCTCTCTCTCTCTCTCTCTCTCTCTCTCTCTCTCTCTCTCTCTCTCTCTCTCNAAGTGCAAACAAATTAATGTATTTTGTTATATATTTAAAAAAATGAAATTTTTATAAGTATTGTAATTTTCTGGAGTTAATGGCTTTAATTATATGTGAGTATATCCTTAAATAAATATTTTAATATACTTTTTGTTTGAATTTCTATTCTTTAAGTTTTTGGTGGTTGTAATTTTAGTTTTACTGGAAATGTTGCATAGATTTATTTCATTTTCTTACTAAAATTAGGAATTTGACTCTATTTTTTGAATCTTTACCATATATTTTTTAATATAAAATTGATTTATAATCTATTGAAATAAAAACAGTAACACGACTAATATTCCAAAGATAAAAAAGTAGTTTGGCTTTTGTGTCTTCTTTTATGTTGTTAACCTCTACTTATCTCTTTTATTATATGATGTATCACTGTTTTGTATTTTAAATTTTTTGAATAATGTAAAAGAAGTTCCTGAAATAAAATAATATTGATGGTCTTAAGATGAGTAATTATCTTTTGTTATTATAATTAATTTTTAAAATATATTGTGTATGGTTAACTGAAATAGACTTTTTAACGTTTATAGAGTCTAGAATTGTTACTTGTGACCATCATGATTATTTCCTTTTTATGCTCAATAATTATATTCCTTCCATATATATAACCATACTATTGTGGACCCATGATAAAAAAAATTGCTGAAAATGTTAAGGATCTGTGATGAATTGTATATTCGCTAACAGTTTTCACTGCCTAAAATTGGTAAAAGAAGTTTGGTATGTTACTCAAACCAAGAGTTTGGTTTAGCCACGTTACCATTTTCCTACACAATAGTCTAGATATATGATTTTTATTTTATAAATTTGGTCACAAAAATAAACAAAATTATGGTATATATCAAACCAAAATTGCACAACAATAATTTAAGCTACGGTGATAAGTCTAATTCATCGGGGTGAAGTAAACCAAATAAAGAAAGATAAATTCTCTAGATAGACTTTTTTAGTTTATTTTCACAAAATAACACCTAAAGAAGAAAATGACTAAAATGTTTTATCAAAGAGGTAAATAAACAGTTTTACCGATATAATTAACTAATCTAGACTTATGATTTAAAGGTAAGGGGTGAGATTTTGGGAATGGAGTTTCAATTTTTTTAAAAAAAGAAGTTTCAAAATAAAAAAAAATACTATTTTGACCATTTTATTTTTAGTGCTATTTTGGTAACAAAAATTTAAAAATGAGTTATTTGACCGAATTGTCCATAAAAACACATGTTTATACGTTACGTGTACTTTTCATTAAAGATAGAAGAGAACTTAATGAATCCAAGACTAAAACAAACTTTATATCAATATAAATTTAATAATCGTCTTATATAAAAACTTAAATAAGAAATGAGAAAAAAATATTTAGATGATAAAAAGATTCTTTTAAATTTTTTTTATCATTATGGTCACAATTTTATAAATCATAATAAAATATAATGAATTTGGAGAATGATTAATTGGTTGTTTGTATTGATTGGTTGTATTCAAAATCAGGGCATGATCATATGTTACTAAACCTGCCTAATTGTTCAAAAACTAAACATCAAATTATTATTCTTCCCATTAACATATTAGTGATGTATGTTATGGACTTCTTTTAGTTGAAACGTTTATGAATGACTTGTTACTAGAGATGTCAATTGGGTTGTCCATTTTCAATGGACATGTCCAAATGGACAAAGTAGTTTATTAGACATTAATTTTTTAAGTCTAAATTGTACTCAGTCCCAAATATCCAAACCCAAAATGGACCATTTTAAATGGGTTTTCTGCAGGGCCCAATTAAAAAATCAGTGTTACCATACAAAAATTTGTATTTAACATAAATTCATTATAATTTGTAGAACTCAAAAGCATATATAAATCCAAAAGCCTAAACAATGTTCATATTGTCATACATAATGTAAAAACATAGATAAGTATCATACATAATCCAAACTCCAAAGC
The DNA here is from genome assembly GCA_012274485.2 of Sinapis alba. NCBI lineage: Eukaryota > Viridiplantae > Streptophyta > Magnoliopsida > Brassicales > Brassicaceae > Sinapis > Sinapis alba. The sequence continues at coordinate 679,322 of MU106082.1, read as the reverse complement.
ATTATTAGTTTCATTTATACATAATCCAAACACCAAACACATTAAACATCAGTTATGTTTTATTCTTTATCTTCTCGGCTTCTTCATTATCACCATCAAAACCTGTAGCTGAAGGAGACACTGATGAACATTTTATCTTCTCGGCTTCTTCATGTTAAGCAGTGACACAAACATAAATTCTAAGAGACTATACCTTTAATAGAGCCGGGTCTTCTTCCTTCCACTCTCTTTTGCTTGCTCATCTAAGGCGTCTTCCTCATCTTCCTCATCCAAATCGCATCCACCTACAAAACAAGATAAGTTACTCAATAGTTTCCATATCAAAAATTGATTATAAATTAAACACTCACCAATCACTTCAAAACCACAAACCAGTTTCTAGCACATATCAGTGCTTGAACATTTGATGGGAGAAGTCTGCTCATGTACTTGCTGAGAACCCTACTTCCAACACTAAAAGATGACTCAGACGACATTGTTGTTATTGAGATGCATAGGACATCACAGGCCATTCGAGACAGCTCCTTAAACCAGTTTGAATTGTCTTTCCAATACTTGATGACATCTAAGCTTTTATTTGCCACCATATCAAGCACATGTTCACTCAAGTACAAATCCAAAGCAGATTTCCTTGTTCCTGCTTGTTGAGAGAAGAACGCATAGAAGCCCTGCAAAAAAAGAAAAAATTAGTTAATTTTAAGTAACTTAAATACACATTTAAAGCATTGATTCTAAATCATCAGCTTACACCATAACCAGCTGGTATAGCATCTGTTTCTGCTTCTGGTGAACTCTGTGCACTAGTATTCTTCTCTTGTAAACTCCATACAGCTTCAACATCTTTTTGCGTATTTAATCCATTTTGAATTTACAACTTGCTGGATCTAGACTATGGTAGCAGTACTCCAAAACCTTAAACTTTAGCCTAGGATCTAACATTGTTGTAATGGCTAGAATGTCGTTGTAATCTTCCCAATACTTACCAAACTTCAACCTCATGGAAGCTACCATTTCACCAATCACTTCATCTTCATGAAACTCGTTTGATCCCAACCAATTTTGAATTTTCCATACCTCCATAAAATACAGATTTGTTGTGGGGTAAGAAGAGCCGGAAATGAGCTTTGTCATCTGATAAAACGGCTGTAACAATTTACAAATCAGCTCAGCTCTTAACCACTCTGACTCTGTAGGTAAATTCTGATAACTTGTCTCGATTTCTGCAAGGTTCCTAAATGCCTCTTTGTAGTAAAGAGCCCTAGACAACATCAGATAGGTTGAGTTCCACCGCGTAGTAACATCCAAAACAAAACCCCCTTTCCTAACAAGCCCAATAGTCTACACGCAGCCTTGCAACAACAACTCTCTAGACTCGGTAACCTTGACATATTTAACAATGTCTCTGATCTTCTCCAGGGCCTCACTTATCACACCTAATCCATCTTGGACAACTAGGTTCAAAATATGTGCAACACATCTTATGTGAAAGAACTCCCCACTACAAACTAAATCATTTCTAAGTTGCCTCTTTAGAACTCCTTGCATGTTGTCATTAGAGGAAGCATTATCTACGGTTATTATGAATACCTTCTTATGCAAACCCCATTCTTTAATCAGCACCATCAGTTTCATGGCAATGGCGGGACCACAATGGGGTGGAGGGAAAGCGCAAAAAGAGAGGATCTTAGCTCTAAGGTTCCAGTTAGCATCAATGTAGTGAATAGTAAGACAGAGATAACCTTCAATGGTTATTGCTCTCCACAGATCAGTTGTCAGACAACCCTACCCGAAACCTCACTTAAGACCTGCCTAAGCTTCATTTTCTCCCTCTCAAAAATCTTAAGGACATCTGCAACTGCTGTGTTCTTACTCCATAACTCGATGGTCGGGTTGGCATACTGAAAAGCTTCCTTAACCCTTCTATACTCAACAAAGGCATAAGGGAGATCATGCTCGACTATAGACACAACAATCATTTCTAGGAATATCAATTGATTAATCTTCGCAGCACCAGTTCCAGCCAGAGTACTACCAGGGGTTTTAGAGCAGTGTTTCGAATGGCGAAGCAAAGTAGAAGTTCCACTTCTATGCAATTTTTTAAGTAATGGTGTTTACAGTAATTGCAGACGCATTTATGTTTACCATCAGGCATCCTATCTCCTTCTATGGTGAAGTGTTTCCAGCATTTAGAATGTCTAGTTTGTGTTTGCCTTTCACCATCTCGGTTGTACTCGTGAGAGACTCGTCCACCACATGATTGTTCTCGTCCATTGCCTGTTCTGAATCATCATTTTCACTCGCGTAGTCATCATCATTATTCAAGCTCATTATACTCCTATTATCCATCTGAAAGCGAACAAGACAAATAAGAATCATTAACCCATCAGCTTACAAACAAATATCAAATGAAGACACAGAATCAAGCTTACAAGCAAATATCAAACAAGACAAATAAGAATCATTAACCTATCAGCTTACAAACAAATATCAAATGAAGACACATAATCACGCTTACAAACAAATATCAAACGAGACAAACAATTAAGAATCAAACAAGTATCAAACAAATATCAAACAAATATTATACTTTTATAGTCCTATTATCCATCTGAAAGCAAACGAGACAAATAAGAAACAAATATCAAACAAATATCAAATGAAGACACAAAATCACGCTTACAAACAAACGAGAATCAAGTTACAAACCCATCAGAAACGAGCCAAAGCAATCATATAAGAACCCTAGAACCGAAACATGCAAACCCATCAAATCAAAGAACCGAAACATGAAAACCCATCAAAAGAACTGAAACATGCAAACCCATCAAACACGAAAATATAGAGAACCAAAACATGCAAACCCTTTTCAAATATCAAATGAAGACAGAGAGACAGAGAGTCAAAGAGTCGGAGAGTCGGAGATTTGGAGAGTCGGAGACAGAGGCGAGAGAGGAGACCTGAGAGAGTGAGAGACAAACACATTCAGACCGAAACATGCAAACCCATCTGAAGAAGAAGTGTTTCGATCTACCTGAAGAAGAAAAGAGAGTGATCGGAGACAAGAGATGAGATCGTCGAGAGAGGCGGATGAATCGTTGCCTCGTTGAATCGCCGAGTCGTCGCCTCGTTGAATCGTCGAGACGTTGCCTCGTTGAATCGTCGAGTCGTCGCCTCGTTGAATCGCCAAGAGAGGCTAGAGAGAGAAAGAGAGAGAACTGAGAGAAAGAGAATTCACGACTTTGATTTTTCTCCAAATGAAAATCCTAATTTTTTAAGATCATGGGTAAGCCCATGTCCAAATGGGTTAAGCCCAACGATTTTGGAATTTATTAAGTTTCGACCCAATTAGATAATTTTAGTTTTGGATCAAATGGGTTACGCCCAACTAAATTTGGACATGGCTCACCCATGGACATGAGGCGCATTTGACATCTCTAATTGTTACCATAATAAAATCACCTTACCTTACACTTTGAAAAAATGAATTAAATATTTGCTCATGATTAAGCAATGATGAAATCTTCTTAAACAAACAATACAGTACGAATTTTAGACAATTTTTTTTGAAAAAAATGCATTGTTGGTTATTTATTATAAAAGAAACTATAATGTTAAGAACCATTTACATTATATGTTTTATTGTACTAAACGTGTTATATATATATATATTAATATCGGTACGCACTACGCGCGGGATATACTTTATTTTTTCTTTAGATTACAAGAATTTTGTAAGCTCTTGTTGGTTATAAGAATTTTGCAAAAGATAATAATGTCTTTCTTTTAAAATTGTTGTGCTTCAAGAACGGATTGCATAGAGGTGAACTGGAGGAGGAAGTAAATGTGATATGATTGATTTTATATGCTTTTGAAGTTGATTTATAGTATACAATGTTTGTGAATTTGATTTGCGAGCGCGAGAATAGTTTGAATTGGGGTAAAAGTGTTTGGCTAACATATTTCATAAATTCTATGGACTTTCAAATGTGTTAGTTCAATAAAGTTGCTGTTTTTTGTTTTGTTGATATTGTATGAGCTTCCATGAACACATACGACAGTAAGTTATGAATTAATTTGGTGATGCTACGTATTATTTTCATATGAAACTACTTCTGTGGAGGAAGAAGGCGAGAGTGAACTGAATTTTATATGTAGAGATATAGATATGTTTTTATTTAAATATGTTTTTATTTAAAAATGGTTGATTGTGTATAACATCTTTATCATTATTCTAAAACTAAATCTTTACTGCGATTAACTAAATTTCATAATTTAATTATTAAAATTTGTTTAATAAGACTATGTTATATATTATGTCGGGTGGTGTAGATCATTTGATTTGTCTCATTTTAGTGCATATGTTAATATTAATGTGCTTATATTTATTTGTCATGTTGTTTTGTATTAAATTCTTAGTTATGTGGAAAATATATACTTCTTTCTTTCATTTTATTATTAAAATTATGTGTAATTTATTTTGTGACCATTTAGAAAATACGTTTATTTGAAGAAAATTACTTTAATCTTGATGACAAAATAATATTTTGGTATATAGCACGATAATAATTTTTGTTATTTATAATTCTTGTTTTTTTTTTATCTCTTTAATATTTAGTTAAAATTATATATTAATTATGTATTAATTCTTTGTTGTGGCTTTTGTCAATATTTTGTTAGTTTTTTTTATTTTAAGTTTAATGATCAAAAAGGAAAAAATATTAAATACACTCTTTAAAAAAATTGTTGGTCTTGATTTATAAATTATAAATGTTTTTTTTTGACTAAAAGCATTATAAATTATAAATGTTGTATAAAGATTGACGTCTAATAATTCTACACTAGATTTTGACCCGCACATCCGTGCCGGTATTTTTTTTTTTGAAATCTATAAATAATTTTATTTGATTGTGTACCATAGACATGCAATTTTACATGAAAGTTATTGTAAAGTTGTATCTGCAATATGTGAACACCAAATCGGTGATTCTGATAATGATTTGTTTTTTCATATATGAAATTAAAAATACAAAATGAAAAAATCTAAAACGTTTTTTTTGTAAACCATTCCAGAAACAACAAAAACATATGTTGATAGTTTGGTGTTTATAACTATGTACAAAATTAATTTGTATAATGTTCGGTTTAGTTAAAGCAATATATAATAAAAAATACTATGACTAACAGGATGACAAAAAAAATGACTAACAGTTTTATTTTAATGTTCGGCAGGTAAAACAATATATAGATGCAGAAAAAGATGTAATTAAATTATGATAAAGTAACTTGAATTGTAGTCAAATTGTTTTGGGTTCAATATGTATATATGTAATTGCAAATGACAAAATCCCATTAATTGTAGTCAAATTGTTTTGGGTTCAGTATGTATATATGTAATTGCAAATGATAAAATTCTATTAATGAAAAAATCTAAAATTAGTTATGATATCAATGACAAAATCTGTAGTTATGATATCAGTGGCAAAATCTGTAAATACTACAGAAGAATAAGGTTAGTTTCTTATGTGTACTTCTGTTTTAATAAATTAGATGTTTTATCCTTCTACGTTTAACTTTCATTAAAAATAACATAGAAATATTTTATCATTAATTTTTATATTTTTAATAAATCATTTTTAGAACTTAAACTTCATATTTTCCGTATGTAGCAACACTAATGAAGCTTTAATAAAATTTGTAGACGATAATGAAGTTAATTTCATAATACTTAAACGTTATGACGTTTCATGACTAACATAAATCATATGTATAGTTCTCGCTAGATATCACATCTGGAAAGGCTTGGTTACTTTAATAAAAGTTATGAAACTATAAGCAATCTTGGCCCGCATTAATTCATGAAGGCAACAAAAAAGTTTGATTTCGTCTTCTTCCAGATTTGCGATCTTTAACTTCAAATTCACATCGTTGTGACTCTAACAATATTCTGGTGAATTTGATTCGAAGTATCTATTCGATGGGTTATATCGGCCACTCGCGGTGGCTGTCGTCCTGTTCGGAATCTCAAGAATCGTTCTGGTTTCTTAATGCGATCAAGGCCACGTACGATTTCCTTATCTAATTTTTGCTTGGACGATTTACTTTGTTCATCATTAACTGGTGTCAAAGACGTTTTGGTTAATCCAAAGTATCGAGATATCTTTAAAAATTTGAGATAAAATGATACACACTAAATGCAGAGAGTTTGCGGGGAAACTTACCAGCTATATATATAGATTATTTTTAGGTAAAGAGATCACTGTCAATAAGTTAAAGAACGTGGGATTCATTGAATGAATGCCTAACAATCCATCGTATTCGTAGAACCATGCGAAGAGGAAGCGTTACGGCGGTGATTTCAGAAACAATTAGTTTAAAAACGAAGCTGAACCAACGGGGAAACTGTTAATAGATTTAAATTTTAAGGGCCTCAGTTGTTAACAAGGTTAAAGAAAAGAAAAGAACCGGACATGTCATGTTGAGAAAAGATGAATTGGCTTAAGGAGAAGGGAGGAAAATCCTTCTTTGTATATATAGATAGATATTGTTACTCATTTGCTGTAGAACCAGAATATGAACCCTTTTTGTACCACCAATTAATGTGTACCAGTGAATTTATGAAAGCCAACTATAAGTTCACCTTCAACTTTTCCAATATCATTCTGTACACCAATATCTACCGTTTCCAAGAGATAACTATATAAATACTAAATGTTACGGGTGTAAAAGACGGTGAAGATGAATTGAAGAGGAGGTCAACTGAAGACTCTGATGTAGTGTATGTGTAGCTAGGAAAAGGTGCCTTAAATGAGCTGCACAGATCATAGGGAGTTACAAAATAAGTTAGATTTTTGGTAAGATTATATATGCCTACAGGTTAAAAACAGAGAAATACATAATGTCTTACGTACTGAATCGGTTTTGGGTCTTTGCCCTGTGATTCAAACGCTTGCCTTCATGTATCTGTAGTAGACATTGTCATATAAGAGAACTTTCCAAAGGTAAGAGTTAAGAGACTCACCATTGTCATCTCCGGTAGACAATATAGTGCGGAAGCTTCTTCACAGAGGTCAATTCTCTTTGGGTTCCTGCTGGTAGATAGAACACTCAGTATCATAGAACTATAAAACATATAAAAAATACAGTTTACAAACTAAAAAAACAATAAACCCAATCGAACAGATCAACCAAGAAAATATAAAACACACAAACATAAGAAGGCAAAGTAGAAAAAAACAGAGTTCAGATTCAAAAAGAAGAAGACGACAAAGTTCAAACAAAACTGAGACTTTGGATACAATCAAACTTTCATGATCAATTTAACTGTGTAGCCGTCGTCAAATTAATTTAATTTTTAATTTAAAATTACAAAACAGTAAAGAAGAAGCAAGAACAAAAAAAATCGTCCATCTTCTCGTGAGGACAACAACACTTAATAGAATTAGCTTATGATTGAAAATATTGAACTGATAAATTTGATGGGATAGACCATACCTTTGTTTATTACTGCGTTAAAGACATCGTTTCGATTGATCCTCAGTCCATAATGTCTCCAGTTTTGGTGGCCGGTAAGATGAAAAGAAACAGAGCTTCAACGTGATAAGTTTCGATCAAGATGTTCTAAAAAAAAAGGCTCCGTTCAAGGCGGTGGAGTCTTCAAAAAAGAACTCTGTGAGTCTAATTTTGTGTATACTATACAGGCCCTTTAAAATTAATTCTAGAACCAGATACGAAGTTCAGTCAGAAGCCCGGAGAAAACATAGATCATTTTTTTTAAATGAAACAATGAGTTTTGATGTAAAGGACATGTGACGCGTCCAGGAGAGAGTACAACTCTTCTTTATATAAATAGATAGATGTTTTTTTTTGTAAAAAGGCATAATGTGTTATATATTACTTGTCCCATTTTTGGTTTTCAATAGTATCTTAGTGCGTGTTGGCCGCTTTCACTAATCTTTGAATAGATGATTTCTTCATCTCCTAGAGCTGAAGACAGTTGTCAGAATATTTATTAAGGTTTTGAACCCAAAATGTCAGAGCTACACTTGAGATGACTCAATTATTGAGTCAACTGGCAACTGGAATTGCAGTGGAACTAGTGGTTTGGCTTTGTAGTTATGCGGATTGTCTTCTGCATCCAACCTTATATCAGGCTACTCATTTCCGAACCTAAACGTTCCAAGTTGGAGTCAAAAGCAAACCAAAATATTGACTATGATAAATGTATTCCAGGCCATGAGTTGTGTGGGAAGATGGAAGCATTGTTTCATGATTGGGGTCCTACTCTACTTGAAAAACTTCTCCATGTTATGAAAACCCTCCTAATCCTCAGTTACCAATATTACAACACAAAACTTATGTCTTCCCAGGACATGTAATGACACAGTCAGCTAGCAGATGTCAATGGGGGAGTATGAGAAAGTTGTGGCTAATACTCATTCATTAACCCGATTGTAAGAAATATAATTTATATACAACCACGCTCTACCAATTATCCTCTAATTAATTAATTAGATGTAAGACATGCCGAAACAATTAAGAGATAGTTTATACGTTTATTAGTGACTTGATGCTGGATTTGGTTTGTCTGCAAGTACCATATTACCAAATATATTTTCCTTCATGTTCCGTGCAATATATTCGGTGATACTTTCATCTCCCTCTACCCATATCTCACAGCAATAACGATCAGATGCAATAAAATCTCAAATCTTGTGACTCTCATGAGAAGGAAAGAAAGAAAAGTCACTCTTACTTTAAACAAGTACAAATGCATTAGCTTAAATTTAACATGAAAATTAACATTTGCAGTAGCTGAAACATTTCCGGAGGGAAGTTTTCTGATATTGTGAGCAACCTAAAATAGAATCATCATTTATAATCATACTTCTTGTTCTTGTCACATCAACGTCCGATCCAGATGAGAAAGGTTGCTTGCAGTTTTAGAGTAAGAGAGATCAGTGCTTTTATCTTATAGTCCCTAAATCAATTAGGATGATTATAAAGTAGAAAAATATTATCAGACAGGAAAATAAGTCAATGTGATTTATAGAATGCACATTCAAGCATAGAAGCCATGAAACATAACACAACATGTACAAAGCAAATCAAAGGTATCATAATTCAATTTTGCAGTAAGATAATTAGATCATCAAAGTGTGATTCATAAATTTAGGGATCTAGAAGATAATATTCACACGAATATGCATCACTATATATATTAGCAATATTCAGAAATGTAATATAGTGCAGAATTCCTGACCAGGGAGGCGGGGATGAAAACAAAGCTAACATCAAATTAGAGGTGTTGAGTATATCTGATTAGCTCACAGAAATTTGTTAAATCGTCCGTAACTGGAAAAAGAAACCAGGAGTATGAGACAAACTAAAACTCAAGAGAGGGAGAGATAAAGCTTACTTTCCAAGTACATATGCTGAGCCCAATGAGGCTAATAGCCAGGGCTGTGCCTGAATATAGGCTGGTCAAACATTTGCTTGAGGGCCAATAAGGTTTTAAAAAAATATGGGGCCAAATTTTAAAATGATTAAGTAGCTGAGATGGTACAAGCATCTATTATTTAGTGTAACTCCAATTGCCCTGGGTTCAAACCCTTCCCCACCCCCTCTTCGTTTTTTTGTTTTGCTTTATTGTAATTAATTAATAATTTAATACTTTTATTAATAACAAAAAACTAACTTTACTTATAAAAAAAGGAAATTTGTTAATGATCAGCATTAATTATATCAATGCCTAAAAAGAAAAAAAAGTTCAGTTAACAAAACCTAATCGATTGTTTCTAATTACTTTCTTAGCCCTCAAATAACAAAGCGACAAAGTCCTTTTTTCTCTAGCATCATATACAATCATATTGGTAACTCTAAAGTTTTGTTAATCTAATTCTTCAGTATGTTAGTTTCATCCAATCTCCTTAGTCTTTATTTTCTTATGTATCGTTTTTCTTTTGTTTTATTTTTACAATTTCACTGACTTTTCTTTTTTCCTCTCTGTTCTATGTTTTTCATGGCTATTTCTTCTAAGATTTAATCTGATTTTATTATAAAACATACAGAACAAAAAAATATATTGTTCAATGGTTAGTTGTTAAAAAATCCACTATGGAATTAGCTCTTTATCTAGTTCTTTCGTTTGTTAGTTTCTCTTATTGTTAGTGATAAGTTTTTAATTTTTAATTTTATTTTAGTTGCAGAACTAAAAAATGCCTCCAAAATCATTAAAAGGTGAACAAACTGGTGTATCAAAAAGAAAAAGAAAAAGAAAAAAAAAAAGAAAAAGAAAAAGAGACCAGGATGCATTCATCAAAATTCAATGTTGAGGTTTGTCAAAATAACTAAATCTCCTAGTCCTAATATAGCTGATGTTTTAAGAGATGATGAGAATGTGATTGAGAATGATACTGAGAATGAGAACGAGATTGAGGATTATGCTGAGACTGAAAATGAGATTGAGTATGAAGACCATGGTGAGAATGAAAATGAGAATAAGAAGGATGATGAGAATGAGAATGAAGATGTGACACACTATGAGATAGAGATAGAGATGGAGATGGAAAAGGAGAAAGAGAACGAGGATGATGATGTGGATGACAAAGAAGAGGAAAAGGAGTATCAAACATGTGACGACATCAGTGATCCTGCAAATTAGAAAAATATTGACAACAACACTAGAGATTTTTTAGTTGAAAAGGGTCCATTGAAAAGATTGCCAGTTGATTGCCATTTTCCTAGAAATAAGATTGGACGATGTTTTTCTCATTCATCATACACAAGTGAAATAGTGAATGGAAAGATGCAAGATAGACATTGGTTAATTTACTCTAAAATAAAAGATCAAATCTTTTGTTTTTGCTGTAAATTATTTACACGAGATAAAAATAGTAATCAATTGGCAACTACTGGTTACAGTGATTGGAGAAATGTTTCAAAGATGCTTTGAGAACATGAAAAGAGTCATAAGCATATTATTTGCATGACTAGTTGGATAGAGATAGAAGTGAGGCTGCAAAAGAATCTGACTATTGATAAGTATGTCCAAGAAGAAATCAACAAAGAGAAAAGACATTGGAGAGATGTGTTGTTAAGGATCATTGTTGTGGTAAAATAGCTTGCTAAGAATAATATAGCATTCTGTGGAGTAAAAAATAAGATTGGTCAAGATGGCAATGGAAACTTTTTGGGAATGATTGAGGTGATTGCTGATTTTGATTTGGTAATGATAGAGCATGTTAGAAGAATCAACAAAGGTGAAACCCATTATCATTATCTCAGTAGCAAAATCCAAAATGAGTTGATAGAGATGCTTGGAAATGAGATCAAAAAGATAATTATAAAGAAGATTCAGCGAGCAAAATATTTTTCAGTGATTCTTGATTGTACTCCTGATATAAGTCATAGAGAACATATATCCTTAATTATTCGATACGTGGATATTTCTGAGATCTCACCAAAGATTGAAGAATTTTTCATGACTTTTTTGGTGGTTAAAGACAAAACTGGAGAAGGGCTTTTCAACACCCTTCAAGATGTATTGGTTGATCTTGATTTGAATATTGATGACATTAGAGGACAAGGTTATGGCAATGGGTCAAACATGAGAGGGAAACATAAAGGAGTGCAGAAAAGGTTGCTTGACATTAATCCAAGAGCAGCTTACACACCATGTGGCTGTCATAGTTTGAATCTAGCGCTTTCGGATATAGCTTCCTCACCAGAAACAGCAGTTTTGTTTTTTGGAATTCTACAGCGTATTTATTGCTTGTTTTCTTCTTCAACAAATAACGCTGAAGTTTTCAGAGATATCATGAATGGTATTACAGTGAAACCATTATCACAAACTCGCTGGGAGAGTCGTGTTAACAGTGTGAAAGCAATACGATATCAAGCGCCTCAGATGCGAGAAGTTTTATTTTATTTGGCAGATAACAATGATTATCCTAAAACAAGAAGCGAAGCTGAGTCTCTTGCAATGAGTGGCATCCATGGAATTGGAAATTTTGAGTTCTTATTTGGAATGGTCATTTGGTATGAGCTTCTATTTGCTGTGAATAAAGTAAGCAAAATTTTACAGTCAAAAGATATGGATATTGGGATAGCTATTTCTCAGGTGCAAGGACTTGTTTCTTTTCTAAAAAGCTATAGAGAAACCGGCTTTCAGGAAGCGAAAACAGAAGCTGAACGGATTGCTATAGATATGAAGATTAATCATGGCTTTTCAGTAAAACCAAAACGTGCTAGTAGAAAAAAACAACATCACGATAAAGAACCTGAAAATGATGAAGAAAGTGTAATTCTAACAGCAGAAGAACATTTCAGAGTTGATTACTTCATCAAAATTGTGGATCAAAGTTTGGTTTCCCTTGACAGAAGGTTTGATCAACTTCAAAATTATGAGAAGACTTTTGGATTTTTGTTTGACTTGCAGAAACTTAAATCTGCAAAAGATGATAGTTTGATGACTTCTTGTGCCAACCTAGAAGCTTATCTAAAGTATGGTGTGCATTCTGACATTGATGGAAATGATCTGTTTATGGAGTTGAAGCTTCTAAAAAATGTTCTACCAAAAGAAATAAAGAAACAACTTGAGGTATTAGATTTTTTGAAGAAGATGGAAAGATGTTATCCAAACACATGGACTGCATATCGTATAATGATGACTATTCCAGTTTCGTTTGCTACAGCAGAAAGAAGTTTTTTCAAAGTTGAAACTTATAAAGTCATATCTACGATCGAGTATGTCTCAAGAAAGATTGAATGGATTATCGATATTGTCGATTGAAAGATCTATGATTAAAGAGCTTGATTATACATACTTGGTAGATGAGTTTGCAAGTAAAACTGCAAGAAGAGCTATATTTCAAAACTAATGTATTGTTATATATGTTTTTCTTTTGACATTGTTTAGCATTATTATTTTACGATATTTTTCATTAATTTATGGGGCCAATTTTTTTTTCGCTTCTAGTCTGGCAAATGTCAGGTACGACCCTGCTAATAGCCCCTAGATACCTTAAGCTTCCTCGGAAGATATCATCTACCCATTCAAGACTATATATTGTAGTTATATTCATCGTAAAAGAGTTTTTTTCTCTGAGGCTACAATTATATGGGCTTTATTCTAATATAGGACACAACCCTCTTCTTCTATTCTATAAAACCAAATAAATTTTACATAAACCCCCCCCCCCCAAAAAAAAATTAATTACTATAATGTCATTAATGAAAGTCCAATCTCAACCATTGATTCATTTTCTTCCTTATCAATCACAACTACACAATTTTTATTTTTATTTTCTTTTTTTCAACTGAGATACATTTTCTATTTAATCTCAACCACATAATTATTTCACTTCTTTAATCACAACCACACAATTTTCTTTTTATATTTCTCTCATTCGGCTGGTACAACTAGTATAACTCGTACAACCAATATGTTAACAAATTGTATAACTGATATAATTGGTATAACTAGTATATAAATAGTATAATTCATGTGCACTATCCAACGATTACAATATGCATAGCTAGTAAATCATGTTTTTCATATGAAATAGGCAAACAAATATTTCTATTGGTCTATGGTAACAAAGTTTCATATATTTGTTTGTAGTTTTTTTAAAAAGTTATTAGATTATTATACTACACTCTTACCTTTACATTATATATATATATCTACCTTATACTTTAACAGTTTGTTTATTTGTTTGTTCACCATATTTTTGAAAAACACACACCAATGACATTTTTTTTAAAAAATAATGATTTCATAATATGTGATACCAAGTATGTAAACATATAAAAATTATACAACTGAAGTATATTTAGTTTTTATGTGGTGCAACTAAGTTTTTCAATTTTGCTATCAGATTGTAATACTAGTCCAACTAGTATAAATACTTTGAATATACCAGACATAAAATACTAGTACAACTTCTTCAATTAATTTTTTTTTTAAAATCATTTGGCTTTCCATATGAAAATAACTGCATACTAGACAAGTTGGAAGGTCCTTAGAATGGTTTATCCTAATTATTTAAAATTTAACCATTTTTCTAAAATTATTACACAATTACATAAGTTTCCATGATCTACCTTGTACTTTAAAGGTTTGTTTACTTGTTTGTTCACTATATTTTTGAAAAACATATACCAAATATATTTTAATAAAATTATTGGTTCCGTAGTATGTGATTCTAGGTATGTAAATATATATAAGTAGTACAACTGATGTATATTTATTTACTATTTGGTACAACTACATATTTAAAATTTTCTACCAAAATACAATTATGTACAAACTTGTACAACTCAAAATTTGGTACAACTATGTATACGATTGTACAACTAAAATATTGGTACAACTACTTGTTAATAAATTTATCACATTTTATTTCTTCATTGTAGAAGTTAAAAAATCTATTTGGTTTTTCATATGAAAAAACAATCAACTAGCCAAACTTGTAGGTGTTTAGAATGGTCTTTCCTAAATATTTGTATTTTTTGAATAATGTTTTTGGCAATTATGACATCATCACATAAGTTTCTATATTCTATCTTATACTTTAACCAAAAACATACATCGAATGCATTTTAACAAAATTACTGAATGTATTAATTATTTTAAATTTAGTATATATATGAATATATACATAAATATATTAAATATTTTAAATTTAATAAATACATGAATGTATTCGAAATAGATTTATATACATAAATATATATAAATTATTTTAAATTATATATATAAAAATATATAATATATAAAATATTTTCCAAAATACTTAAAAAAGATATACAACTAGTCAAAATAATGTATAAAATATCTAAACTACTCAAAATATCAAAAATATTTGAAATATCTATTAATTATTTTTCCAATTATTTAATCTAAATAAATATATTTAAAAATAATTGCCACACTGAAACATGTAAAACTAGTATAATTGGTACAACTACTAAGTGGTAAGCTAGTATACAAGACATATAATACTAATACAACATATACAATTTTATTATATATTAGACATATAATACTGAAACAACTGGTACAACTTGGTATTATATATCTGACATGTAATATTGATACCACTGGTACAACTATGTCAATTTAAAAATTTAGAAACTTCATTAGGTCTTCCATATAAAACAAACAATGAACTGGCCAAATTGGTAAGTTGTTAGAATCGTCCTTCCTAATTTTTGTTTAAACAATTTTTTTATTGTTATTATTCTATCACATAAGTTTTAATTGTGCATCATATTTTAAACACAATAGTTGGTATATCAGATTGGTACTACTGATATAACTGATACAACTTTAACATTTAGAAAGTGATTTTTTCAGTATACTCTTCTAAATGTATTTATTCTGCAACGTTTTCTAGCTCGCAACTACTTTCTTCGCTTCGAAGCAAAAAGATGAAGATGAAGATGATTTTTTCGAAAATAGTACAACTAGTATAACTAGTACAACTAGTAAACAAATCATTATCCAAATTAAAATATTATGGAAAATAAACTATTCATATATTTTGATACATGTACGTGAAAGAAGATTAGACCAACATGTCTTATTGGTTTTACATTATCATCTTTTCTAGCATCATTGAAAACAAAAATCAAATATCACAATATAATTAATTGTAAAGTTTTATTAGTTATACATGTCTTAGTTGTAGTAGTTATACTGGTTATACTCAATGCAGTTGTAGTAGTTATACTCGTTATAGTTGTACTAGTTGTACTAGTAATACATGTGTTCTTCTTTGTCGCAAAATTTTTACAATTAAGATGAAATCCGATTTCACATAAGAGGAAATTGATTAAGGATGATAATGGGTTGATCGATTTGGGATAAGAACAAAAAAATAAAAATAAAAATCTGGGTTAAGAATAAGAACAATAAAATTGGATTGTGAGAGGTGGAAAAAAATTGTGTTTTGATTTTGGGATTTAGGGTTAATTATGGGTCAAATTTTGGATCTAATTTTTTGTTAGTTTTTGGATAAAGTAATAATGGCATGGATTGGTAAATAGATTTAAGTCTTTATGAGTTTTTAGTAAGTCTTTATGATTTAGGGTTAATTATGGGTCAAATTTTGGATCTAATTTTTTGTTAGTTTTTGGATAAAGTAATAATGACATGGGTTGATAAATAGATTTAAGTCTTTATGAGTTTTTATTAATTTTGGTTAGTTTTCTATTTAAAGTTAAATAAAAAAAAAAGAAAAAGAAATGGGGTTAGTTTAGAATAATGGATCCCCCTTGTGAGTCACATGAGAATTTGATCCCAATTACACTACCAACACACCAGACCAACAATTATTTTTATTTTTTTTTGACATCAACCAACAATTAATCAGAGGGAGTGAACCATTACGAAACTGGAATTGAATCTTAAGGAATCGAAAGCAGCACTTTAGGAAGTTGATTTCATATCATATAGGTAAGTGGAATTTAATCGTAATGAATTAAATATGAGGAAGTCAATGTCATACCTTCTCACTGATCAGAAGGAGCTCTACGGTAATTAGTGGATTCAGTTTGCTATTAGTGCTAGGTTTCGATTTTGATAGAATTTAGGTTTAGATGAAGCGATTTATATAGGAGGAGGATGAACGAGAGATGGAACGAAACCAGGAAGAAGGATTAAAGAGAATCATTGATTGATCAGGAGGGGTTACAGAGATAGATATGGAAGACGAAGTGGAAGGGCTCGATCTGTGTGCCGGATATGAGGTTTTAGGAAGTTAGGCTTGATGTGGGACATGATAATTTTTTAGAAACCAAAAATAGGCCCAGTTTTTCTATTATGTCGACATAAGCAATAGTGACGTGGTAACTAAATGATCTCTGATTCGTTTATTTTCTAATCCGAGGTGGACACTCTAAAAAGCCTCCCTCAATTTCTTTTATATATTGCGATTTACTAAAAATGTAAATAATGAAATGTTTATATCAAAGAGGATGCTCTTCCAACATCATAACAATGATAACAGTACAAACAACAAGAATATACATTATATTTATTTGTCATTTATCTTATTAAAATATAAGTACAAATAAAAAATACCCCGAAAACTTACAACTTATTTACAAAGCAATGTCACTGAAGTAAATAATAAGTCTACTTTAAATATTTTTTATCTTTTACTAATTTAATAAATAATATCTTATATTGATCCTAAATTAAAATATTTTTTTAATTACATTTGAATACTAGTGAGAAACTACCTAATCCTAACTTTTAGCATTTATTATTTTCTATCAAACTAAAATACCATAAAACATACTTAAATTGATTTTCAAACTAATTAATGTTAAAACATAAACTTAAAAATAACTAGTTAATAAACATAAAAAACAAATAATGCTATATTGGTTACGGAAATACCTTAAAACTATGAAAAAATCAATTTAGATATATTAATGTTATATTGTTAATAACTAATAATCAGTAAACATGACAAAACAATCATAAATCAACCACTTAAATCAATTTAGATATCCATTTACTAAATTTAGAATACAGATTGTTTTAAAGTTAAATGGTTATATTTTTCATTATTTATTAGTAATAACTAATAAGTAAAGGTATAAATAAAATAATCATTTATATAATATATAAATAAAATATAATTTAATTTATAAATATATTATTTTATGTATATTTTTATATAAATAATAATTCAATGTAAATTTAATATTATAAATATTGAAAAGTACAAAATACATAGCACCAGATTTTAAATAGTATATTAAATAATTTTCCTATACATTATCATAAAATTTTGATCGATAAAAAATACATTTATTCGGATGTACGGATCATATTCTACAAATGCGGATGATACAATTGACAGTTTACAAGATAAAATATAATTACTTAATATAAACTATAAATTATTATGTTTATAAATGTCATATAACAATTATTTAATACAAGTGAATTTCAAAAATACTTATTATCACTTAGACAAATAAATAAATATTTATAAACAGTAAAAACAAACATTCGTGTGGGTGCACATATCAAACTCTAGTAAAAATTTAAAAACATTTTTCCACTCAGGGACAAATATAGGTACAGCCAGATAAAATATAGGTTCTGACTCCCAAAATTTTTGAAGATCTTTTACATAGATAAATTATGGGGAAAAATCTTTTTACTAAGATTCTTAAGAAATATTTTAACTTTCCAAATCTGAGATCGCACCCTGTTTCCACTACATTATAAAAAATATTGGGAAGCTTTAAGGATGGGATGGTGAATATAAATGGACGAGAGAAGAAGGAAGAGTGGCCATCCAACCATCTTTATCAATGAAAGTTTTACGATCTAAGAGAAACTGAACATCTTTAGCTGATAGATTCTTCTCCCAACAAACTCTTTCATTCTTATTTGCTCCTTCTCCTGCGCAGTTTACCTCCGCATATGTAAATTTATCCCTGATCATATTGTTTGCAGTTCACTATTATCTTTAGAATATGTTTTCCAGAAATGTAACACATATACATTGAAAGTAAAAGAGAATAAGAATAACTTACTCTTGGCTTTTATAATACCAAGCATCCCAACCTTGAGGAACAATAACATTGGCCATGTTTGTTTTATAAAAGACAACTCTAGAGTAGCTTCTGTAAGCTCTTCCTAAGAATGCCTTACCATTTCCCTTAATAACACAATTGTTGAAAACAAATCCACTTGTGTCTTGCTCGCTTTCCCTCCCTTGCGCTGTTATGAATCCCGCTAACATTTCTTTGTTGTTTACCATTTCCTCCGATGTTACTCCTTTAACGTATATCAAGCAGTTCTGCGTCCAAAAACAAACTCCATTAGATATATTTGGTTTAACATGAATGAAAAATATAAAGAAAAAGAACAGATTTTGCTTGGTATGTTGACTTTTGTTTGGCATGTTCGTTTGTGACTCGGCCCAGACTTCAAACGGACTCCAGTTGTCTCCATCCTTGATCCGACAGATATACTTTATTATCTTTCTGTACAGTATTGTTGTATCACAAGTTCGCAACATCCCTATATCTAACCCACAATATCTTTCTTATGAGAGAAATATGATATATATTACTTGGTATATAGATTGGCCTCTTCCCCATATGAAATCAATGGCTCCTTCAATGTAACATTTTTGGAAATAGTGACGGCCTAGTAAATCAGCGAGCGTGTCTTGGACACTGATAAATCTGCAGCCGTAGAAACACGCCTTGTCTGCCACTAATATAGCCGATGGAGCTACCTTTATCTCTTTATACGGCACTATTTGTTTTATGTTGGTATAAGTATTCTGCACAATCAGGATGCAAGAGATGTATAATTCATTAGAGTATCTTATGATACTCACATCCAAAGTGTGAAATTTAATCAGAAAACTATCTAATCGTAATAGAACCAAATGTGCTGATGATTAATGTCTGACAAATAATGAAATGATGGAAAAAAAGATATTAAAATATTGAAAACATTTGGGTGAACAATTCTTTTTACTGAATGATTATTAAAACTTGTAGTTTCTTTGTGCGGATCATTTACTGTTTATTTATTTTAGTAATTTTGTTTACATGTGCATAACCTATAATGAAAGCATCATTTTTACTAAATGCAATGATTGTTCGAAATGAAAGTCAATGCGGAGTCATGCTTTTGAAATATAAAAGTGTGAATGAGTAATATACCATACATTTTTACAATACAATGAAACCTAATTGACGGGGAAAAATTAAAGTTTAGTCTTATATCCGCAAATACTATAATTAATTAGAATTGTAAAAGGTTTATTGTATAAATATGTGTTAAGGATGGTGAATTAATTTCAAGAAGGTACTTTTGATATATTAACGACACACCTTGATTGAGACTTTGAGAGACATATACATGCCAAGAAAAACTACAAATAATAAACACTAACCTTGAACGTTATATTGATAGCGACGAAGTATTCAGCGTTTAATCTGAACGGACCACTCGAATTAGCTAGTCCTGCATCATTATATTGAATTATAACTTTCGATGGATTGTTCCCCTGTATTACGATCTTTTGCTTCTGGATTACTATCTTTTCGCTGCATCAATATACACGCATATGTATCTTGTTAAACTCAAATAAAAGACATATTATTCGCTGAGATAGGATGATGTCGAGCAGTTTTTTTTTGTTTTGAACATTATGTCGACCAGAACTTGTAAGAATATCCGGTCACATATTTGTAAACAAATGGTGTATTTTGCCGTGCATGTTTTTCAAAGATATATTATGTGCATAGTTTTAAAAGAATTTGCATCTGCATACTTTTATAGTATATATGTGTGATTATGTACACCACTTATATACACAGTAAATTACCACTGCATACCTTTAAAAGAAATCGCCCAAAATTGTAGGATTTCTCAGAAAATAAATCCATAAAAAGCAATTGGTTGACGAAAGTAGAGATGAGAGAGCTTACTTGTATGTTCCATGTTTAATATAAATCTTAATCCAATCGTTATTAACAGACGGAATGGAATCGATGGCTGCTTGGATGGTTCTGAAATTACTTGCACCATTATGACCAACCACCACTGTTTTTACTATCTCTTTGTTGAAATTTTTCAGTTCTAAACCATTAGAAGAGAAAAGTGATGAAGTAGCGGTGGATAAATATAAAAACGAGAGAGCCAAAACATTCTTAAGATATTTCATTGGCTAAAACCAAAGGTGATCAACTTGAGTTTTTAATCCTCTAGAGTTGCTTTGAACCATTTTTATATTTGAAAAGTTATGTACGCTTATTGAATTATAATGACATTTTAACTAATTAAGAACTTGTCCACTTTAAATGAGTTTATATTTCTTTACCTAATTCCAGAAATAGTTAAAGATCCACTGATTTATCCTAACAAAAAATCAGGTAATTACCCATTAATTGGCTATGTTCTATTTTTTTTAAAGCAATTTTAAGGTACTTAGCTAGACTAATGCAAATGGTCATATCTATTAAAATATTTTTTAAAAATAAAATACATTTAATACTTTTCTCAATAATTTTCATAACAAATTTTGAAACACAGGAATAAAAAAGAATAGGTAAGATCTTGGCTTAAATATATCTTTCTAGGATTAAATCAAAGGGGTGGGGTTTATTGAAATTGAACTGAGGATTTTAGAGAGTTTTGGAATTTTCTTAAAATCTCATGTTATTGAACTGATTATTTTAAATGTCTTTTTCAAATCAAGTGTTATTGAGTATGAAGTTTATGTAAAATCATTTTAAATCACTTGTAATCTCTTGATATTCAATTAACAAGTTATAAAACCTAAATCAGATCTAGTATTATTCAAAGTTGAACAATATTTTAAAAGAAAAACTTGAAAATGGATTTTATCTTTGTATCATTTTTTAGTTAAAAGTGTTTTCATAGAATATTACGTCTGCAACTGGTATTTGCAAAAACCCATAAGAAAATATCTCAGAAACAAACATACATAAACATTTTCATTGGATTCTCAATGGAAATCACCACTTCAAATTAATGATCTATTCGGTCCAGTTTCATTGATTTCCTGAGGTCCCAGTGTTTAATTGACATAGAGTATATTGTAACTGAGTTTCAATTAATGATGATGTGAAAAAAACATAAATTAAAAATTACAGTGATTCAAAGATGTATGGTCATCATCTTTATGTTGATGAGCTCTACAATCAAGTAAGAGATGTAAAAATCTTGAGGTCAACTTTGAGGGATATAATCAACCCATGAATTGGGTTATAAGAGAAAGAATCTCACAATTCAAAATTGTTACGGATATGCTGAAAATCTGGGCATATAATGACTAAGAGAAGCATAACCATATCTTATGTGCCTATAAAAACTTAAGGAACAAATTATTGAAGATATTTTTTGGAGATTCTGAAGACACTAACAGAGATGTTGCAACTGTTGTTTCTGTTACTACAACCATCGGGGAAAGATGCCGGCTGTATTAGTCTATTTGTCATCATCACTATTGGATTTACGATTGGTTTATAATTTTTTTTGCTGAGAGTAACCATTGAATCTTAAAACTTGTTATGAGTGATTACTGAACCTCTGTCATCAAAAGTTACGATGTCAAAAGTAAAATATTGGAGTTACAAAGACGATGAGTTTAAAGGCAATTAATTATCTTGTTGTATATAATTTTTATTCCGTAGAAAATTGAGTTATGACAAAGATTAAATCATCTAAAACACTCTGACATTTAAAAATACATTTCACTAGAACCATCAGTATTTACGTTCTAATCTGTTGAATTTCACTAAAATCATCCTAACTTCTTCTAAATCTACTTAAATATAAAATCCTCTCAAATCTTCTAAAATATAAGAAACTTAAAAAAGATTAAAAAACTTATAGCCATAGAAAAAAGGTAGGTAATCTGACACCAATAAAATAACTTTTAAAAGACTAAATTTCTTTCTAAAGATAAAATAACGTTAAATAACTTATTTAATATACCTATTGTATATTTATATGTACCAAGTAGGTAACTCTTAAGCTGAGATAAGATTTGTGTTGTTCGGAATGTGTATGGAAAATGTATTAATATCATAGAATTTTCACTTTTATTGGTTAAATCTAAATTTAATTTATAATACTTTTATTATAATTAAAATTTATTTAACTTAATTGTTTATTTTTGTAAAAAATATCTAATTTTGTTATATTAAAAAAATAAAATGGTCATTATATTAAAATAAAAGTATTATAGATATTATAAATAAATTAGTCATAATTTTTTGGGCAAAATATTCTTATATTGAATATCTAAAAGTTCAAATATTTTCAGTTGCATGATATGGAATAACACGTAAGGTTCATTTAGTTTTATATTATGGTTAAATTGATAAGATAGATGTTTTAAACAAATGGCTAATTAGTATATTACTATAATAACAGTATGAATGAAGGATATGATTTTGAACTAAATATGTTGGATAAAGTGACATTTTTCCACAATAACTGACGGTGTTGGCCTTCAAAACTCGTGTACGTAATGTACATTTTATATTTTGGTGTGTTTCACACACTAACCTGAAGACTAAGATGATATAGAAGAAAGACAAAAATTAAATTTATTTGGTTTTAGTAATAAATATTTTACCCCTTCCATTGTATTAGGTAGTTTAATAATCTACTAATTAATGATAAAATCTGCATGCAACTTTACTGAAAAAATCACATTTTCACATCATATGATTTTTTTTTTAAATGGATACACATTTCTTAAATTGTGAATATTGTTTGCAATTAGAATTATGTATGCTATGTTAAAGAATTTTCATTAATATTAAAAATAATTTATTAGAGTGAGAAAGCAAACACCATACCAACAAGACACACTAGAATAGATAGATAGAAAAAATCAAATAGAACACTGATAAATAAGGGTACATTACATGGTAGAAACAAAGATTGAGATAAAAAGAGATATGAAATATATGTCATGTCGTACCAAAAAGAGTAAGACGCGGACTAAGAGAATGACATAAAGAAGTCAATGATGAAATATAATTTTTTATATATTAAAAGAGAAACATTTGATATTAATGTGTTCACACTATGTTTGCCACGTGGCAGTCTCACACCAATTTGAGAATGAGTACGCTGACGTGTCACGTGTAGAGAGTTTATCAGTCAAACTCTTCATAAATATGTTCACACTATGTACTACTTTATTTTTTTTCATTATAAAACTCACATGCATGATTCTATGGGTTATACAAAAGTTCCACATAGAAAGACGATTTACAAAATAACTTATTAACATGTCTTCTCTTTCATAAACCTTTCAAACTCGCTTACACAATATACTTGAGTGTTTTTGTCAATACTAAACTGACATATAATTTCGCTTTGCTAATATATTACATGACACATTTCATATAAACAGAAGTCAAATAATCTCACATTTCAAAGATGATTAGAATATAATGTTCCATATCAAAACAACAAAACTCATAAACAACTTTGAGTCAATTGGTAGCAGAACATTGCATACTTCTTTTTTACTCGAAATGTCTTTGTTCTTACCCAAGATAATATTTGTGATTATAAGACTATGTTTCTGGTCATTTAACCTGAAAATACAAAGCCATTTATTGAGTGAGGAACATTTGGTGATGGATTCAAAAGGATCGAGTGAAGTAACATAGAGAAATATAAAGAACTTTCGGTGATGGATTTGAAAGGATTGAGTGAAGATATTGAATTTTGCGAATGAAACCCTAAGCCCCTTTCAATTGTCGGTTGTTGATGGTAAGTACAAAACTATTTTTTGTTACGAATGTGTGTATACATTTTAGAATCTTAAACATTTTCTTTTTACCGTAAGCTAAACTTTAAAATATTTGTTAATCCATAAATGATTGATGTTAAAAACTGATTGGGCAAAGTACAATACAATACACCAAAGAATAAATGCAGCATACTCAATTATATATTTATTATTTTTATTATTTACGGATACAATTTAATTTTCTATATGTGCAAAAATCACTAATGTCTAGGTCTATTTTATTTTTACTTAATTTTATTTTAAGAGTTTTATCTGTTATTTTGAACAAAAATATCATTTAATGTTAATTAATGGTATCTTTATATATTTATCTACCACTTTTAAATACTTTTACATATACATACATACATGTGTATATTGACGTGAGCACCTATATAACTAAATATTCACCACAAATGAGGATTTTAGTTCTCTTGGAAGTTGAAATCTTCTTTTTTTTTTGTAATGCTTCCTTTCACCATCGACCAAATTGTAATGAAATTATTTGTTTTAATAATTTTATTTTATTTTTCTTCAACTATTATCTAGATTTGATTTTTTCATGTGTTTAGAAATAATAATATGAAACCACTGGTTCAACATTAGAACTATTTAAAATTCATATAATACGAAACCAAACAAATATTAATAGTTTTTGGTTATCGTCGTAAAAAACCAAAAACCTCAAGCATTTTAACTGAACAAACCAAAATAAATATAGATTTAGAATGATAGTTAAATTTTAGAAGATTAAGAAAACAACCTAAAACCGAACCGGTATCCAGATTAAACAGACCTAATGTCTTCTTATCTTAAAAAATAACAAAATTAATAATCTCTTTCCGTGCAAGACGCGGGTTATTACCTAGTAGTATATATAATGTATAAAATATGTACTAGATATGGTATCCCTAAGATAGATAGTGTATAATGTTTATATATTGTATATGTTAATCTATTCTACACATCTTACCTTATATTTTACATGTTGTTCCAAATAAATTAACACCAATGCTTGTTAAAAGAATGAATGGGATGTGGAGATGCTTGAAATTTTTTTTGTCTCTCCGAATGACGCTTATTCGTAGTTTGGCCATAACGAAACAAACCATCGAGATATGTTTTGTTGGAATTACATAAAAAGTTAACTTAATACTTTAAAGTCGGATTATTGGGTTGCACGAAATATTTTAAATGCAGAAAAGGATGAAACTATCACAAAACCCAGTATCATCAAGCTCCAAGTCTTTGCTTGGCTAATAAAAGCACCCTAGAAAATGCGCCATCTCATATGGCAGCTTGTATCTAGTCATATCGCTGTAACATGGAACTTGACACATCGTCATATGCAATGTGATGACTATTGACGTAGATGTGCTGAACCAGATGAATATGTCAATCATGCAATATTTTAGTGTCCACCGGCTTTACATGCATGGTCTTTATTAAAGACGCCATCAAGCCCAAACATCTTTTCAGACCCTAGAATTTATGCAAACATGGACTCTCTTTTTTGGAGAAAGAGCAATATTGAGGATCCGGAGCTGGATAGTGATCCACACCCATGGATCATTTGGTATTTATGGAAAGCTTGTAATGAAAAACTCTTCCAAAGAATTGATAGGGACCTGCTAGGACTGATTCGATTTACGGAAGGAGAATGTCAAGCCTGGTTTTCAGCTAACGAGACGGTTCTTCCATCAGCTCAAACAACAGGTGATACTGAATTACAAACCATATGCTTGGAGATTATTTGTTTGGTGGATAGATCATAGTCTTTCACATCTCGATTTAGTGGATGCGGCTGTGTTTGGAAAGATACTTCTAGAAACAACCAATTAATGGGGATGTGGAATTCAAAAAGAAGAGAGTCAGCTTTGCATTCATAACTAGAAGCACTTACTTGGCGATGAAGTGTATGTTAAACGTTTCTAATTGTCAGAACTTTAGAACAGACTGCACAGACCTAATAAACATCATTAGAGAACCCAAATTATAGCCAAATTTCTCAACGGAGCTGGAAGAAAGAAAGACCCTTCAATCAAGATATCAAGAATTCAAGATTTGTCATGTTCCTCAGAGGCATAACGGATATTCTGATTTCTAGCTAAAACTGCTTGATCTTTCTATAGGGGACTCGAGTTTATTGGTTATTAGGGATGTGCCCGCGCTACGCTCGGGGTGCTATTTATTTTAAAAAATTTTGTATGTAAAATAATGTTGCATAGATGTTTTGATAGTAATTGTAATGTGTTAAAAGTTTATTATCTGATTTTCGGGATTTATAAATTGACTGTTTTTTTAATTTGATTATATATTGGAAAACGAATTACATGAAACTCGTTGAAGCAGGAAAACCAATAATATGTGGAAATGATCTCTTCTCCTTAAGGGGAAAAGAAACCTCTTATTTGCGTAAATGGGAAATGTGGCAATAAATAGAAATATGAGAAAGTGAGAAGATCCACTGTCTGTCTCGTACACTGTTATGTGTACTTAAATAATGAAAACAAATTTTGTTATTTGCTGATAATAATAGCTTGCATCGCACCGCTCTTCAAAGTTGTCTGGGTGACATGTTATGGTTGCCCTTGTGTTCATGAAAGTTGTTGTGTAAGAAGGAAGCCTGATGACTCTTACTCCATGGATTGAGCGTTTGATTTTTTTCCAGCATAAGTCTGCGTGCTTAGTGTCCGATAACCGGCTCTCCACGACAGAACATTATTATACCGTAAAGGTAAATAGCGACGTCGTATAAGCCTTCCGCTGCGATGCGCAGATGTTGCAAGCCGGCATCTATGTTGTTGTGGTGGAAATATTCTTGAATTCCATGTATGTAATGAGCCTGCAGGTTCCCGTTGGCGATGCAGCGTTCCATAAGTTCTTTGTACCTGTTTAACGCAGCCAGTGGATGAATGGTAAGTTGGTGGAGATTGATGCTCTTATAGAAAAGAGGAACGGCTGCAGATTTGGCAATTGGAGGGATGGCGGCCATGATATTTCGGACGGAGGATCTCGAATATTTTGCTACATGAGAAATGATTTCGGTTTGGATATCTTTTGGTAGTAGTTCGAGAGGAGAGAGAGCTCGATTCCTGGACATTGTGGATTTCTGTGTGTTTGCTTTGGTTGGTTGATTTGGTGTGGTACCCTAATAATTTATATAGATAAGTGAGGGTTTTGTTTATTAAAATACGGTGAAGCTAGGTTTTTGAGAATGGATATTCGTGTGTGTAGCGTATTAAGACGGCTGATATGTGTAATTGATTGTGATGATTTTTTTGAAGGAAAATATACATGTATATGATTTAGGTTTGGGTATCTATGGTAGGTATTCAAATTTCGTATATTTTGATTTAATGTCTTTTTAAAACAGTGGATTCTATTATATTGTGTAATAAATGTATATGGAATTGTGATAGTGGATGAATTTGTAAATTTGAATTTTGCATTAGTGTGAGTAATTCCAATTAATAAAACGCATAGAAGAAAAATGTTTGTTTCCACATATTCATAATATTGTATTAAATATTGTGGTAGGTTGTTATTTATTTAAAGTCTGGAAAACTGTGTGATTGTGTATTGGTATGATCGTGATGAATTGGTTGGGTCTGATTCAATAGGTTTACTTGAAAGGCAATGCTCATA
This sequence comes from Sinapis alba, assembly GCA_012274485.2. Classification (NCBI taxonomy): domain Eukaryota; kingdom Viridiplantae; phylum Streptophyta; class Magnoliopsida; order Brassicales; family Brassicaceae; genus Sinapis; species Sinapis alba. Next base: position 651,345 of record MU106082.1, on the reverse strand, counting down.
AACATCTAGTTGAGTTGCTTGAAGTTGATAAAGGAGAGAAAACCAAACTTATCATAATAAGTGACATCTTCTGTGAAAGTAAAAGGAAAAGAAAGTAAGAAGAAAATTTAGAGGAAGAACTTGATAGAGAAAGAAATGCAACCCAACATAGTATTAATGGAAGCCCGTGAATGAGTAGAAGTCCACTTTCGTTGTGTACGTAGTTGCATGAACTACGTTATGGGTGGCGTTGGATGAAGGAGATGAATTTTTTCATCTACAATTTGTAGTAGTAACATCTTCGACAGCGTGTGTCTAAGTTGTTGAAGTAAGCTTGAGTTTAACTTGAATATCAAGTAATCCTATTCCTATTGTGTTATGGAAGTTTAATAGGATTAGGAAATAATAAAAGGATGTTTTATGAATAGGTTTAGGATTATGTCGAGTCATATAAAAGAGATGCGTGTGTTATTACATCTCTCACGAAGTGTGTGAACGAGTGTTTTGAGGCTTTAGTTTTTGAGTGATTTTTCTAAAGCAATAAAGAGTTGATCTTTATATTGAGTTTCTTAAGTTCTATATTTGGTATCAAAAAAAAAAAAAAAAAAAAAAAAAAAAAAAAAAAAAAAAAAAAAAAAAAAAAAAAAAAAACCGTGAACACAGGACCTTGCGAAGAAGACAATCATGGCCGACGTGAAAGACGAAATCGATATAAACACCAAGGAAGCTGGACCCTCTTCCATCAAGTTCCCAATGCTAAATTCTACTAACTACACTGTTTGGGCTATGAGAATGAAGATTGCGCTTAAAGTAAATAAAGTGTGGGAAACCATTGATCCCGGAACCAAACATGAAGAAAAAAATAACATGGCTGTCGCTTTGATATTCCAATCTATTCCAGAGGCACTAATACTGCAAGTAGGCGATCTAGAAACAGCAAAAGGAGTTTGGGATGCAATCAAGAATAGACACGTAGGAGCTGAGAGAGTACGAGAAGCACGATTGCAGACTTTAATGGCTGAGTTTGATAGATTAAAGATGAAGGAAGAAGATACTATCGATTCTTTTGTTGGAAAACTATCAGAGCTTAGCTCGAAATCTGCTTCTCTCGGAGAACTTATAGAAGAACCAAAAATTGTAAAGAAGTTCCTAAAGAGTCTACCGAGAAGAAAATACATTCACATTGTTGCCTCACTTGAGCAAGTTCTCGATTTGAAAACTACTAGTTTCGAAGATATCGTGGGAAGGTTAAAAGCCTACGAGGAGAGGATATGTGAAGATGAAGACGAACATCATGATGATCATGGTAAGCTTATGTATGCTAATAGCAGTGAGTCGCAACAAGAGAGCTACGGAAGAGGAGGACGAGGAAGAGGTGGACGAGGAACCTGGAGAGGTAGAGGTCGTGGTCGCTATGGCAACTATTATACTCAGCGAGATGCATATAAACAGAACCAAAGCCGAGATGCAGGACATATTACTTGTTTCCGGTGTGATAAACGCGGTCACTATGCTGCTGATTGTCCCGACAGACTACTTAAACTACAAGAAACGGTTGAAAAGAAAGAGGAAGACACTCAAGAGGCTGATGAACTTATGATGAACGAAGTTGTCTATCTCAATGAACAGAAGGTGAAACCAAGTAATTTCGAAGTCGAACAAAACATGGAAAACTTATGGTATCTTGATAATGGAGCTAGCAACCATATGAGTGGGAACCGACTATTCTTTTACCAACTCGATGAAGAAATCATAGGAAAAGTTCGCTTTGGAGACGACTCTCGTATTGACATAAAAGGTAAAGGATCAATCCGTTTTATTCTGAAAGGAGGAGAGAAGAAGATATTAAACAATGTCTACTACATACCGGGCCTAAGAAGCAACATTGTTAGTCTAGGACAAGCAACTGAGGTAGGTTGTGAAGTAAGAATGAAGAATGATGTACTGATGCTATTCGATCGGTCTGGAACCTTAATGATAAAAACAACCCGTTCGAGGAATCGCTTGTATAAGGTAATCCTACAAGCTGATACATACCAATGCTTGCTAACACAAGCACCTACGGAGTCATCTAAGTGGCATGCACGGTTAGGACATGTAGCAATTGATACTATGAAGCTCATGATCAATCAAGAACTGGTTGTAGGTATCCCACTAATAACCGTCGAGAAGGAAACATGTGTAGCTTGCTTATTCGGGAAACAGACAAGACGACCATTCTCTCAAGCAACCTCATATAGGGCGACAAATCCACTTGAGCTAGTTCATGGAGACTTATGTGGACCTCTTACTCCTCCCACTCCAGGGATGAAACGATATATATTTGTGTTGATAGACGACCATTCTCGCTACATGTGGACCATACTTCTTAAGGAGAAGAGCGAAGCTTTTGAGAAATTCAAAATATTCAAAAGACTTGCAGAACAAGAGACTAATACTGTGTTGAAAACATTCCGTACAGATAGAGGGGGCGAGTTTTTGTCACATGAGTTCAGGAATTACTGCAACGAAAATGGAATTAACAGACATATGACAGCACCTTACTCACCTCAACAGAATGGAGTCGTCGAACGTCGAAACCGTACACTCCTTGAGATGACTAGAAGTCTGCTCAAACATATGAATGTTCCTAATAAGCTTTGGGGGGAAGCCGTAAGACACGCTACATACTTAATCAACAGGATTGCGACAAGATCTCTAGTTGGACAAACTCCATACGAGGCATTGCGGAACAAGAAACCGAATCTTGGGCATCTTAGAGTTTTCGGGTGTGTTTGCTACGCTAGAACCGAAGCAGCAGGACGAAAGAAGCTTGATGACCGATCGAAAACTTTAGTACACCTAGGAACAGAGCCTGGTTCCAAGGCCTATCGATTGCTTGATACTTCAAACAATAAGATAGTAATTAGTCGCGATGTACACTTCGACGAGGAGAAACAATGGAGCTGGAACACAGCTGAAGCAGAGGATAAAACTGGTTCTTTTGAAATCGACTTGGTTCCTATGTGTACTAACAATAACCACCGAGAGACCCAAGCAACAGACGAAGTGGAACTTAGCAGTGATAGTGATGAACACGAAGAAGAAGATACCAATGGCGAAAACGAAGTAATTCAGCCCGAAGTAAGACGATCAACGAGAGCAACTACAAAACCTGCATACCTGGACGACTATGTTCTGTTAGCAGAAACAGAACATGAGAAACTATTGATGGTAATAAATAATGAACCGTGGGATTTCAATGAAGCTAAAGGACTAGAAGTTTGGGTTGATGCGTGTAGAGATGAGATTCTTTCTATCGAAAGAAATAACACTTGGATCCTCGTCGAGTTACCAAGAGGTTTCAAACCTATTGGACTGAAGTGGGTATTCAAGATAAAGAGGAATGCAGATGGAAGCATCAGCAAATATAAGGCAAGACTAGTAGCAAAAGGATATGTTCAAAGACATGGAATCGATTACGATGAAGTTTTTGCTCCAGTTGCTCGGATCGAAACCATCAGACTAGTAATCGCACTAGCTGCTTCATACGGGTGGGAGATACACCATTTGGATGTAAAGACAGCATTCCTACACGGAGAGTTGAAAGAAGAAGTTTATGTTACTCAACCTGAAGGATTCGAAATTAAAGGAGAAGAAGATAAAGTGTATAGACTTAATAAAGCTCTATACGGCCTAAGGCAGGCTCCTAGAGCATGGAACATCAAACTCAATCATATTCTTCAGGGCCTTGGGTTTACTCGATGTTCTAAAGAGCCCTCGTTATATAGAAAGGAAGACAAGAAAGGACTACTCATCGTTTGTGTCTATGTGGACGATCTACTTGTTACCGGCTCCTCTTTGTGTCTAACAATTGAGTTCAAACGTGAGATGGCAAGCAAGTTTGAGATGAGCGACCTAGGGAAGTTAACTTACTATCTAGGCATTGAAGTATTACAACGGAGTGAAGGAGTTGTACTATCACAAGATAGATACGCTAGAAAGATCCTAGAAGAGGCCGGAATGCACAACTGCAATCCCACGCATGTACCCATGGATATTAATGTACGGTTATCAAAAGCAACAAAGGAGAAAAGAATCGATGTGAGAGAATATAGAAGAAGCATAGGATGTCTTCGGTATCTCCTGCATACTCGACCCGATCTATCTTTCAGCGTAGGAGTACTTAGTAGGTATATGCAAGAGCCTAAAGAATCCCATGGAACAGCCTTGAAGCAGATACTTCGATACTTACGCGGGACAACCATGCTTGGACTTCGGTTCTTGCGATCATCTGAACGAGAAATAGTCGGTTACAGTGACAGCTCCCATAATGTCGACATTGATGATGGAAAGAGTACAACGGGACATGTTTTCTACTTGAATCAAAGTCCAATTACCTGGTGTTCTCAAAAACAAGAGATTGTGGCATTATCTTCATGCGAAGCGGAATTTATGGCAGCTACAGAAGCTGCAAAACAAGCTATCTGGCTTCAGGAACTCATGAGTGAAGTCATGGGAGATATGTGTAAAAGAGTGACCATACGGGTTGATAATAAATCAGCCATTTCACTCACAAAGAATCCGGTCTTTCATGGTCGTAGTAAGCATATTCATAGGAGATTTCACTTCATCAGAGAATGTGTGGAGAATGAGCAAGTTGAAGTTGAACACGTTCCGGGAAATGAACAAAGAGCTGATATACTTACAAAGGCACTTGGTAGAATTCGGTTCAAGGAAATCAGGAGTCTTATTGGAGTGCATATCGTGAAAGAAGAAGACATCAAGCTTAAGGGGGAAAATGTTGAAGTAAGCTTGAGTTTAACTTGAATATCAAGTAATCCTATTCCTATTGTGTTATGGAAGTTTAATAGGATTAGGAAATAATAAAAGGATGTTTTATGAATAGGTTTAGGATTATGTCGAGTCATATAAAAGAGATGCGTGTGTTATTACATCTCTCACGAAGTGTGTGAACGAGTGTTTTGAGGCTTTAGTTTTTGAGTGATTTTTCTAAAGCAATAAAGAGTTGATCTTTATATTGAGTTTCTTAAGTTCTATATAAGTCGTCCAAGTGGCAGTTTTCTGGTGGCTTTGTCGTCGCTAAATTGGATGCGTACTCATTTTGCATTATGGTGATGATGTTTCTCAGTGATAATTTGTTCGCTCTCCAGCAACGATCAGCTCGACGTTTGCTTGCTTCCCAGCCAAGAGAACGCAAAAACTTTTTTCCCTCCTCTCGGTTTCCTGTGCATAACATAAGGATACCATATAGATACGTACCGTTGTCATAGGAACCTTCAGGAGATTTCTTAAGGTGGAACAATCCCATCGTTGTGCTCTCCTGGACGAAGTATAGCTTGATCCCTTCAATGTAGTGGGCAGCTGGATTTCCACGGATGATACAGGCTTCCATAAGACGGTGGTAACGCCCATACGTGATCAGAGGGGTCATGTCCTGTGGGCGCAAGCTTAGACTTTTGAAGACATGGTAATCTTGGACAGCAGATGATATTGTTTTTGAGACTGTTAGGCATTGGCGGATATCTTCGCAGGAGGAAGAAGCAACTCGGGCAAGTATTTCTCCAAGCAAATCTTGGGGAAGTGATTCTAAAAGAGATAGGTTGTTCTGAGCTGCCATGTTGTTTTAAGGGTGAGGGGTGTCTTTTTTTCCCCATTGTGTTTGCCAGTTTTATAGTGGACGAAAATTTTGAATTTCGTATGTAGATTAAAGCGTATGAAAACTGACATATTTCAAGGGATTTGTATTTGAAGTAATTTTGGTTTTTAAAATGAATGTACGATTGTTAAACTTTATTATTCAAATATCCTATAATGGGCCTTTTTTTTTTTTTGGGAGGGGGGGGGGGGGGGGGGCCCAAAAAACTANGGGGGGGGGGGGGGGGGGGGTGCTACAAATAGATCGTGAGTGAATGGTGATGGTGAGTTGTTAAATATAGTTTGGTCTTATTTCTTTAGCATTTGGAGTTGATTTAACTATGATATGATGTTTTTGTTTTGTTTTCTTCACCTAGATATCATTTTATTATTCGTGTGAGTTAAGTCTTTTATGAAGTTTGTGTGTCCATAGCAGTCGGTGGTGTTTTGCATTTTGGTAATAGTCAAAACCAGTAGATCATTTGTTGAGCTGAGTTTGAAACTTCGTAAAGAAACATTAAACATAACGAAGCAGTGTAGTTTTTGTACCCTATAGAACCACTATGTTTTGAAATTTTATTATTTAAATCAATCTGTTGTTGAGAAATTAGCATTCTGCAACTTCTTAAAATATGATGTTGTTGGTATTTTTAAAAAATCCCTGTTTTTAAACCGAGGAAAACCATATGAGAAGTAGGTTATGCCATCATTTTCTCTTTATTGGGGATCTTTGGGGCAATGTTCTTATACCAGAGTCGTGATGGAGTCCTTCTGGTTTAAGGCTTTTGTTATGGTTAGTAGGATGTGGTTTCTTTAGAATTGTCTCATATTATGGCTGAACAGTTGAGACCTCATCTCGTGTTTAAATTTCGATATATGAGTGGATTCACTCAGCTATGATCTCATCTGTGACTTACTTTCAAAAAAAGAATCACTAATATGCATATATGGTTCCATATACTGAATAGAAACCAAATGTATATGTTTCAGATTTAGAGGACAAGATCAGTGACTGTTAGAGACAAGAAGAGAGAAGTGTTTTTTGCATTAAAAAAATAGGAGTTCGGACGCTGGAATCTTAAACGGAGTTTTGTAACCAACTGCACTTCTGTGAAAGTATGACGAACCATGTAGTTACTTTCTTGCGCCTGTATGCTTGACTTGGGGTTCCCAGGGATAATCTGGGATGCTCGCCTCAGCTGTGTCCTGTGACGAAGTAGTAAAGGAAAGTCTGGTATAAATGTCTTTGATGTTAAGAGTTTGTTTATAAGGATTGAGATGAAAACTTACAAGATCTGATATTTTTGAATATCTCTCTGTAAACTATATTAGTAACAGCTATCTCCCGTGTACCACCTTCTGTATCATCTAGTATTTTGAGTCCATCTGGTGTAGTTACTCGCGAGAGAGCTACGTACAACTGGGCATGACTAAAAACTGGTCTTGGGAGATAGATGACAACCTGTTTCAAACTCTGTTCTTGACTCTTATTTATAGTCATGGCATAACACAATCTCACTGGGAATTGTCTTCTTCGGAAAGTGAACGGATGCATGGTATCATTCGGGGAGAGTTGAATCCTTGGGATCAAGACACTATCTCCTACATGGGTGCCTGTTAAAAGCTCAGCTTCTAGAACCCGATGTCCCATACGTAAAATCATCATTCTAGTACCATTGCAGAGGCCATTACGCTGGTTGAGATTGCGTAACATCATGACTGGAGCACCAACCTTCAGACAAAGTTTAAGGGTTGGGAGACCTGGAAACTCAAGCGAGTTTAAGTATTCTTGAGTGTAGTTGTTTGTCCAGTCATCTTCTGGTGTGCTCTCAAAAACGACGCTGTCGGAGCTTAAATACTCTTTCTCTACGGACGGTACCTTAGACAGCAAGTAAGAGTTAATCTCATGTGCAATGGCGTTAGTAGGTGCTAAGATCGCCCGCTCTGTTAGGTAAGCACGGTTTAAGTAGTTGTTAACAAAGTTGGGATAGGCAGCATCTGATATAGACTCGTGGGGATGGTCAGACCTCGGAACCATGAATCGATCATCTATTATGACCTGGTCAGCCTCTTCTTCACTTCGTCCCTCTGTCGCAACAGTTGCTGCAGTTCCATTACCCACTTCGAGAATCCAATTGGCGAATTCGATGTCAGCTTGTTTCAGACTCATGTTGATGCTTAAGCTGTGAATCTGTGCAAATTGCCAAAGATATGACTTGCTAATAGAAGCCTGAACCGTGTCATGTCTAGAGCCCTGTGGTATCACCGGCAAAATTTGCCTAAAATCACCACCGAGAACCACCGTCTTTCCTCCAAACGGTTTATCAGCAGCTTCTGGATTTTTTCGAAATTGCAGGTCTCTAAGTGTTCTGTCGAGTGTCTCAAAGGCATGGCGATGAGCCATTGGAGCCTCGTCCCATATGATCAAGTCGGTCTTATCAAGTAACATCGCCAATGCTGAACCAGCTGTAATCTCACACACTGTAGTGTCGCTCAAAGCAAGAGGGAACTTGAACCGAGAGTGAGCTGTTCGTCCCCCCGGTAACAACAAAGCTGCAATCCCAGCTGATGCAACTGGAAGGACCACCTTCCCAACAGATCGCAGTTTTGCTATAATAGTTTTGTAGAGGAAAGTCTTGCCAGTGCCTCCTGCACCATATACAAAAAACAACTGACCACTTTTGTTTTCCACAGAGTCAATGACTGAATTGTAAATGTTTTGCTGGTCCTCGTTCATGGTGCAAAAAAGTTTTGCGTGCTCTGCAGCCTCTTTCTCAGTGTCATAGTTTAGTTCTTCTTGTAGTACTCTGATTGAGATTTCCTGAAGAACACTTCTGTCTGGCTTTGGCATGCTGGGAAAATCGGTTAGTGATTTGTCGTTCTCTTTGAGGAGTCGTTCTACCTCGATTAAAGTGTACTGCTGCAGCTGCGCATCCTCAAGAACTAAACCTGGAAAGCTGAATTCTCTCTGTTTCATGTATAAAATATCTTCTGCCAATATTTTCCAAGAATGTTCCCAAAGCTTTAATGGATTTCCAACTTTGCAGTGGATCAATATAGTGACAAATAACCTTCGTAGCTGATGCCCAGTATCCCAGTAGGAAGGTTCAACAATGGCATCATGCCACTCTTTATCGTCATCTAGTAACCCCAGAACATAGCAAACATCTCGATATTCCTCATACTTCGTACTGCCTACAGTGAGGAGCGCATCAAAACTGAAAGGCCCTTTAACCACATTCACAAGGATTCTGAGGTAATACAGGTCTCCCGAAGCAGGATGAACATAGATAACCCTGCCTATAGCTATCCTCTGTTTCCTTGGTGTCCAAATCTTCTCGTCACTATGGTAGACAAATCGAGATGGAAACTGGATGTAAGTAAGTTCTCTTACCTTCTCATATGTCTGGTTGGCTACAAATATGCAGTGAGCATTGTTTTCTCTATATCATCCTCTGAGATAACATCTTCTAAGCTCTTATTTTGGTCGATTACCAGCCTGTGTTTTCCTGGGAGATGTAGTGTAAGTTTTACTACGGAAGGCTGATTATGGTGCACGTGAAACGAAAAACAGTCTCCAAGATGCTTCACAGGCTGATATATATCTACACTCCAGAAATCTATCAATCTCATCCATCTCAAGCTGTTTTTTTTTCTCTAGTTCTGCTTTGCTCTTACAACCAGACCGCTCAAGCAAAGCCAATGCTCGGTCCACACCTTTGGTTATGTATTTGAAGAGGTATTTGATTGCACTTGTTTTGCAGCACAACTCTATATTAATGTGTACCTGATATTTTTTCAGTAGGGCGAGATTATGTGGAACCACATAACGATTATCCAACTTTATATCACCTTTCAAAACAAAGCTTGTGGTATCGATCCACCTCTTGTAAACAACAAAACCAGATTTGTCAATATTTGTATGGTTGGAGTACGGCTTGGGGAACTTCTTTGTACATACCCCCTTTTCCATACATGGCGACAGAGGTCTTTGTGTTCCATAAGGTCCGTGAATCATGTGTCTCTCAACCAAATCAAACCCCTCTCTGTCTTTTTCTTTGTCTGGTAGTTGAGCTGATATGTACTGATCAATCACCGCTGCAGTTTCTTCTCCTCTAAACCATCAAACCAAAGAAGAATGTGGGCATGGGGAAGGCCGCATTTCTGGAACTCAATTGTATTAACCACTAAAAGAATTAAAATGCAAATAAAACGTTAGCTTAGGATATTCAAATTATATGTAAGCCGTTAGGGTGAAGTGTATTTTAAGAAGCAAAATTCAGAGAGTACCCGCAGCTGGTTTTGGAAAGAAAACACCTTTCTTAACGTCTGACATCATCTCTTCTAACTTTAGTTTAAAGACTCTGCACTCAAGATCAGGTCTGTTGTTGGGTGAGTCACCTCCATAGACATCTAAGTGTTCCTTCAGTTGAACCCAGTTTGGGTTGGCGGTAAAGGTGATGAAAAGATGGGGATTACCATATTAACGACAAATAGCCATGGCATCTTGATATTTCTCAGACATATATCGAGGACCTCCAGTGAATGAAGAAGGTAATACGACTTTATTCCCCACGTGGCTAGCATCTGTATCTCCACAGTCCAATGCATCGCAAACATTTGAATATAGTTCAGCTCGCAGTTTTTTCTGGTTATGTCTGATAAACCGCAATCTTTCTTGCTCTGTGGATGTGTATGCATCAACAATATATTGATGAAGCAGTCTTCCTGACTTTATAATAGGCATACCCTCAGTTGGTCTTGTTTGGATATGATGAGCCCTCATTGTTATATGTTCTCTTTTTATTTTAGAGCTTGCTGTGACTTCATAAGGGATCCGTTCGTCATAGCCATATTCTCCATAGGGAAAGAGCAAGGGGTACTGCAGGCTCATGTATAGAGGGTGTAAGTCACTGATTCACTGCAGCTTCGAGGACTTATACTCAAGCACAATATCTTTGCCTGCTGAGTCTGCTGTGAAGTCACAAACTAACAAACCACCTATCTCTCCTGCAGTTGGTAAGTCATATTGTCTTCCTCGATGCTTCTGGTTGACTAAGGTGATACTGAATTCCTCTGCATCACCAGCTAAGATACGATCTCAAGCATGCCTGAAAGTCTTTGCAAGGTGATTATTTTCATCCAACATGTTGATCAGCTGGGACATCACAGTATCATCAATTGCTAATGCCGAGGTTCCCTTTTTGAAAGCCTTTTTCCTGTTTTCAAGTTCATTGTCTGTGTCCACTATATATAACTGCGAAAACTGTGGAGGACTACCATCAGCTGGGAGCAGGGAACCAATTCTGTGGTGTGTTTCCCCATGAAGCCTAAATGCAAAGGTTCCAGGAGTTCCTGTCACAGAGTTGTCAATCTGACCACCCATTGATGTGAAAGCCAACATCCCATTAGCAATTCGGATCTGAAGCATGAAGCTGGGTCTATCAAGCAGTTCTTTGAGTGGAGAAGGTGGCTGACGTCTTGGCGGAAGTTTTACGCGCCCCTGCTGACAACATATGCTAAAAATTCTAGGGATGTCCGTGTTTCTTGCACAATAGCTTCACCAGTCCAAACAATAGCTTGGCAAGCTGGACATGTCACTAAATCCCATTTACCAACAACTGGTCTTCGAAGGTTTTCTGCAATTGTTTTGTAATAAAAAACATGAGTTAAATTGTGAATTAACATGTTTGGTCGACAATGTGAGAACATTGTTTAATAATTATTGTATGGGAGTTTTTGATATTTGGCCGTTCGTGCTAGTTTATAAGCGGGACTTACTCTTCTCTCTGGAGGTTGATGTCTCGCCTCTCTGCTTACAAATCCCCTGATCAGTTAGGGGCAAAATAATATCTCCTGTACAGTGAAGAAAAAATATTAAACTTATATGCTCTGATCTGTTTGGGTTTTGAAATAACAATTCATATAATTATCATTGCCTCGCTTAAGTGGTCTTTGACGCTTTTTATTGAGTATTTCTTGTCGTCTCTTTCGGGCAAGTCTCCCATTAGTCACTGTGATGGTAAGTAAGATGTGAGAAGGGACTGTTACATATTTAGCTTTTTTTTTTCCTCGAAAATGTCTTGGTTTAACAGAAGTTTTACCCCCAAGTTGAGAGACACCTGCTCGATGGCTGATTAAGGGAGTTGGTATCAGTGATAGATACTTCTCTTCCAACAAAGGCTGGCGTAGGTCAGATACTTGTAAACACAAGTTTCAACAAAAGATTAAGTTGTAGGAAAAAAATCATAGTAAAAACAAAGAATATGTGTACATTGCAGTAGTAATTGTGATTTGAGCAAACCTTTTTTTTTCCGGCTCCTTTTGGTTGCAGATGATGATGCTGCTGTGGATGCTTCAGAGACACCTAGTTGTTTCTGACATCTCCTTTTTGTTTCCCTTTCTTTAACTTCGACAGGAATCTCCACCATGACCTCTGCAAATTTTGGATGTTTGAGTTTTCTAGAATTGAGACTTTTGATCGTAGTTGTGTAGTTAACGAATGTAGAAGCTACGCCCGTAACTGGTGCCTTTTGAAATTTCAGTTCATCTTCACTGTGAGGTAAGCAACGACGTGGAAGGTATAGAGGCATAATGGAGCTGTTATAGTTACATTAATATCAAAGGTGAGGGTTTAAGACATATATGTTGCATGAATAATGAAGAATACTCTAATATATAGTTGTTTTAATTCCACGAACAAAATTTGGTATAGGTTCAGAGTAGTATAAGTTCTTTAAAGAAGCATGCGACAAAAAATAAATTAGTCCTAGCTAAGGTCTATATTGAAAAAATTACTGAAGTATGTTTCAGCTGCTAATGTTTCTACTGCCGTGGGTTTTATAATGACAGGCATTTTATAGTGAAACATTCAGCGCAGTCCATCGCATTGCAGATGAAGTCGATATGTGGGTGAAATTATGGTAGTGTATAGTTACAATCTCACGTTTTAGAAGGGCTAGCAGCCAAAACTGCATAAACACGTTAAATTGTGATATTTAATATCTGACATGTTTATATTTAACGCAATGCTATTTGTATTAGGTTTGTTAAGAAATGGTTTGGTTTGTAAATAGAAACGAAATATGCATATTTGGTAATGTGCTTGCTTGGTTTTCTGAGAAAAAACTTGCAAGACTTAAAAAAAAAGAAAACACAAAAGGGTTTTAAACAAAAAGGAAACATCAAAGAAAAAGATCCAAACAAAAGGAGAAGATAGCTAAGCATAGAAAGAAAAATAGAAACTATGGTTGTTCAGATCCAAGCATTGGGCTCATTCCACCCGTGCTTTCTTCCGGGTCTTTTCACCAGGGCCCGCTGGTTTTGGAGTCGATGATGAACGTTCGAGTATAGAAGCATCAGATGTGGATGACTCCGCAGCATCATTCATACTCTCGCTAACTCCACCACCTGTTCCCAGAAGAGCAACTACAGGTGGCGCTTCTTCAGAGATCTGTGGCCCTTCCTAGAAATGATGCAAGCACGTTAACATTTCCATAATCTGAACAGGAAAAACATTAAATCTTTGCATAAATATGGAAACAAACCGGCACAACGAAGGCTGGCATAGGAGCTAGCTCTCGCTCAGGGAATATGCGGGAGATGGTGAAGGTCTGATGCTTTGGAGTAAAGTTGAAGTCGTTCAGTTTAAGCTGGAAGGTGAATGTTTTCCCGACAAGTTCAGCTAAAGACCGAGGAAGTGCTGTGTCAACATGAGCATCAACACCTACCCCCTGCAGACCGCAAATCAATATATATATAACACTGATGAAAATTATGAGTACTACTTAATGGGTAGTCGTGGATATGATGCAGTACAACAATTTGTGCAGCCTCAGAAGCTTGGATGCTAGTCAGTTTCGCCATCTCCAAATCAAATCCTAGGAAAGACACAGTGTCTGTGCTGTCTGACACGGACAATGTCACACAGTACCTATCCCATACAGAGAAAATATTAAATTAATTGACTTAATATGCCATAACCTTGTAAATTCCCAATGACAAACGCTAAGAAATTATCACCTGAGTGATGCCACAGCATTTGTTTCATTACATGACACACATGTGAAGGAAGAGGTCTCTCGTAGGAGTTTCCTTGAACAACCAGAGCATCAAATATAACACCAACCTTCATCTTGTTGCACACCGGTCACCTTAGCCGTGCAGAGAAACTCAATTACCTAGTTGGTGGGAAAATAACGAAGGAATAAGTAAGAAAATGATCACAATTTTTCTTTAGTCTAAGCACCCAAAACGGAACCTGCGATTCAGAAGTGATAATAAATTAGTTGCGCTCAGAAACCATCATTGGTTCAATTATCTGCGAATGAACAACCTTTGACGACGCTGCTAACTGCACTTCTCCATTGCCTGTAAAGCTACGAAGAAATATCCATTAATCACACTAAAACAATCATTTAAATTTTTTAAAAATTTCAACGTAGATAAAGCTTCATCTCATATATCTGAAAGATAGTAGCTACCTCTCAAACATTTCTTTCCCTGCAGCTGTCTCAGAGTCAAAGTAGAGATGTGTGCCGGAAGTGGCATTCAAGAACAACCGGCCTGGCAAAACATACGTGTCCAAATTAGGGAAAGCCATTGCACACAAACATCTAATACCTTGCATGGTGCTCATGCACGTCCAGCCGCAACAATAGGAAATTTAAATAACCCTTACCACCAACTATCTTAGGATTTACGCTTGTGGCCAGCACAATTCTGGGCTCTTTCCCATAGCTGTCAAATTTGCGGTGGAACGCAAGCGCCATAGAGTCAAACACACTGACGCAAATGTTCACGCCACTGAAAAGAAACGGTGGCATAGTGTCACAACTTGTGAGAGAATCGGTTATTACATATGAAGCTCAAAAACTCAAACTACCTTTCGAGACGTAGAGTCAGCATCACACGCTGTGCTCCCTGAATACGATCAGTGATTGTAATCCTGATTGCATTAACCTCACCAATCATGTCTGCGAAATGAGGTTAAAGTGATTCGTGAGCACGAAATATCTAGAAAACAAAACTTAACTATAAAACCAAGATGAAGGTTGAATACCAGGGAGCTGTTTCCCGGTGTTTGCTAGTTCAAGGAACCTAACTGATTGTATGGTAAGAATCGGAAAGACTCAGTAGTTATGGGCCTAACCGTCTCACTTGACTTCTGTAAAGATGTTCTGTCATTGAACCTTATGGAGAGGGGCGCTTCAGACAATCGGAAATTGGGGTTGCTTCGTACCACATCAAAACCGCTCAACGTGTACACAGATCCTTCACTGAGCTGGTTTCTGAATCTAAGCTGACGATTCGCACTAATGGATCCTTGCATAACCTTTGACTACATGAGAAGACAAAGGCGAAGCTATAATCAATCACAATGCTCGTAATCAGCTTTCAAAAAACTCTGTAAAAAAGGTGCTTACATTCTCATCAATGAGGAGCATATCAACACTCATCAGTTCACCACCATTCCTCACATTCCTCGCTTCCCAAAACCTTAGCAACCGGACTTCCGCCGTGTTAGAGCAGCGGCCTGCTTTCAAATCTGCAAGGAGGATGTAGGAATTCGTCATGGCAGCAGTAAATAAGAAGAAGAGACTATTAGTTTAGTTGTATCTGATGTATCTGAAGCTTTGCTATCAATGGCTGAAAGAGGATCTATTTATAGTCAGAGCTCTGGACGGTTACCATGGGGCTCGAGGAGGTCAATTTACTGCTTCGGAGTAAATGAGTGTGTTAATAACTCATAAAGTGGGATTGAGGCATCAATTGCCCGTTACTAATCGGAAAGCGCAAAGGCCATAGCCTTACAAAATCACAGAGAACAGGGGAAGATGGGAAGGAGGCGGAGTTTCTAATGCATCTAGTATGCAGAAGTCCAAAATATACTGACCCATCAATTACAATTAACAGCCCATTATACTGATCTAATCTAACAAAAAAATTCGGAAGCCCAAAAACAGCAGCCCAAAAAAAAACAAATACATAAGATCAGCCAATTATATGCTGACACATGTCACAAAAAGCCCCAAGGAGAGACAAAAGCTAACTTTATAGTATTAGATTTTATTCCAGTCTGGTTAACCAGACCAACACAAATTTTTGAGTAATAACACAAATACTAGTTGTATTTAGTTACCATAATTTTTACATAAATAAATGCTAAATCTCTAATATTTTTTTTTAAAATCCAAAACATAAAATTATAGTCTAATTAACATTTTAAAACTTATAATTAAACTTAAACTCTGTAAATGATGTATTTTTATCTTTAAGAAGAAGTAGTCTATTGTACGATTTTCTCTAAAACATGCTTAAATCTGTGTAGAACATATGTGACTATGATTATTTTATAAACTGATGAACAATATGGTCAAAAATAAAATAAATCAACAGAAATGTTGGAGATAGACTATGTCACTCAATAAGGTCCATTATGTAAATGAACTCGCTATAATGGTAAGAAGAGAGGCCGTTAGACAATATCAAGTCGTTAAAGGAAAAAGGACAGACCTAGTCAACTTCTTCTAATAAATAGAGAGGAAGTCGCTTGAAGGAGGATTCACAAGAGCAAGAAATCAGTACAAGAACTGAGGTTTATAGTTTTATTGCTTTAAGCTTGTTGTTAATGAGTTCATCGTTTGTTAAGCCGACTTGCTTGTTATTCTCCTTGAAAACAATCACAAACCTTTTAATAAATGTCTTTCACATAATTCACCATCAAATTCATACTTTCATCTTGAACATGCCGAACACCCCAAACTTTTTCTTGAATTACATCATATGCAGACACACCCTACCCCACGAGATACTCACTAACAATGGTGCTCAGCTACTTCCATCAAGTTCAATGGTCTATGACATATGGCAAAATTGTTTGAGCAAATTGACACCGCGATACCCACAAAGTAACAGAAAGGCTTAAGCAACCAACAAGGTAATAATCAACATTATTAAGAAACACGTCAATCTCAAGAAGGGCATTGGATAGATAAGCTGGATAGATTAGTCTGATCAAACAGAAAAACTGCTAGAGGCATCACATGAAAGGTACTATTTTCATTGGATTACGGCGTAGAAGAAATGCCTCCAGGAAAAATCAGTTACCAGACTTCACTTATCCAAGATGCCTAGTATGTTTCCATTAATAAAGAAAAATACGAGATGCACTGAAGAGATCGAATCTAGAACTCGGTGACCTCTTTCTTCACAAAGTGTTTGAAAACATGAAGGAATAGAGAGCTGGTAAACTTAGTACAAATTAGGAAGAACGATACAATATCACTAAAGTCGTCAAACTCGGCATCTACAAGCTTGAGACAATGATGTTGTGGGTATTTATATCATTTCTCAAATTAACCCTATTTTCCACTTTACTCTCTCAAATAAGAGGTTCAGTGTAGTACTTAGAGATCGAATCCACAGAGACTCTAGGATTGCACATAGACTTATTATTTTCGAATTAAAGCTAGACAAATTGTAATAGTAATAATAAAGCTGATTTCAAGATTGGTTTAGTTTGTGAAGATTAGATTAAGGGATTAGACTTAGGGGAAATTCTCAGGTAGTATTAGATAGTGCAAATTAATAGTTTGCTAGTGTTTTAATTAAGGATCATTCTCGAACTCAAACCTTAGTGATCAGGAGATCGCTCCCGCGTATCTCAATTGAGTGTCGATCGATGCCCTCAAGATAGCGTCGATCGATGCTCATTCTAAACAGTACTAGTTTTGGGGTTTGAAGGATTCTCTAAACTTCCAATTTAACTTTCTATTGTTATTAGTTATTTAGATTGTTTAAGATAGGTTCAGGGTCATAACCATGCTCTCGCTTGCGCTGTGGAACCCTAATTTATAAGATTGAGGTGATCAGATTCAACCTATCATTAAGAACAACTTAAACAAAAAACTAAAACTTAAACAAAAAACTAAGAAGATTACCCTAACAATTCTATAAAATCAACAAGACATTACTACCATTGAAGAACCCTAAATCTAACAATGAATTACTCATACATAGCAATAAAGAACATGATTAAAGTTTGAATAAATGGCATAGAATAAACTGAATAATAAGTTAAGAAGTTCAAGATCTTTTCTGTAATGATGGCCAAATCTCTCTCCAATAAACGTAACAAGGTGTTCCAACTTTGTTTCAGCCTCTCTCTTCTCTGGCTGTTAGCTTCTAACTAAGATAGAAAACCATAATAAATAGTCTAAATTTTGGCCAGAGACTTGTCTTGCAAATAATGTGACTTTTGGGTAAAACTTATAATTTCACAAGGTGTGACGTCGATCGATGCTTCACGCATAAACTGGATCCGACATCGAGTTTCTGGCTGAGCATCCTAATTGCTCAAAAATAGACCAAAAATTCCAATTGCTTCCAATGAGTATCTGGACCTGTAAATACTCTAAAACATAGTCTAGAGACACATAATAGACCCTAAATGGAGCCTATAACATGGCCTAAACTGGTAATAAATAGGTTATAGCAACTCCTCCAGACTTACCTTTTGCTTGTCCTCAAGCAAACAAAGCCTGTGAAATAGGTTTTGAAAAGCGAAGACTCACATATTATCTAAGTATAACTATCACCCTACTTTGTTGCAACCACATCCTATCAAGTCAATCACAGAGAAACTTTATATACCCTATCCTTGTATAGCAACCAAATCCATTATACCAACAACTTAGCAAATACTAGCTTGACTCGCCCCTCTATTGATACTCATTTCTTTGCATAAAATAAAAGTGCATGCTTTACCTTGGGAGTATCGATCAAAGGACACATGGATTCTTAGCTCTGCAAGTATCTGAAAAACTAGGCACAAAGTCTTCTTTGATCCCTTTCTTCCCTCTTTTTCTCCCTTCTCTGAATCTTTTTAGGTTTCTTCTTCTTTTATTTTTATTTTTCTTTTCTTTTTCTTTTTTTTTTTATTCTCTTTTTTTGGGCAAAGTTGTAGCGAATAATGGGTTATTGGTAATTTACAATTTCCTCGCTTCCAACAATGTGTGATCATTCCTCTGAATTAGAATAATGGGGTCATTGGTAATGTACCTACCCCTCTGCATTTCGGGAAATCATCTCGATCTTTTAAGCTTTTAAGTAGATGCTGAAGGGACAGAGAAGGGAACCAAAGGTGCAATGACTTGTACCTACAGACTTGCAGAAGGACTCTGATCCAGTGTATACCAAGCCCTAAAGCAAGCTAATAATGTCAGGATTAGTGTTGGAAATCAGCTTCGGTTCCTTCAAACTTTCTAAGCAAGTGTGATATAGTGGCATGATGATCCACTTTAGTATATCTAGTAATCTCTGCAAATAACCTTCTAAAAATGTTGCTAAAGTGTGGTTAGTCAATAATAAATCTTGATCATAATCTCCTTCTTGTCTTAATAAAATATTGTGAGAAACTTATATATATATATAATTCAAAACAAATCATATAGCATTAGCGAACCTCCCCCAGACTAAAACTATATTGTCCCAGTGTAATCCGTCTTGTATTGGTTAGGAAAATTAAATCATAAGTAGATGGTGTTAGAGGAAATAGATTATACCAAACTCAAGAGGAGCGTCGATCGATGGTTATAGCTTTGTGTCGACTGATGGTAGACCATCACCGTCGATCGATGGTAGGTTCGAACTATCCACTAAACGTATATGTTAGATCACTGTTGATCGACATCAACAAAGCTGCGTCGATCGATGTGAGGCGTGTCAGACTAAAATCGTGTGTGTGTGCCTACTCTCCATGGATCATCTCTCTTTGGTTAGCTCTGTTAGACACTCAAAAACCTATCAAAACGTCAAAACAACATAATAATACTAATAATGAGTTTAAACCCAAAAGCAACAACATAAAACAGAATAACATAGATATAAGTCTGAAAATAAAAGAAAATAAAATAAGAGACGAAGGAGCAACAAGAGAGACTACTCCTCGTCTGATGTGTCCATATCAGGCTGCTGAGTCTGTGACGTGCTCCTGGTGGCGATCTCGCTCTGGTCCTGGGACGGCTTAAGCACTGGCATCGAGACACCGTCTCAACCCTAGTCCATATGGCACGAAGTGCGTCCACCACGACTCTCTGGAAGTCACCATGATCGTGGATGGGGATCTCTGGAATCTGAGGGAAGGGTGGGAGAGGTGGATGTGGCCGTGCTGGCTCGGGTGTCGCAGCTGCTGCTACCGGATGGGTTGGTCTGAGGCCTCTTCTACGGCGTACTCTGAGTGATTCTGTGTGGAGGCGCTGCTCAGCTGGTCTGAAGGCAAGGCGCTCCGGATCATCAGCAAAATATGTCACCTCTGGCGCTGGAAGTGCTATCATCCTAGGCCCCTCATCGTCTATGAAAGACCAACAGTTCCCCTCCTTTAGCCACTGGGTCCTCGCCAAGTGACCATCATCCATGAATCTCAACTCTCTCATGGCAGAGGCTCCCTCAAAAGTGATACCAAGGAAGCTGAATACAGGTGTCAGAAGACTCCCAATCGTCTCCTTCTTCGAGCCGGTACCCTTGAAGGTTTGTCCTTCGGGGTCGCCATGGGATCAGCAAAAATAGCCCCCAAGTTCACCCGCTGATCGCTCACTGGTGGGAGAAAAGTCTAATCGTCAAAATCCACTAAGTCTCTGACGGAGTAGTACAGCAGTGTGTGCTCCTGAACCCTAACCTTGTTGGGTTCCATCTTGCACAACAAAGTGTTGGCAAGGAACTTCATGAAGTAGAAAAGGGTGGGGTGAGGGATGCCGTGTTAGTAGTCGAGCCAAAGTCAAAAGGGCATGTAGCAATGAATCCCCAAAAGGGATGCAAACTTGGGAAAGGAGCAACTGTGCAGGCGAGAGTGTCGGACTCAAACCCGTAGATCTCGCAGAGCTGTGGAAAGGTGATCCGGTACCTGATGCCTTTGATAAGAAAATTCAATGTGGCCTCATTCGCCACTTTTACCCGAGGGATCTTGTAGAGAACCTGAGCTGTAGCGATGCACTGACGGACCAAGTCGGGGTAAAAAGGTATGTCCTAGTAGCCATCGTGCCAAGTCCTAACTCCCGCACCATCTGTCTGAAGTCAGTCAGTAGCCCCAGCTTCTTCAAAGTACGTGTGTCGACAAACTGTGTGGGCTCGATAGAAACTCTTTGCCAAGCGTTGTTGTAGAGGCTGTCAAAATCGTCCCAATCCTCATGCACGGGACGATGAGTGCATTCCCTCGATGCTACAGCCTTTTGAGGGGTTGGGATAGTCCTCGAATGTGACGAGTAAAGCCTCTTCCTCTTTAGGCCAAGGGTCTCGACATGGACGACCCCATGGTTGAGTACTGGAACCACCAATCTCATATTGTGCCATGGTTCGTCGTTCGTCCATCTGCATATAAGAAAGAAAATCAAGAATCAAAAATCTATTTTGAATAAGCAACCATCGACCGATGGAACTTCATGGGCATCGATCAACAGTATCTTACGGCTATCGATCGATGTTGCCTCATGGGCATCGATCGATGGTTCATCGCGAACCAAGGGGTACGAAATCCAAAAGAACAAACTCAAATTGTGCAAATCATATGTAAATAACGTAGATAGTTCCTAATCTAGCACTCCATTGCGTTGGATCGTCCTAAAATCCGAGCTGTTGGGGTCAAAATCGGTCAAGACAAAATCAACGGCTTAAGTTCTCGGAAAATGCTTCTTCCAAAGCTTCGGCTCACAAAAGTTTTCAAAAAACGATCAAGACACAAAAAGTAAGTTACCATACAACGAGTCCCACCTTGCAAACACGGGTCACAATATGGCGACCCACACCCTGAAAGCACGGGCGACCTGCACTTGAGACGCATGGGTCGCCATATGGCGACCCACACCCTACAAGCACGGGTCGCCATATGGCGACCCGCACTCGCAAGGCACGGGTCGCCATATGGCGACCTGCACATGCAGAGCGCAGGTTGCCATATGGTGACCTGTACACCAAGGCACATGTTGCCATATGGCGACCTGCACACGCGGAGCGCAGGTCACCATATGGCGACCTATACACACCGAGCGCAGGTCGCCATATGGCGACCTGTACACGCGAAGTACGGGTCACCATAGGGTGACCCCCTCACGCAGGGCGCAGCTTGCCATATGCCGACATGTACACGCGAAGTACGGTTTGCCATATGGAGACCCACACATGCAGAGCACATGTGACTATATGGCGACCTGTACACGCAAAGAATGGGTCGCCATATGGCAACCCACACGCATAGAACACAGGTCACCATATGGCAACCTGAATCATACAAATCAGATCGCCATATGGCAACCTAGACCCACACAGCCTATGTCGCCATATGGCGACCTAAACTCGCACGGTCCGGGTTGCCATATGGCGACCCAACCCTTTAAAAACTGGGTCGCCATATGGCAAACTCATCTTGCCAAGCCTGAGTCGCCATATGGCAACCTGTGCCTCCTCTTCATATTCCTTTTCGAGTCGCAATCGAAATGCTCTTTGTTTTGTCTCAGTCGAAGTTCCCTTGAGATTTTATGGTAGAAACAAGTAAGACTCGACAAACAACTTCAAGCTTGACGAATACAGCTCCCAGGTCGCCATATGGCGACCTGGATCACTCCCTCTAGCTTTTCTCTCAAAAACTCAATAAAATGCTTTGCGTTTTTGTCTCGATCGGAGTTACCGTTGAAACTTTATGATAAAAACCATGAAGACTCGTTTTTCGTATGAAGTTTAAACCGATCATGTAAAACGGTAATGGTTGGCTTAACTCCAAAGTTGCCTAAGCTATACGAGAAGTTTGAACCCATGTTTAAAATCGACGTCGTGTCAAAGATGGTCTTTCAGAGAAAGCGCAAAAACGCTCAAAGTCAGCAAAACGGCCCGAGAGGCCTAAAACGCGACTAAAAGGCCCGCTTACACTTTCATACAAAACTAAGCCCAGTGGTGTTACGACGGTCTATCTTCATTCACACAAAGATAAATATTGAGAAATTAGAAGATAAATGCAAAGTTTCTGAAGATAACCATGAAGATCGAGAGAAAAATGAATATTCCAGAAGTGATAAACTCAACCAGGGGCAGAAAAGGAAGCGCAAAACCGCCTTGAAGACGAGTATATAAGATAATGCGAGGCTGGAGACAAGAAGATACATAGAACTTTAGGCATTCATAGAAAACTTAGAGCAATAGGAATTTATTTCTGTTTTTTATATCAAGCTACTACTCGATTAGGAATTTGCAGTCTTAGGTTACTAGAACTAGGATCTTGCCAACAGCTCTTGTGGCCAAGGCTCTTTCTTTCTTGTAAACGCTTAAACGCAAATTCGGAATAAGATCTCTTTTACTCTCCTTTCATATTATTCGATTCTTACTATTATGTTTGTTTTCATCGTTTGATTGCGTCGTGTTTGGTTTAAAGCAGATTATCCGGGATCTCCTGGGAAAGTTAGGGTTTCCTGACTTCCTAAAGTTTATGGAAATCGACGGTGTGGATTTTGGTTCCCACACGAGCTAAACACCAAAAGATTCAATTTTTTTCAAACCCTAAAAAGTTCATAAATTAAGAAATTTAGAGAACATACCTTGATGATCGAGTGGTTTAGTGAGTTAAACAAGTATGAGGGTTGACAATCGAGTGATTTAGGCTCAAGAACGAGCAAAATCGGCCGAAAATTTAAAGGGGAATTGAGTGTTTACTCATATGAGTTTTTGGCGGTTTGGAGAAAAGTGTTTTTATGAATCGGGATCGTGTCGAGTTAACTTACTCGGTGCTCGCCATCGATCGACGTTCCTATAGGGGCGTCGATCGATGGTCTGTTATGTGATCCCATTTTCACTTAAGAAATTCGTAAATGGGTAATTAATTAAATTAATCATATATTTGTTATTAATTATTTATTTATTGTTATTAGATATATGTTATTATTTTTTTAGCAATAAATATTAAATTAGTGGGTTGCCTCCCACTCAGCGCTTGTTTAGAGTAGTTAGCTTGACGAGACATGGGCTTATCATTCGGGATCTGGCATCTCGAGACGTATAGTCTGAGTATGCGGAATTTGAGCTTCAGCCTAGTAATGTTTCACTCTTTGCCCATTCACCATGAAATCCTCTCCCTTAGGATTAAAGAGGAAAATTGTCCCGTAAGGAGTAACTTCTTTTATGGTGAAGGGTCTGGACCAATGTGAACGTAGTTTTTCGGGAAACAAAGTCAACCGCGAGTTATACAGGAGTACATAGTCGTTCGGTTTGAAATACTTAGAAATATTTTTCTTGTCGTGATAGGCTTTCGTTCTTTCCTTGTATAACTTCAAGTTTTCGTAGGCGTGGTGCCTAATTTCGTCTAGCTCATTTAGCTGGATCAACCTCTTTTCTGCTGCGGGTTTAGCAATGAAGTTTGTCTTTTTGATGGTCCATTCTTCTTTATGTGTTAATTCTACGGGTTTAACATCACCAAGTGCCTCCTTCTACCGTGCTTGGGCGATATGGGAGGGCAGGATGACGTGGTCGTTGAAGGTTCGGCCCCAAGCTCGGACGAGGTGATGGTCGAAGGTGAGGTTGCAGGAACTGATGATGAGTGAGGCTGTAGTCTTGTCTGAGACTATTATCATTTTTATGTTTTTCGTTTATGTTTGGATCTGCCAAGTGTAGCCTTGTTTTTACTTCGGGACTGGTCGTGTGTGGCTTTGAATCCATGCCGCTTTGCGTCTTTTGCATGAATAGACCAATCTTTTTATTGAAAGGATTTGAGATTTAAGAGTGTGTCGAGTAGTTGCGTGTAGAGGGAAGATTATGAGTTATCATCTCACAACCTAACTCTTCTTTGTAGTCGTTCTATTCGTTGTTCATTCGAGATGTGCGAAAAAGTTTCGTGAGAGTTTAGATGTGAACGAAGAGGCATGCTTTCAGGATCTCGTATCTTTCGATATTCATGCCTAGAGACTTTAGAGACCAGTGTGCTGGGTTTACGGCAAGACCTAGGTCTACTCTCGGTTAAGGATGTGCGATGACTAATCAGCTTTCGTTTTGCGTGTTACGATTTCAACTTGATTCTTTACCGCTTTACAGTCCGCTTTATGTTCTCGGCTTATACGACTTGTATGGTCGAAATCAAGCATCTCTTCGAGGATAATTTTTAAGTCTCCCAAAGTGCTGACCAAAATTCTGGATTTCTTGTATAGCGCTATTATCCTTGTGTTGGATGTATGAGAGTTATCCTTGTGAGATAACTTAGTATTTTTAGGACGTTGCGAGTTTGTTGTGATCAGCAACAAACTTATTGGTATATATTACCGTTTTTGAGCTTTCGCGAAAGACATGTCTTTAAGAGGGTGTGCTTGTTTTATAGTCGCGGGCGGACTGCTTTTTGGGATAAGGATTTGAGAAATTCCCTTAGATAGCCCCTTTTAGTTTGTTCTTTAAAAAATAGTTTTTAAGGAAGAAAATGACCAAAATAGTTTTTTTAGAAGCTAATTTTTTATTAATATGCATTTATATCCCTAGGGTTAACTAATTTAGATTTTAGGATTTAGAGTTAAGGGGTGGGTTTGGGGGTCATCAAATTTCAAAAAAAAAAAAATTGAAAATTTCAAAAAAAAAATGCTATTTTGGTCATTTTATTTTTCTAGGGTTATTTTTGTGATAAAAACTTAAAAAGTGCTATTTAAGAGAATTGCCCTAAGGATTTTGTTCAGAGTGTTTTGATGAAAGGGGTTCCTCGTGCGTTGGTGACGTCTCACCAAGTCGAAGGTTCAATTTTTCTTATGTTGCATCTTGCAACAAGATTGTTTGCGGTGTTGTATTTGTAATACCGTCATTTTTACATTGATTTTTGGGCGAAGTAAATTATGAGATTTGATTTTTTGATGATAGAAGAATTTCGCGAGAAAAACTCGCGTTTTCTTTTTAGAAAAACTTTTCGAACATATCAAGTACAAAAGCGGATATTTGGAACTTTTATGGGAGTATACGAGTATACGTATATGTACCCACTCCCTCCTTTTTTAGAGAGGGGGGAGAGTTGAATTCGTCTTGTGACGAGTTGCTTATGTACCCCTTCCTGGGGATTAAGCCGTCTCGTAGTTCAGCTTTAAGTGAATGCTTAGTGATAGTATTTTTTTAGGTGCATCGCGTTCCAGGTTCTAGGAACCTTGACATCCTGAATGTTAGAAATTTCGTAAGCGCCCGCTCGCACTACTTTTATGACTTTGTACGGACCTTCCTAGTTTCCTATGAGTTTTCCTGCGTTTCGCTCAACAGTGTTTTGGAAGACCTTTCATAGGACTAAGTTTTCTTCTTTGAATCTACGGTTGCACACGTTTGAATTGTAGTACCTTACGGCTGCTTGTTGATAGTTTTGAATTCGTATGAGTGCCTGATCCCGACGTTCGTTTATTAGGTTGAGATCGTTAAGCAACATTAGGTTATTCAAATCTTCGCGCTCTGAGAGTAGCCTTCCGCTTATTCCGGGAAATTCGACTTCCGCCGGTACCACGCATTCTGCTCTATAAACAAGGGCGAATGGGGTTTCTCATGTTGCTCGTCTAGGAGTTGTCCTATGTGACCATAAGACTCCTTCTAGTTCCTTGGCCCATTTACCCTTCTTGGCATCTAGGCATTTTTGAGTCCATCAAGGATGGTCTTGTTAATAGTTTCAGCCTGTCCGTTTCATTGTGGGTAACTGGGAGTTGATTTGGTCAATCGTATTTTCCACTTCTCGCAGAAAGCCTCAAATCTAGTCGAGATGAATTGCGATCTGTAGTCTGTTATGATTTTGTATGGGATGTCATGCCTGCAGATAATGTTTCTCCATACGAAGCTTTCAACCTAAGAGTCTTTGATGCTCGCGTAGGAGTCTGCTTTCACCCATATCGAGAAAAAATCGGTTAAGAAGAGCAAGAAGCGTTTCTGCTTAGATCTATGCATGGGACCGATGATGTCCATGGACCATCGCGTGAACGGGTACGGTGCCGAAATTGACAAGAGGACCTCAGCTGGTTGATGGATGGTGGGAGCGTGTCTCCGATATTTTTTGCATTTTCGTGCAAAATTCTCGCAGTCCTTGATCATTGTTGGCCAGTAGTCCATTACTCAGCTGTGATTGCATAGGCGTTCCTCGAAGCATCAAAGGCAATTCCATTTTGTTGCGGAAATGAGTATACTCTTGTGGGAAATTGACTGGTAATCAATCAATTAAGTAACTCTTACTTAAAAAGCTTCGCCTACTTCCCCATCTCTCTCAATCTCATGAGTTCACACCGGGGCAAGCGGTCCACGATAATCTTTTAAATTTGACTGCGAGGGATATTCTGCCAGAGTGGTTTCTGAGGATCCAAGGTGAATTTCTCCAATTATCCCTTTTCGCTTTCTCTCCTTCTACGCAGGTCATTAGGGGTCTGGAGAATCTCCATTTGTAGAGTTCTCCTTCTACCAATACATATCGCGCGGATTGGGCCTTAATTTTTCGGGCCACCCATTTCTCTGCCAGGAGTGTTCCGTCTGTGATGTATGCAAGGATGGTCTGCATCCATGGTTTGTTGAACCCGTATTCAATTTGTTCATGTTCCTTTTTCGGTTGGGTATCGATTTTGTCTGCGTCATCGTCTTGTAGGTCGATTAAGTTCAAGAAGATTGGTGGTCCGATGCTAGGGTGCTCTATGAATTGCACGGGGATTACCATGCTTAGACCTGGATCAGAGATGGATGCTAGTGCGTCCAGGGCATCTGCCTGGGCGTTCTCCGCGCGAGGTATCCGTGTCAGAGCGAATTGATCAAACTTTGGGTTAAGTCCCGGAAAAACTTCAAGTAGGCGTCCATTCTTTCATCTCTTGCCTCTTATTCCCTGTTGTACTGATTTACTACCAGATACGAGTCGCAATACGCGTGGATGTTGCATATTTTCAGGCCGTGAGCCAGTCGTAAGCCATCAGTGAGAGCTTCATACTCGACTTCGTTGTTGGAAGCTGGGAAAATCAATCGCAATGATTGTTCCAGTAATTTCCCTGTTGGTGAAGTCAGTCGGATTCTGATCCCAAAGCCTTGTTTAGTTGACGACCCATCAACGTGGAGTGTCCAGGTCGAATCCGACTCTTGGTTCGTTGTGCACTATGTGGGAAGTTCTACCAAGAAGTCATCGAGCACTTGCGATTTTGCGCAAGTTTTCACTCGATATCGTATTCGTTTAGCTTGACTGCCCACTTGACTAGCCTTCCAGTATTACTGGAGCTGTGCAAGATCGTTCTCAGCGGAAATGATGTGAGTACCACGATCGTATGAGATTGGAAATAAGGCCTCAGTTTTTGGGCAGACATTACGACCACGAGAGCCAGTTTCTCCATTAGCGGGTAACGCGTCTCTGCATCCACCAGGGTTTTACTTACGTAGAAGATGGGTTTTTGTTCGCCTCTCTTTTCTCGGATGAGGACTCCGCTTACAGCTGTTATGGATATTGCGATATACAAAAACAGAGGCTCCCCTTTTATGGGTTTTGCGAGCACTGGGGGAGTGGCAAGGTAGTGCTTCAACTGTTGGAAAGCTTTTTCGCACTCCTCGGTCCATTTGAACTTTTTATTCCCTTTCAAGGTGTCGTAGAAAGGTAAGCATTTATCCATTGACCGCAAGATAAAACGACTGAGTGTTGCGACTCTATCCGTTAATCTCTACACCTCTCGCTTGGTTCCTGGAGATGCCATCTCGATCAACGCGGTGATCTGCTTTGGATTAGCTTAGATCCCCCGAAAGGTCACGAGGTATCCCATAAATTCTCCCGATGCTACCGCGAACCTGCACTTTGCGGGGTTCAGTTTCATTTTATGCAGGTTTAACCTCTCGAAGCATTTTTGGAGATGGTTGACATGGTCTTGCTCCAGAAGAGATTTTACGAGGATGTCGTCGATGTATACCTCCATAGTTTTTCCGAGTTGTTCAGAGAACATTCGGTTAACCAATCGCTGGTAGGTTGGCATTACTCTGTAACAGTAAGTACCGCGGTCGGTTATGAACGCAGTTTTTTCCTGATCATCAGGGTTCATCATGATCTGATTGTACGTGGAGAAAGCATCCATGAATGCCAACAGTTTGTTTCTTGCCGTTGCTTCGACCAGCCGATCGATGTGAGGCAGTGGGAAACTATCCTTTAGACACTCTTTGTTGAGATCGGTGAAATCGACGCAGACTCGCCACTTTCCGTTTTTATTTTTGACAACGACTGGGTTAGTGAGCCAGTCAGGATACCTTACCTCTGTTATGGATCTGACTTTGAGGAGTTTTTCAACTTTCGTCTTTTATGTTTGACTGGTTTGAAAGTTGGATCGACGTTAAGTTCGTGACATGTAATGTTGATGTCAATCCCTGGCATGTCTTCCGCAGGCCACACAAGCATGTGTAAGTTATTTTTTAGATAGGTGATAAGCTCCGTTTTTAAGATCTTGCGAAGATGAGCGCCGATTTCAATGCAGTGGTCTGGGAATGCTTTGTCGAGGCACACTGAGACCATTGGTTCACAGGTTGGTTCGCGTGTTCCCTCGAGTGTTTCGGCTACTTGCGACTGGTAAAAGATATCTGTTTTGTTTGGTCCTAAGTCATTTTCATTAAAAGACGACTTCCTTTTCTTGTTGGAAGGAGTCTCTGATGACGAGCACTTTCGTTTTAGTTCTGCGGCAAAACAGACTTGCGAAATTTTTTTATTCCCCCAGATTGTCTTGATTGCGTGTGGTGTTAGAAACTTGAGACGTAGATGGTAGGTTGATGGCACCGCCTGCATTGAATTTATCCATGGAGTTCCTACGATCGCGTTATATGACGAAGGTCGGTCAACGACCAGAAACTCCACGGTTTGTGTTATACTCCCTGCTCGACCATGAGGTTAATTGTCCCGAGAGTCATAGTCGCTTCCCTAGAATTCCTAATAGCGGACTTGGGTCTTCCGAGATTATGGATAGATCGATTTCCATCCTCTTGAGGGTACGCTTGAAGATGATATCAGCCGAGCTTCCGGTGTCAACTAATATCAAAGTGACATCGATATTCGGAATCGTCAATTCAACGACAAGGAGGTTGTTACGGGGTTTGACCTGATCGTCCGTTGTCCTTTACTTAAAGGAGATGATGTTACTGCATGTTGGATTAGGCATATCTCTTTCTTATTAGTTTGGTGATTTTTTAGAGTTAGAGAATCCGGTCCCCCTCCTTCTAGCGACAAACTGTGGTAACCGAAATTCACACTGTCGATTTTGTGATCTTAAGGGAAGTCTAAAAGATCCGACTTTCCCAGAAGTCCCGGATTATCTGCGTAAACACACGAAACAAAGAAGAGAGACATAACAAAATATCAAAAGTAAACTGCACTAAGGTGTTTTATTGATTGATAATGATAGAGTTACAGAGTTTTAGCGAGAATAAAATAGACAGAATTCGTCAGCCATGGAGAACGAAAGAACAAAGTAGACAAACGTTATAAGTATCGAACTCGCTAGTTTAGCCACCTATATTCTAAGTTCTCCTAATGCTAACAATAGTTTTTAGACCTAATCTTTCCCTCCCACTCGCCTTCAGCCGTACCTCTTCCGTTTTTGCCCTGAGTCGAGTTTATCTACTTTCCAGGAATATTCCTTTTTCTCTCGATCTTCATGGTTATCTTCGGAAACTTTACATTTATCTTCTGATTTCTCGATGTTTAACTTTGTGTGAATAAAGATAGACCGTCGTAACAGCACTGGGCTTGGTTTTGTATGAAACCATAAGTGGGCCTTTAGTCGCGTTTTCGGCCTCTCAGACCATTTTACCGACTGTGAGCATTTTTCTGAAAGACTGTCTTTGATACAACGTCGATTTTAAGCATGGGTTCAAACTTCTCGTATTGTGACACGGTCTGTTTGTTTGTTCTAGCAGGGTATAAATATCCTAAACAATCAACTGTTAAATTAACCCTACTCTTAACACACTCAATAATACTCTTGTCAAGAGAGATCATGTGTAGTACTTAGGGATCGAATCCACAGAGAACAAAGGCACACAATAGATTTCTTATTTCTAAAGACTAACCTAGGTAAATATATATATTGGTTGTGAATAATCAGATTAAGGAAATATTTCTTGTCAAGAAGTAGGATGCAATATGGAAATATGCTACTAATAGAAATATGGAAATATGTTATTAATTAACTAGATGTAAATATGAATGTAAATATACTAGATTTAGAGTTTCAAGCTTAATGAATTATAATGGATTGGAAGTACATAAATTTAAATATTCTAGAACTCAAATGTTAACTATTATGATCCTTTTTTACTCCAACTCTCGTATGCGAGCAAAAGGAAGACCATCGATCGACGGCTAAGGCCAGGTGACGATCGACGGTGAAATCAGAAGGAAATATGGGCGAGATTTGATAAGTCCACCATACTTATTAGACCAGCTCTCGCATGTTCCTAACAGCCTAGTTCAATATAATCTATTTTAGCACAAAACCTACTCTCATAGTTGTCCATGTCCTATCTTCGAGATCCTAGTTAGCTATTCTAGAATGCAAGCATTAAGCACAACCCAATTGATGGATATTAACTTAACCTGACAATCCTATTTTTGGGCTAATCCATGATTGCTATCATTCAATCCTAAATCTATTATTAATTACTCAAACATGATCTTTGTCACATAAATCATAGGTGAATAAAATAGATATGAAATATAAAATATATAAAAACCAAAGGAGTTTCAGGAGGACTCTGAAGGAGTCTCTCCTTTCTCTCCTAATACAAAATGAATAGAACTAAAAGTTGTATAAAACTTTGTCTCCTTTTATGTCTTCAAACTTGTTGTTATGTTGTCTTCTCAAGACATAAATATAAAGCCTTAAAATTAGATCAAAACTCGTCCAGGGTATTTTCGTCATTCTGACTTGGGTTTTGATCATCGATCGATGGCAACTGTGCCACATCGATCGAGCTCGAGCATCAATCATCGGTCGAGGCCAAGTGTGTCCCATCGATCGATAGCTTTGTCGACTCCGTAGATGATCAGCTACGGATTCTTCTCCTCTAGATGCTTCAAAAGCTTCAAGTATCTCATATATCTCCAAAACGTTCTTGGACTTGTAAATACTCGAAAACATAATCTAGACACACATAATAGACTCTAAATATAGCCTATAACATGGCCTAAAACTGGTAATACATAGGCTATATCAACTCCCCAGACTTAACCTTTTGTTTGTCCTCAAGCAAACAAATATGTGAAAGATGTTTTGAAAAATGTGGACTCACATAATATCTAAGTATAACTATCACCCTACTTTGTTGCAACCACATCCTATCAAGTCAATCATAGAGAAACTTTATATACTCTGTCTTAGTATAACAACCAAATCCATTCTACCAACAACTTAGCAAATACTAGCTTGACTCACCCCTTTATTGATCTCATTTCTTTGCATAAAATAAAAGTGTATGCTTTACCTTAGGAGTATCAACCAAAGGACATATGGATTCTTACCTCTGCAAGTATCTGAATAAACTGAGCACAAAGCCTTCTTTGATCCCTTTCTTCCATCTTTTTCTCTCTTCTCTGAATCTTTTTACGATCTCAAACTTAATTGACAATGATGCCATCTTATTTTTGATTTTTTTTTCTTTTTCTTAGGCAAAGTTGTAGGCGAATAATGGGGTCATTGGTAATTTACCTATCCCTTGTTTCCAACAATGTGTGATTATTCCTCTGAATTAGAATATGGGGTCATTGGTAATGTACCTACCCCTCTGCATCTCGGGAAATCATCTCAATCTTTTAAGTAGATGCTGAAGAGAGAGAGAGGAGGGAAACAAAGGTGCAATGACTTGTACCTACAGACTTGCAGAAGGAATCCGATCCAGTATATATCAAGCCCCAAAACAAGCTGATAATATCTGGATTAGTGTTGGAAATCAGCTTCGGTTCCTTCAAACTTTCTAAGCAAGTGTGGTATAGTGGCATGATGATCCACTTTAGTATCTCTAGTAATCTCTTAAAATAACCTTCTAAAAATGATGCTAAAGTGTGGTTAGTCAATAATAAATCTTGATCATAATCACCTTTTGGCTCAATAAAACTTCTTTGAAAACTTATATATATATAGCAAATAAAACAAAACAAATCAAATAGCGTTAGCGAACCTCCCCCAAACTTAAATTACACTGTCCATAGTGTAATCCGCCATAGATTGGTTAGGAAAAATCATAAGTAAGTAGTTTCGAGAGAGAAACTCGATACCAGACTCTGTAATAGAGTGTCGATCGATGTGAGGTATGTTGTGTCGATCGATGGTCACGATCCATTGCCGACTGATGGTGACTCTTTGGTGTCGATCAATGGCTGACCTGTAAGTTTCTACTTTTTTTTATAAGTATAAAACTCAAAATAGAAAAAAATATTAGTAAACCTTCCCTAGACTTAAACAACACTATTATCAGTGTTATTCAGTCCGAGATTGGTGAGGGAAATAAATCATAAGGACACAATTTAATAAAGGAAAACGATATACCTGCTTTCTGATGGAGACCATCGATCGATACGGTTAACTGGCGATCGATCGATGCTTAGGTTGCTCCGTCGATTGACAATAATCAAGTGTCGATCGATGCTCTGTGCAGACTCATGTTCCTTGTTCTTTTAAAATCCTGCAATAGTATAATAAAATCCAAAATTAGACTAATATAATCAAGAAAACTAATTAAAACGTACTAAACAGTGGGTTGCCTCCCACTCAGCGCTTGGTTATAGTCATAAGCTCTGCATTTTGAACTTTCTGACTAGTATGAGGGTGAATCAACACTTGGAAAACAAGTGTCTACGTCTTCTCTGCTCATTTGAAACCATGTACCAATAAAGTTCTTCATTGCTTCATCACTTCTGGTTTTCTCATTCTTTGTGACCTCTCTGACGACCTCCATTAAATGCTTTCTTTGTAGGTTCTCAATACTGCGTTGTAGCATTCTATGTCTTGCAGCTGTAGTCTCTGATATATCTTCCAACTGTTGAGAAATATCTTCCTTCATTAGGCTCTGAGATAAGGCAATATCATCAAACCTATCTTCCAAATGTGTTTTTGTTGTTGTCTTCTGTCGGTTGGCTTCAGTGTCGATCGACAGTTGTAGGGTGCCGTCGATCAATGCTCGTTCGTCTTGCCTAATCGCATGCTGTCTTTGTATAGTATCCAAATCTTGCTTCATCTCATTCATGCATGTGGTCAAACTGGTAAGGCATCTGTCTATAGGATAGTAGACATCATCAAGCCTTGTGTAGAACTCATCCAGTGACATCACTTGAGCTTTGTAGACCTCATGCACAATATCATCAATTTGTTCTCTGATGTATGTCTTTTGATTCTCCATAGACATACTGATCCTTGCTGCATGTTCTGGTAAACATATGTAGCTCTTCTCAAACATAGTAGCTCTCTCTAGAACTGCTGTGACGTCTTCAGCTTGCACATTCACTACTTTTATGTTTGTAGCTCGTGCATTACCATTCTCATCTATGTAGATGCCATACTCATCTTTCTTTTACCAATGGAAAATTCTTTTGCCTTTAGCATCATAAGCTCTCGTGCCATACTCAAATACAGCTGTCGATCGATGTTGGGTGTGTCTTGTCGATCGGTGCTGAAATCTACGGATAATAGACAGTTGAAGTACGAAGTTTGTGGAACTTCGGAAGGATAATGTCGATCGATGCATGCTGATTGTTGTCGATCGATCTAGGATGTGGAGACGTGTATGGAATACTACGGATCGGCTCTTTCTTTGGTTTCTCTATGTCGATCGATGCTGAATGAGGTATATCGATCGTTGTGCGTCTATTCACTTTTGCCATGCTGGCGTCGTCTGATACTAGATTATGATATTCAATCAGCTCTCCTTCTCCATCGATCGGTGGTGTATGGTGGCCGTCGATCGATTCTTGATTACCAAGTTGTTGCCTGAACAAATTTCCAGCTCCGTTGGCCATTGCAAGCATTCTGCTATCATCTGAATCTAGGCCGGACTCTGCTTCTTGGTCAGTATCGATCGATGGTGAATCGATCGATGGCGATTCGCTGTGAACTCTGATTATAATTACTCCTTTGATCATTCCCATAGGAGTTCCTGTTGAAACCTTGATTCTCTTGTCTCTAGAAACCATTCTCATCAACATAGTTCACATCCTCTTCAATCTCATCATCTCCAGACTCCATTGCTTCTACTTCTGCAAAGGTGACTTGTTTCCTGAGAAACTTCTAAACACTATCCAGTTTTGCCTTGACTTTTTCAATATGCTCCTTGCTCATTGCTGGAGTTGATTTCTTCCTCTCAAAGTCTGTGTTTTTGGTGCTGCTGCTGGATGCCAGATTCTCAATCAACCTTGTAGCCTCTTCAGGACTCTTGGTGCTGAAATCTTCACTGGCTGTGTCCAAAGCCATCTGGTACTGTAGTCCAATACCTCTAAAGAAAGTGCTGAGAAGTTGCACTTCTTTGAACTCATGATGTGGATAATCTCCCTGGTATGATTTGAATCTGATACATGAGTTTCTGAAGGATTATGAAGGATCTTGTGAAAATGTAACAATCTAGCTCCTCAGATCTTCTGCTCTTGCGTTATCAAATAAGTTTCGGAAGAGAGCATTCTTGATGTCACTCCAGGATGTCAGGATCCTGGTGGTAACTGCTTGAGCCAATATGAAGCTTCTACAACAATTGAGTACTTCAAGAGCTTACAAAAAAAAGATAATCCTCAGGGACTCCATTGGCTTTAATGGCAGTCACTAAATCCTCAAATTATTCCAGATGATCCATAGGGTGCTCATGACGCAGCCCATGGTAAGGTGTTTGTGCTACAAGTCCGAAGAAGGCGGGATTGATTTCAAAATCGTGTCTCTGAAAAGCTGGAGGACGAATGGCGGATCTGTTGGTGTAGTACTGGTCTGGATGGTTGTAGTCAGCCAGTGTTCTCTGAGCATCTTTGGCATTAGCTTCAGGTTGAGCTTCTGCAGCGTCTGCTTCTGCTTCTGTATCAGGGATTATAGTCCCCTGATCGTCTATCTTCTGACCTGCTGCATTACACAGGTGACCGTTGGGGTCACGCAGGTCTCCATTCTCATCCTTAATCAGTATCAAAGTCGCAACCGTCTGAACTCGTCTGCTTCTATTGATCGATGAGGGGTTGGTTGATGTCGATTGATGCTAAATTATCAGTATCGGTTGATGTGAGTAAGTTGATGTCGATCGATGAAGGTAGGTCGATGTCAATCGATGCTGAGTGATCAATGTCGGTCGACGGTGGAGTTCAGATGATGGTTGAAGCGGTCCATGAAGAAGTGTTGGTCAATGCGGTACTAGTGTTGTCGATCGATGCTTGTCGTCTTTCTTTATGGATTGAGCGTTCAAGTCTGTCAGGGCTAGAGGGTGATATGAGTTCTTGTCCCTTGTTGCTCCTGGTGCTTCTTTGCATGTACCTGAAAACAAAGGGAAAGAAAATTTATTAGTAACTTAAAAATCAGTAACAAACCTAGACTAAATCCTAGAAATTAAATCTAATGACGATCTATGCTCCCCGACAATGGTGCCAAATTTGACAAGGTGTGTTTGTTTGTTCTAACAGGGTATAAATATCATAATCTTAACACACTCAATAATACTCTTGCCAAAAGAGATCATGTGTAGTACTTAGGGATCGAATCCACATGGAGCAAAGGTACACAATATATTTCTTATTTCTAAAGACTAAGCTAGGTAAATATATATATTAGTAGTGAATAATCAGATTAAGG
Source organism: Sinapis alba (assembly GCA_012274485.2). NCBI lineage: Eukaryota > Viridiplantae > Streptophyta > Magnoliopsida > Brassicales > Brassicaceae > Sinapis > Sinapis alba. The sequence goes on along the minus strand of MU106082.1, from coordinate 614,953 downwards.
AAATATTCCTTGTCAAGAAGTAGGATGCAATATAGAGATATGCTACTAATAGAAATATGGAAATATGCTATTAATTAACTAGATGTAAATATGAATGTAAATATACTAGATTTAGGGTTTCAAGCTTAATGAATTATAATAGATAAGAAGTACGGAAATATAAATATTCTAGAACTCAAATGTTAACTATTTTGGCCCCTTTTTACTCCAACTCTCATATGCTAGCAAAAGGAAGACCATCGATCGACGGCTAAGGCATGATGTCAATCGACGGTGAAATCATTAGGAAGTATGGGCGAGATTTAATAAGTCCACTAGATTTATTAGACTAGCTCTCGCATGTGCCTAACAACCTAGTTCAACAAAATCTATTCTGGCACAGAACCTACTCTCGTAGTTGTCCATGTCCTATCATCGAGATCCTAGTTATCTACTCTAGAATGCAAGCATTAGGTACAACTCAATTGATGGATATTAACTTAACCTAACAATCCTAATTTTGGGCTAATCCATGATTGTTATCATTCAACCCTAAATCTAATTAGTAACTACTCAAACATGATCTTTGTCACATAAATACTAGATGAATAGAATAGATATGAAATATAAAATATATAAAAACCAAAGAGGTTCCAGGAGGACTCTGAAGGAGTCTCTCCTTTCTCTCGTAATACAAAATGAATAGAACTAAAAAGCTGTGTAAAACTTTGTCTCTGGTTATGTATTCTAATTTGTTCTTATGTTGTCTTCTCAAGACATAAATATAAAGCCCTAAAATTAGGTCAAAACTCATCCAGGGTATTTTTGTTATTCTGACTTGGCTTCGATCATTGATCGATGGCGAGTGTGCCACATTGATCGAGCTCGAGCTTCATTCATCGGTCGACGCCAAGTGTGTTCCATCGATCGATGGCTTTGTCGACTCTCTAGATGATCAGCTATGGATTCTTCTCCTCTAGATGCTCCAAAAGCTCCAAGTATCTCATATATCTCCAAAACGTTCATGGACCTATAAATACTCTAAAACATAGCCTAGACACATATAATAGACTCTAAATAGAGCCTATAACATGGCCTAAAACTGGTAATAAATAGGTTATATCATATATCTTTGGCAACTTTGGCGTTAAGCCAACTGTTGCCGTTTTATACGATCGGTCTTCGCGGTTTTTACCGTAAAGTTCCAACAATAACTCTAATTGAGACAAGACGTAAAGAGTTTCGGTCGGGAATCGATAAGGAATACAAAGAAAAGACACAGCTCTCCAGATGGCGACCCAGGCTTTGAGAGCTGAGGTCACCATAAGACGACCCAGTCTTTGAAGGGTCAGGTCGCCATACGGTTACCCAGACTCAAAGAGTCTAGATCGCCATATGGCGACCCGGTCTCGGAGAGCCTAGGTCGCCATATGGTGACCCGGACTCTAAGAGCCTAGGTCGCCATATGGTGACCCGTGCGCTGCGAGTGTAGGTCGTCATATGACGACCTAGGTTCGAGGTGCTTTTGTTCTTTCCAAACTAGTTTTTCGATAAGTTACTTCTAGAAGTGGTAACATTAGTCAGTGTTTTTGAGATAACCGTTTTTGACCCTAACAAGCAGGGATCAATGGATATAACACCATACTATATTGAGTTGATTAAACTATGGGAAGTGTATAGGAATTATGCTGAACTCTCGGTGGGCACATGTGGCAAATATGAGTGTAATGCTTCTCACTTGTGGGAGGTTCTGAAACAACGTAGTCGTGTCACTAAGTTTCTAATGAGACTCAATGAGTCATATGAAACAAGTCGAAAATATATTCTTATGATGAAACCTTTTCCATCCATTGAATATGTTTTCAATCTTATTACGCAGGATGAAAGACAACGAGTTATGAAACCATCTTCGAAGGCTGACAATGTTGTCTTCCAAGTTTTGGGACTTGATAATTCTTTTGTGTTTGGTCGTTACACATACAATCGAGTTTTTTTCTGCTCAACATCAAATGAATTATCTCCAAAAACAACGTCCTTTGTATACTTATTGTGGACAAGTTGGTCACATTTTTCAAAAAAAAAAACAAACTACACGGTTATCTCCTAGACATAGGTTCTACAATTCTTCTGGTCAGTCCAAAGTGTCATCCCAGTTAGCTTATGCTACCAATGTCTAGAGAAGCAATTCTCGTCCTTCAGCCCCTGATAACCAGTTTCAGCATAACTCCTCTTATTTGAAGAATAACACGGTGGCTAATGTCATCAGTTTAGACATGTCACTAGTGCAGTCAATCTTGATCTCAGTATCGTGAATACAGATCATGTCAACAATCTTATTCATCAGCTTCAACGACATATATGTCTCCATGCATCTGTAATTCCTCATCAACGTGCTTCTATAACTGAGGCTGGTCACAAGGACCCACAATCATCCTCTGGTATAATTCCTTGTATATCCACAAATCCACGCTTTGAACATTAAATTCTTACTTCTCATCATCAATGTCTATCTTCTTTATATAACTCTATACCTAGTGGTTCTTGGCTTCTTGACAGTGAAGCCATTACGCATGTATGTTCTGACTTGCACAGTTCAGTGAACTCTCACTGGTGGTTGGTGTCACAATCTCATTACCTAATGGCATTAGAGAAATGATTAGTCATATAAAAACTGTTTGTATATCACATATCATTGTATTGCATAATGTGTTGCATGTTTCCTCGTTTCAGTTTAACCTCATTAGTATTAATACTTTGAGTAAAGATACACAATGCTCTACTCATTTCTATCATGATTATTGTTTTCTTCAAGAATCTATTCAGGGCTTGATGATTGGTAGAGGAACTCTTAAATGCAATCTCTATATTCTTGATACCACCATTGATTACTCATCCATCGACTTATGTGGAACCTTGCAAGTGGATGGACATCTTTGGCATCAATGCTTGGACATCCATCCTTGAACAAGTTACATCATATCTCTAGTATTCTGTCTATGTCTAAGTCTAGTTCATCTTCTATAATTCAGTGTCATGTTTGTCCATTAGCAAAACAAAAGCGGTTACCATATACGTTACATAATAGTGTCCGTACCATTCATTTGATCTCATTCATCTCGACATAGGGTACTCAGGTTATAAGTATTTTTAACAATAGTAGATGATTGTACTCAGGTTACATGGATTTATGTCTTGAGGAACAAAGGTAATGTTTCAACGGCTTTTCCAACTTTCACTAAGCATGTTAAAACTCAGTACAATTCATCTATCAAATGTATACGGTCTGATAATTCTCCTGAATTGGCTTTTACTCACCTTAATCAAGAACATGGCATGGTGCATCAATTCTCTTGAGCAACACACCACAACAGAATTCTGTTGTGGAACGCAAGCATCATCATAATCTTAATGTAGCAAGGGCTCTCATGTTTCAGTCAAATATTCATGTCATATATTGATCTGATTGCATGCTTGCTGCTGTCTTCTTGATAAATTGAACTCCATCCTTGCTTCTTAAGAATAAATATCCATATGAGTTGTTAGTACATAAGGAACCTGATTATTCATTTCTCTGAACCTTTGGTTGCTTGTGATATGTATCAACTCTATATAAGGATAGGAACAAGTATACTCCTCTTGTTGAACCATGTGTTTTCATTGGATATCCTAATGGTGTTAAATGTTATAAGTTTTGAATATAGCTACAAACGTCATTTCGGTTACTCGCAATCTTATCTTTCATGAGAATGTTTTTCCTTTCCAAGATTTGCATCATGGGGTATCACCTAATGACATGTTCTCTAGTACTATTCTACATGTATCTACACCGGTTTCAATATACTCCTTTGTTGAGGTTCTTATACATACATCACATTCTGTGAATGTTCCTGCTAGCTCATCTATTGCATCTTCTTCTAATGCCCCATCTTTAAAAAATGAGACTGTTGTAAGAACCACATGACAAGCTTGCTTACTCCATGCTTGGCCACAACGTACAACTAAGCTCCAGGTTATCTCTTTGATTACCACTGTTCTTCCATTCACAAAACAGAGCCTTCCTCTTCTACTTCTTCTTTTCTATTATATCCTTTATCCTCTGTTGATACTTACTTTAATCTTCAGCCTTTTATATCAATCATACTTCTTTCTTATTCTCTTTAGTCTAAACCTACAACTTTCAAACAAGCCATGGCATCACCTAGTTTTAGAAAAGCGATGACAAAGGAATTACAAGCAATGGAGGATAACAACACATTCACTATTGTGTCTTTACCTCCTATGAAGAACGTTGTGGGCTGTAAATGGGTTCATACAATCAAATATCGTGCTGATGGTAATGTGGAATGTTATAAATCACGTTTAGTGGCTAAAGGTTTCACACAACAGGAAGAAGTGGATTTAAATGAAACTTTCTCACCAGTAGCCAAGCTTGTGAGTGTCAAAGTTTTGTTGGCTCTAGCTGCTATAAAAGAATGGGCTCTTTCTCATATGCATTTCTTCATAGTGAACTTGATGAAGAAATCTACATGACTCTTCCTCAAGGGTATACTCCAGCTTCAGGTGCTCTCCCTCCTAATCATGTTTGTCGATTGCATAAATCCTTGTATGGCTTGAAACAAGCTTCACGCCAGTGATACCTTTGCCTCTTTAATGTTCTTATTCAAGCTGGTTTTGATCAATCTCCTGCGGATAACACTTTGTTTTATACCAGTCTGGTTCCAAGTTTACAGCAATCCTCATCTATGTCGATGATATTATGATTGTGAGTAATTGTGGCGATGAAGTTGTATCTCTTAAAGCAGCTCTCCATTCCAATTTCAAGACAAGGATTTGGGTGACTTACGGTTCTTCCTTGGGCTTGAAATAGTTTGAATTTCTGGAGTAATTTCAGTCTCTCAGCGCAAATATGCTCTGGATCTTCTTGAGGATGCAGGGTTACTTGCTTGCAAGCCTAGTTCTGTACCTATAAATCCGGTTTTCTAGCTGCGTCGTGATTCTGGTACTTTACTTTATGATGCTACTTCATACTGCACACTTATTGGTCGTATTCTCTATCTTACTATCACTCATCCTGACATAACATATACGGTGCATTCATTGAGTCAGTTCATGTCAGCTCCTCAAGGCTTTTTCTACTCAGCTAAGTCAGATGTTTGTCTTAATGCTTTTGTAGACTCTGACTGAGCTACTTGCCCAGATAGTAGGCACTCCATTACAGGTTATTTGTATACTTTGGCAACTCGTTGGTCACCTGGAAGTCCAAGAAACAAGATGTTGTCAGCATGAGCAATATACATCCAAAAGTTAATTTTTCAGCTTGTATCCAATACCTTAGTGCTCTTTGTTTGTGTGGCTTATTGAAACCATACATGTTCCATCCGCAAATTGACGATATTATTTCTTTGTGTAGGAAACTTTCTAATTGCTGCTTGATTTAACCACACTTGACTCTTCCTTTCTGGCTATTTGCCTGACTGGTGTTTTTTCTTAAGTCACCTGATGAGCCATCTACAAAACTCCCCTCAACTTTATCACTAGTAAATTCCCTAACCTCCTGCATTGTATCCTTCTCATCCTCCTCAATCTTGCCTTCTTCCCTGTTATCGCTTCAAACCAAAAACCATTAGGGAATTCAACTTTTCCCGCTGGCTGGGAAAACTCCTTATATCCTGGAGATAAATGCCTTCCATTCATACTCCAATCACCCTCCTCATGTGTCTTAGATAGATCGCTCCTAACCGATTCCACCAGACTCAAGTTATTGCCAGCATCTACATTGTGATTAAGCTGGTTTACTTCAACCCGTTCCAGATCATCCAACAGCTTCAGAACCACTTCCTTACCCGTAGCAGAACTACCAGACTGTTTCTCCAAACTTTTCCCCCATTGTAGAATGATAAGCGATTTCAGCTTAGAACAATCCTTCACTATATGTCCCCAACCATCACAGGATGTGCAACGAGGAGGGAGCCATGGATAATTAACCTGAATTGTAGTGCTACACTGATCTCTATCTCTGAAACAAATATTTTGAGGCAGGGGTTTCATCGGATTTACCTCAACCAGAACCTTTGCCACATCCATATGCATGCACTTTTCGGTATTAGGATGAAGTTAGGCAAAATTCCCTCTTGTACTAAACAAAAATCTGAGCCCTTCCAGTGAATAGAGAGAACACGGTATATTCACCAAGTACACCCACAAAGGTAGAGCAGTAAAGTCAGGAGGGTCTTGTGATGTTTCTGGTTTCCATTCACTTACAATTAATGGGACATTTGCAGTGTGCCAATATTTTAGCCTCAGTACCCGCTTTCTCATATGCTCATCCTCAATCCAAAACAAGGCTGTCAATTTACTTATGAATTGGACATCAATCTTGGACTTGGTGGAGCTCCAAATCCTATTCACAGTAGAGTGGATTGAAACAATAAAAGAGAAATCTCCCATGAAGACCAACAACGAAACTTTTCCATAATGGCTCTACATCATCAAAAACCTCCACATGGATCTCAATATCCACAACTCCATCTATTAACCTAAACTCCAGTGTAAGGGTAGCAGCTGAGCAATCATTTACAACCTCCGCATAGGAGTTTTTTTCCTTCATGATTTCCTGACTGGTAATCTTTCTTTCGCAACCATCTCTTTTTTACCATCATCAACAATCTGATATTCTGGGATAATCACCGGCAGAACAACCTCATTCACCGCTTTGGAAGACCCTCCACCATTCCCATCGAGAGCTACACCAATACCATCATTAAACCCATCTGTGATTCCTCCTTTCTTCTTAGCTACCACACCACCTATCTCTCCCACTTCCTTTCACGTGCCTCCATCAAAGCCCTCACCGTCGATGCTCTGCTTTCCATTGATTTTCCATTTAAGCCACGAGGCGGCTCAGTCGCCATTCTCTCAGTCTTTATTTATCACGTGAAGTTTTTTACTAATTATATTTATTTACCTATGACAAATAAAATAGGATTATATTTGATTACTTTATTTATAGTTGCCATATAGTAAAAGGGAAAAAAAATGTACTATACAAAACTTTTAACTTTAATTCGACACAAAGAACTTGATGAAATGAAAAATACTTTATATTAAAAGAGACAAAAACATAGACAAACGATTTGTGTAATTGTTTTAAAGTAGCTAATCATAAATTAGCTAAACTGACAGTTGAAATATTTCTTTTAATATAAAATAAATTGTGTACTGGATATTTTACAAAGACAATTTCAAGATCTTAAATTACTTAAGAGTTTAACTTACAAAACTACTTATTTTTTGGTATTTCAAATATAAACATTTCCATAATACTATATTTCTCATACCAAAATTGAAAATAAACTTAGAATAATACACCATGACGTACTCTAGAACATCCCTTTTTTGAAAGTGCATTCTTATACTTGTATTTGTAGAAACGCAAACATTATGATAACATCATTTTCCAAACTACAATAGCTAACAATCAATAAACCACAAATGCAAAAAAATTTTTAAAAATTAAGTGAAATATAAACATACATGACAAATGTGAAAAAATAAATATCATAATAATAAAATAACAAGTAATAATAAAACATAAATAATAAAACATAACAAATTTAAGTATATAATCCGCGTCCAGCGCGGAAATGTTTCTAGTTTATTTGTGTAATTGTTTTGAAGTTATTGCTGCTAGTTTCTACATAAAATAGCATATAGTGTATGATTATAAACAGATTATATAATACACAGTACCGTTCCCAGTACTTTCTTTTACATATGTCATATTCTCGACTCATATTTATTTCTACGTAAGGTTAACAGATATTTCTTACAACAAATTCAGTAATGTAGTCATATATTGTTTTGTCCTTCTGAATCCTTCCTCAGAATTGATTTCAATGGTTTTAGAGACATAACCTCATTCTCGAAGGAATCAAAACTTCCTTTGGATGTCTCCTTCTTAATTCTCCTTGAACTTATTCGTATCTCATCAACTTCTTCCTTTATACTTACAATTTTTCTTGGAGCTTTTTCTTTTGGTTGACATAACTCTAGTTGTTCTCCGTCGACTGATAACATTTCATTTTTCTCCATGATGTTTTCAACACCACAGATGATGTTAGAGCCAATATCAGAATTTTTCTCCGGTCGTTCCATTGCCCCAAGTATTAATGGATGGCCAAGAGTTACTTTCTTCAAAGCTTGCATGGCTAATAACTTCACCAATAAATCATAGAATCGTCCGCAGATACTGAGTGGGGGTTGAAGTTCTTGCTCTTTGCTTTCCATTTTTTTATGGAGTAAAAAGAAAAGCATGTTTCTGTTCTAATTTGAGATTAGATGTTTGGCTAAAAATGTTACAGAAAAAAACAAAAAGGCGACAGTCCATAGTCAATTATCAAGAAATCTTTAACGTGTAAGAGTGAAAGACTTTGGGGAGGAGAAGAAGATCAAGAATCACCGAAGAAACAAGTTTGGGATTAAAGAAAGGTAATAACCTGATTCTTTGTTTTAACATGAAGATAGTATTTAGTAAAACTTAACAAGTGGTCTTTAAAATTACTATTACAAGTTTGTAGCAAGTATATTCTTTCAAATTCTATTCAGAGAAAATAAAAAAATATTTTTTAAAAGAAAAATTAATATAAAAATAAGATGGCAATGACCCTCTTTCATCGATTATTTTTAGAAAAAGAAAATGATATTCTTTGACATTTGATCTTAATTAACGAAAATGTATAGTTTTAAGAAAATAAATGACAAAAGGTAATATTTAGTCATAGAAAAGGTAAAGCATGACAGCCTCAGAAGTTTCCTTAGAAGAAATGTTATTTTATTAAGTAAATTATTTTAGGATATTTTAATAAAATACATAAAAAGTTGTTATATAACTCTTGTAGCATATATTTTCTGAAAATTACTCAAACATTTTTAAAATCCTAAGAAATTACAATAAACAATTTTAGTTAGTTTTTTCTAATTAAAATTATTTCTAATTAAAAATTATGAGCGAATCCATGTCAGTAATAACTCTAATCAAAAGAGAGGGAATATACCACTCAAAGAACGTTTTTGTTTGCCACTATTGACGCCAAAATTTTTTTTTTGCTCTCTTTAGGAGATTTCAGAGAAAAAACCTTTCATGTTGTTCTCGTTGACATCAAATTTTTGGCCGAAATAGTCTTCTCCGCATTTTCGCCGTTGCATTTTGGGTGATTATTCATCTTCCTTCGTTTCTGGCAAAAAATGTTCTTGTATGTCTTGACGCTTTATTTTGAGTTTTTAGACAATAACTCCACCTCTACGTTCAATCCGGACTGAAGAAAGTATATTTGATAGTTGATTTATATATATTTTGGCTGATTTGCTATAGTTAATTGTTTGTGTGGTTGATTTATAATAAGTTATCTACTTGTTATGGTTGATTTATAAACGCTATTGTGACTGATTTAGAAGTCTGTGACAGCTTGTTTATTGTATGTATGCTTTTTGGCCGTTTTGTCTTTTCTAATGTGGCTGAAATAGTTTTCTATCGAAGCTGATTGATGTATTAAACTGTGGCTGAGCTTTTTTTATGGTGTAGCTGGTTTATTGTATGATTTACGGCTGGTTTATCTTTCTGACTAGTTTATTGTTATCTTACAGATTTATATATGCAATTGTAGTTGAGTTTGTTTTTTAGTCGTTGTTGGTTTATTGTATGCTTTATGGGATTTATCATTGCTAGATTCTATATTTGTTTCATGATCAGATGATTGTTTCAGAAAATCAAGAACAAGCAAGGGATTATTTGACGCAATAGGGCATGATATTGTGGGAAAACCTGAAGAGGTTTTCTGTTGGAGTAATTTATAAGCTAGCTGATGGAAAATGTGTGTGATCTAGTAAGATTGCACACTATCTACTATATAGGTAGTTGCGAGTACATAAGAAGAAAATTTGGTGTCTCGTTGTTGATCAACCTATTAGGTTTAACTTACACGAAATTCGTGACATCACGGGGTTAAGCACAGATCCACTGCCAATGAATTTTTTTAAACCTGGCCACTACGAAGCGCTATTGAAGGAGTTTTGCATGTGCCATCTGGGGTAGGAACCAAGTTAGATGAACAGAGGCTAGGATTAGAGGTCTGTCGGACCTGGAGTTTTCAAAAGTGGAAATGGTTAGGACTGTTACTTCTTCAAGCCATGAGACCTTATGGCTTGCATAATAATTCTAGAATACATTTTGAAAGTGAGAAAGCATATTTGATGATGACGCCATAAAGACTTATCCATGGGCTCGGACTGCATTTGAAGTTCTTGTTAATTTACTAAGATGTTGAATCCACAAGAAGAGGGCAGTACACCCTTAGCGGTATGAAGGAAGTGTTATTGGTTTGAGCGTATGAGTATGCCACTTGCTTCAGAGAGTGTTTTGGAGAGTATTCAATGAGCAAGAAAATCCTCTTTTTCGATGGGATGGAAACCGTACACGTTCAAATTTTACTACTACCTTATCTGAGGAGTTTAGAGACCATGGTGAGGTAAAGTGTAAGGCTGACTTATGAACCATTTGATGTCTGGGTTATTTTTCTTATTGATAGCTTAGTTATGTTTGTGTGGCTGAGTTATGAATTATTTGATGTCTGAATAATTTGATTATTGATGGCTGAGTTATGTTTTTAAGGCCGACTTACAACTTATTTGATGTCTGAGTTGTTTATTATTGATGGTTTAGTTATGTTTTATGGACGAGTTATTAATTATTTGATGGCTGAGTTATTTGATTTTTTTTTTATTTCTGGCTGATTTTTGACTTATTGTTGTAGGTGCGTGTAAGGAAACGGTTATGAATGAGGCTGTAGAAAAGTTGTTTCTTTAGTGGTCGGGTGAAGCAGATGACCTACAACTTGTTAACAAGATAATATACATACATGCTGATAGGTCTGTTAAAGGTTTTTGGGATGTAAAGTAGAATGAGAATAAGAAAAAAGTGAAGGTTGTAGTTTCCTTCGAGTCTGAGCAGCCCGCAAAGAAGCAGAAGAAAGATAAGAAACACAATGAAGTGAGCAACAATGAGGGTGAAGCTGATGATGTAGAGAATAAGAAAGAGAATGAAAATGAAAATGGAAAGGTAAGTGATATTGACTTTATATTAATTGTACGTAAAATTTGGTTATCTTGTTCTTCAGTATGTGAGATTATGTTGCAGGGTGCTAGTGAGGACGAAAATAAGGAATATATGGGGAAATATGCATCTCTGAGGAGCATAATCCCTACTCTAGACAATCTTGTGAGAACATTTGACAACGTTTATGGTAGATTAGACAACATAGACGGTAAATTAGAGAAGGTTGACTCGCGCTTAACTGCCTTTGAGACAAGATTGGAGAAGATGATTGGTGAAAAGCCGAATCTACAGTGAAAGCAAGGTATGACCCAATGATAACGAGCGTTGAAGACAAAGTTGCATCTATTGACAATGATTGGATTCAGATGAGAGAGCGTCGGAGGGTTATGGGGGGTAGGAGAACGTGCCCAAAATGATGATAAGTTTTTTTTTGAGATATATGTTCTCTTATAAATATTTACACCTAAAAACAATAAACCCTAAATCATATACACTAAGCCATATACAATGTACTTTCAACTAAATGTGTGTACTTTCTTAAATTTCCAAGTGTACACACTAAAGAATGAGGTACTTAAACCCTAAACCCTAAATCATATAAACTCTAATCATATACCCTAAACCTATACAATATGAATGATATCTAAATGTTTTATTACATAGTTAGTTTCAATATCTCGTTGTTAAATAATAATTTCATGCACTTAAAAAATAAGATCATCGATAAGAGAATCGATTTACTCTTGACCTAAACCCCATAATATAAGTCAGCTATCAAATGTAATTTTCCATGGGAACAAAACCAAAACTCACTCATGCGATTTTTTCATTCATTAAATTAAATTGATCTTGTGACGTTTCTTCTTTCTATATATGCTATTATCTCCCTTCTCTTAAACCTTGTCTCTCCCATCTCAACTCTCCAACGCTGTTTTATTTTCTCTTAAAAAAACTAATCTCTCCATTTCATATTCCTTTCATCATGTCGATTATCCTTGATTTTACATACAAGTTACCATGTGGTGTTGATGCCATACTAAACTCTAGAGATCGGGATAACCTCCCCCGTTCTATACCCTGGTGCGGCCAACTTACTGCTTGATTCCCGATAATTTTAAGGAACAATGGTCTCTTATAGTCTATGTAAGCACTGATTTTGTATCCATGTTAGATTAATAACAACACTAATATGTATCTACCATAATAATAATTCTTTTTTTTTCTAGCGAGAATACATGTGAGATCTGAGGCACATTTTGACGCTTTGGACACAGTTTAATCTGGTATCTAGAATGCTATTTCGAGATCAAATGTGTTTGTTGAAGAGAATATGGGTGCGTGGCGGTGAGAAGTATGAGTGGATGATCACTAAAGTTTGGTTGGTCGATATGTTTAAAGAGTTTGGTGTTGGGGTCAAAAACGATCAAGACGGAATAATTGCCTGAAAGCCTCTGGAAAAAATCCTAGCCTCCGAAAAATAAAATAAAAATGTGGGAAACTAAAACTAAGGCTTCATATGAATTCAAAAAGAATTGCATAACAAGTCGACAGAAGAAACCCACACAAACCAACACCTGAACAAGCAGCGTCCAATTCGCCATTAGGTGAGTTGGTCGCGTCTCGTCCATCTTGCCTAGTGGCGAGTTGGATCGAGCAACCCAACTCGCCATTTAGGCGAGATGGACGAGTCGCGACCAACTAGCCATTAGGCGAGTTGGATGAAGCACGACCAACTCGCCTGATGGCGACTTGGACCAAGCAATCCAACTCGCCACTAGGCGAGTTGGGCGAGACACATCTAACTCGCTTGATGGCGAGTTGAATCAGGTAGTCCAACTCGCCATTAGGCGAGTTTGATGAGACACATCCAACTCATCCATTGGCGAGTTGGATGAGCCAAGTCCACCATGCCTAATGGCAAATTGGATCAACCGAATCGAACTCGCCATTAGGTGAATTGGACACACCATTTCAACTCGCCTAAGAGCGAGTCGGATCAAACCGATCCAACTCGCCATTAGGCGAGTAGTGTGCAGCATGTTCGATTCACCCTTTGGACACCGGACCAGTCCTATGCCATGCCCTCTCATCTCAAGAACTCTCGCTCCCGGATCTCGATCATACTGTCTCTTGTTTCGTATCGATCGGAGTTACAGTTGGAACTTTTCGAAGGGAACATCGAAGACTTGTTTTTCGTATAAAGTTAGAATAAATTGTATAAAACGGCAACTGTTAACTAAACACCAATAGGACCTAAGACTATATGATTAGTTTTTTATATATAGGAAAACCGACATCATATCAATGGCGATTTTTTTTAAAAAATTGCAAAAATGCTTAAAATTGCAAAACGGCCCTGAGAGGTCCAAAACGCAGATATGAGCCCACTTGTGTTTTTTCATGAAACTAAGCCCAATTTGATATAATGGTTTGTCTTTTGTCCGCAAGAGAAGATAAATGTCAAATTTGAAGATAAATGTGATGTTTCGAGCATAATCATGAAGATCGAAGAAAAATGGAATATTTCCGCAAGATGATGGATTTGGCCCGAGAGCAGAAAAGGAAAGCGTAAACCGTCTAACAGAGGAGTATATAAGGGATTTTAAGGCTAAGGACGCAAGGGACTCCTAGACCAAGCTCCAAGGATTAACCATGTCCTTGTAGTTGACCATGTCCTATTGATGTCGTTGTCGACTCCTAGATGATCAACTACGAATTCTTCTCCTCTAGATGCTCCAAAAGCTCAGAGTATCTCATATATCTCCAAAACGTTTATGGACCTGTAAATACTCTAAAACATAGCCTAGACTCACATAATATATAAGTATAACAATCACCCTACTTTGTTGCAACCACATCCTTTCAAGTCAATCACAGAGAAACTTCATGTACCCTATCCTAGTATAGCAACCAAATCCATTCTACCCACAACTTAGCAAATACTAGCTTGACTCGGCCCTTTACTGATCTTTTTTTTTTGCATAAAATAAAAATGCATGATTTACCTTGGGAGTATCTATCAAAGGACACATGGATTGTTACCTCTGCAAGTATCTGAACAACTAAGCATAAAGTATTCTCTGATTCCTTTCTTCCCTCTTTTCTCTCTTCTATGAATCTTTTTAGATTTTTTTCTTTCTTTTTTTCTTGTTTTTTTTTCTTTTTGGGAAAAGTTGTAGGCGTATAATGGGGTCATTGGTAATTTATATATCCCTCGCTTCCAACAATGTGTGATCATTCCTCTGTCTTATAATATTGGGGTCATTGGCAATGTACCTATCCCTCTGCATCTCGGGAAATCATCTCAATCTTTTAAGCTTTTAAGTAGATGCTGAAGAGAGAGAGAGAGAAGGGAACCAAAGGTGCAATGACTTGTACCTACAGACTTGCAGAAGGAATCCGATCCAGTGTATACCAAGCCCCAAAGCAAGCTAATAATGTCAGGATTAGTGTTGGAAATCAGCTTCAGTTCATCTAAACTTTCTAAGAAAGTGTGGTATAGTGGCAAGATGATCCACTTTAGTATCTCTAATAATCACTGCAAACAATCTTCTAAGAATAGTGCTAAAGTATGGTTAGTCAATAATAAATCTTGATCATAATCCCCTTTTGACTCAATAAAACTTTATGAAAAACTTATATATAGCAAATAAAACTCAAAACAAATCAAATAGCGTTATCGAACCTCCCACAGACTTAAATTACACTGTCCCCAGTGTAATCCGCCCCGGATTGGTTAGAAAAAAATTAAATCGTAAGTAAGTAGTTAAGAGGGAAACTCGATATCGGACTCTGTAATAGAGTGTTGATCGATGATACATATGTTGGGTCGATCGATGGTCGCGATCCATTGTCGACTTATGGTTACTCTTTGGTGTCGATAGATGTTGTACTTGTAAGTTTCTACTCTTTTTTAGATCTCAAAATAGAAAACAATATTAGTAAACCTCCTCCAGACTTAAACAACACTATTTCTAGTGTTATTCAGTCCGAGATTGGTGAAGAAAATAAAGCACAAGGACACAATTTTATCAAGGAAAACAGGATACCTTCTTGTTGATGGTGACCGTCGATCGACACAGTTAAGTGGCAATCGATCGATGCTAAGGTTACTCCGTCGATCGATGCTGGCCAGACATTGATCGATGCTCTGTGTAGACTCATGTTCCTTTTTCTTTTTAAAAACCTGTAATAATATAATAAAATCCAAAATTAGACTAATATAATAAAAAAACTAATTAAAACTTACTAAACAGTGGGTTGCCTCCCCCTCAGCACTTGGTTATAATCTTAAACTCGACGTTTGAACTTTTTGACTAGTATGGAGGTCGATCAACACTTGGAAAGCAAGTGTCTACATCTTCTCTGCTCATCTGAAAC
The DNA here is from genome assembly GCA_012274485.2 of Sinapis alba. Lineage (NCBI taxonomy): Eukaryota > Viridiplantae > Streptophyta > Magnoliopsida > Brassicales > Brassicaceae > Sinapis > Sinapis alba. Next base: position 599,484 of record MU106082.1, on the reverse strand, counting down.
CATGTACCAATAAAGCTCTTCATTGCTTCATCACTTATGGTTTTCTCATTCTTTGTAACCTCTCTAGTAACCTCCATTGAATGCATTCTTCTTTGTAGGTTCTCAATACTGCGCTGTAGCATTCTAAGTCTTGCAGCTGTAGTCTCTGATATATCTTCCAACTGTTGAGAAATATCTTCCTTCATTAGGCTATGAGAGAAATCAATCTCATCAAACCTATCTTCTAATTGTGTTTCTGCTGTTGTCTTCTGTTTGTTGGTTCAGTGTCCATCGATGGTCGTAGGGTGCGGTCGGTCGATGCTCGTTCTTCTGGCCTAAACGCATGTTATCTTTGTATAGTAACCAAATCTTGCTTCATCTCATCCATGCGTGTAGTCAAACCGGTGACGCACTTGTCTATAGGATAGTAGACATCATCAAGCCTCATGCAGAAATCATCCAGTGACATCTCTTGAGCTTTGTAGATCTCATGCACAATATCATCAATCTCTGCTCTGATGTATGTCCTTTGATTCTCCATAGACATATTGGTCCTTGTTGCATGTTCTGGTAAGCATATGTAGCTCTGCTACAACATAGTAGCTCTCTCTAGAACTGCTCTGATATCTTCAGCTTGCACATTCACTACTCTCCCGTCTGTAGCTTGTGCATTACTTTTCTCATCTCTGTAGATGCTATATTCATCTTTCTTTTCCCATTGGAAAATTCTTTTGCCCTTAGAATCATATGCTCTTGTACCATGCTCGATACAGCCATCGTCGATGCTGAACTCTCAAGATTATAGGCAGTTGAAGTACGAAGTTTGTGAAACTTCTGAACGGGCTGTCTAAGGATGTATGCTGTCTGCTGTCGATCGATCTAAGATGTGGAGACGTGTATGAATTATTACGGATTGGTTTGTTCTTCTGCTTCTCAATGTTGATCGACGCTGAATGAGGTCCGTCGATCGATGCACATTTATCCACTTTCCTCAAGATAGCGTCATCCAATACTAGGTCATGATATTCAATCAGCTCTCCTTCTCCATCGATCGATGGTGTATGGTGCGTCGATCGATGCTTGATTACCAAGTTATTGTCCGAATAGATTTCCAGCTTCGTTGGTCATTACAAGCATTGTGCCATCATCTAAATCTAGTTCCGACTATGTTTCTTTGTCAGTATCGATCGATAGCGAATGGTTGCGGTCGATCAATGTCGATTTCCCGAATTGATGGGAAATTTGAAAAACACCAGACTCTTCCATTGCAATACCACGATACTCGATTAGTTACCCTGAGGTGTAATTGTCATCTGCGAGGCAGGTGTTGATCGGTTCTGGGGTTAGGCAGATGATCAATAACGGAGGGTGGCTATCAATCAATTGCTGAACAGAAAACGCGTCGATCGCTTCTCTGGGTTGGATGTTGATCGATGCTCCATCTCCAGGCTCCTCGTTGAACTTATAATTGCAGAAGCATGTGGCCATAAGTTCTGCATCATTAGACAACTTTGCGAGGGCAGGTTTATTCTTATAAATTTCATAATTACCATTAGGATCAATCAAGGAAAGGCACAATGATGAATCCCTTATGATGAGATCCTTTTTGTCACTGATTCTATGAAGGATGATTTGATGGTTTGAGAGAGTTATGGGTTGATTTCAGTGATGATGGATGGTTTGATTGGATGATCTTCAGAAATGATCTATGGATTGATCAAATCTTGTATATATGTGTTAGTAATCAAGAGAATGAACTCTGATTTCAATTACAAACAAGATGCAATTGGAGAATGAACTCCTTAGCAATCAATGTTCATATGATGAACAAAGGATTCACAAATTTAGAGAGAGTTTTTGATAAAAAAGAGTGAATAATGTTTCTGAAAACAAAAAAGAGTTTAAGTAGAGAAGAAGAAATTGAAAAAATCCTAAAATTGTAGAAAAATAAGAAAAACTTAATTAAAACTAAAATTATCTTCAAAACTCAATAATAATTATTTTTGTTGATTTCTTCTCTTTATTTTCGTGGATGGCCTTTTGGAAAGAGAGAATGGATCCACAACTTGTGTATTTGATCTTCTTTTGGGGTAAAATGGTCATCTGATGCAACAAAAGAGTTGTGCTGAATTTCTTCCCTTCCAGCCTGATCCATCATGCCAGTATCACCACTCAGATGGTTCATCTCATCCTGCTTCTCTTCAGTGTCACTGAGCTGGTTCAGCTAATCCAGCTCCTCTAGATCCGAATCAGCAACTGGTTCAGTCAGGGTTGCATCATCCCCTCCTCCTTTAAAAATATTTGTTCTGAAATATGTATCTCCTACATCAAAAGGAAACAAGTAAGAAGCTAAACAAATGATCAAGAAAATAAGCATGAAAGCAACATCAAAGTAAGGTTTTGGACATAAACTTCCTTGGAATTTTGAATCCATTTTCCTCAAGTCCTTACACCTCCAAATCTCAGGCTTATAAGATTTGCATTTGCTATTGTTCCTTGCAATCCTCTGAGACTCCTCCTGCTGTTCCTGGATACTCAAAACAGAGACTAGAAATCCAGTGTCATATAGGAAAAACATGTTCTTAATCTGATCAATAACCAATTATTTCTTTCTGGGAACATGTTGCACTTGTTTCAGACTTTTAAGATACACATCAAAGTAAGTATTGTAAACCAGAATGGTAACAAGATACTCAATAAAATAGAAAAACTTCAATTTGTGTCCCACATGATCAGATTTAGCATGACTTTCAAAGAATGTGTTGTACACTAATATATCCTCAAATCTCAAAACAACATCATTGTGCAAGCTTGATCTCAAAACAAACCAAGATTTATCAGTTTTAGAACAAGTATGAACAAGTTTCAAAACAGAATCACAACTAAAATCGGTTTCAGCTCTAAGTGATTTTGTTTTCTACAAATTCATAACCATAAGCTCTTTCCAGGCACGTGTGGAAGAAAACAAATCACCAGTGTTCAGTTCATGTCTAGAAAAACTCAGATCAAAGCCATTATCATCAAAGCAAGCAAAAGAATTACAAGGTTTTCTGAAACATAAATCATATTGTTGCCAAATAACCTCAATTCTCTTTTCAGGGTGATCAAGGCTTTTGTTAAGTTCCATAAATTCATCAAAACTCAAAACAAGACCAGGATTGAGTTCACTAACATACTGAATACATTTTTGATCAGAGAGTTTATCTCGTTCAAACACTTTAAAAGAATTAATCATGTTATAAAAAACAGAGTTTGAAACACAAAATTCTTTCACTTTGTCAAGGCCAAATCGTTTGACATCACTGGAACTAACCTTAACAAACAATTTAGGCAAATAATTAACCATCTCAAGATCCTTACAGTGCCCTTGATAGTTCAAAGAGAATGACTTAGCATCTGTTTCTGCTTCAATGTTGGGCTGCTCCAACTCTTCTTCTGGTGGTGAACTCTTTTGTGCTTCTTCTGATAGGTTTTCTTCTAAGACCTTAGATGGCTCTGTTTTCAGCTCTTGGATGATCTGCTCCTGCTTGCTGCAACTCATTGGGTCAGGAACCTTTGAGGGAGGTTTTGTGGATGGTCTCACACGCTGGTCTTTTGCAAACTCCTTGATTACTTGTTGTGCAATCCTTTTGAAATCATCTTGAAACAGTTGGCTGTGGAAATAATCAAGTTCTGCTTGTTGTTTCTGAGACTTTTTTATGGGATCACGACCATAGCAACCACCTTTCTCTTCTCTGACATGTCTAGGATGTTCTCTGCTCCTCCTATTTGGTTCCTCTTGCCTCCCTGGTCGTGCCTTTTCCTGCACAAAATCAGCATGATTAAAAACCAATATTTCTTTTCTTAACAAATTCTATCTTTTTCCAGCAAACTCTTTGTAGAAGAACTGAATTGATCATGATGTGTGCTCCTCCTGTTAAGCTTTTCCAGTGACCTCCTAGATAGTATCCTTTCCTGCTCATAACCAGACTCATCAATATCATATGAATCTCTTTTTCTCATAGATTTTTCTTTTCTTTCCAAGGCTGCTTTTGTAGCAGAGTCAAACATGTTGGAATCTAACTCCTTTTCAGGATGTCTCCTTCTGCCATTGCTTCCTCCATACATGGATTCCTATTAAGAAACTCAACAAGAAAATTAACACAATAACATATAGCCGAAGCCTCACTTCTCTCAAGTGTTTCTCTCTGATTTTTCTGTGATATTTCTCTGTGAATCCAGTAGCTCAGCAACAAACAAAGATCAAGCTTTTAGGGATCAATTCCCCAACCCCAAAACAAAAGAAAGAGATAGAAAGATTGCAAGATTTTTGTTTGCAAGAGGCTTTACCACCAGAGGCTGGATTTCTCTTCAGCCTAGTTGGATTTCTCTTCAACTTTTTCTTAAATCTTTTCGATTTGTTTTTATTTTTTTATTTTATTTTAATCTGGTTGGCCCTCTTACAGATACAACAGATAGAAAGGTAAGAACTTTATGAGAATTACAAAGAAAAAATCAGATTCCCCCAACAAAGAAGAAGAATTAAACCCAGATTTTTGAGAGTTTCAGATTCAAACCCAGATCAAGAGCCTTCAAATCTTCTTTGATACCACTTGATGAATCCCTTTGATGAGATCCTTTTTATCCATGATTCTATGAAGGATGATTTGATAGTTTGAGAGAGTTATGGGTTGATTTCAGTGATGATGGATGGTTTGATTGGATGATCTTCAGAAATGATCTATGGATTGATCAAATCTTGTATAGATGTGTTAGTGATCAAGAGAATGAACTCTGATTTCAGTCACAAAGAAGATGCAATTGGAGAATGAACTCCTTAGCAATCAATGTTCATATGATGAACAAAAGATTCACAAATTTAGAGAGAGTTTTTGATAAAAAAGAGTGAATAATGTTTCTGAAAACAAAAGAGAGTTTAAGTAGAGAAGAAAAAATTGAAAAGTCCTAAAATTGTAGAAAAATAAGAAAAACTTAATTAAAACTAAAATTGTCTTGAAAACTCAATAATAATTATTTTTGCTGATTTCTTCTCTTCATTTTCGTGGATGGCCTTTTGGAAAGAGAGTATGGATCCACAACTTGTGTATTTGATCTCCTTTTGGACTGAAAATGGCCATCTGATGCAACAAAAGAGCTGAGCTGAATTTGTTCCCTTCCAGCCTGATCCATCATGTCAATATCACCTCTCAGATGGTTCATCTCATTCTGCTCCTCTTCAGTGTCACTGAGCTGGTTCAGCTCATCCAGCTCCTCTAGATCCGAATCAGCAACTAGTTCAGTCATGGTTGCATCACACAACCTGTTAGTCTTCATGTCGCAGATAGCTCCCACGGTAGCCATGAATGCTCTCTCAGGTAGTAGTGAAGAGTTCCAATTGTCTGAATATCTATAACATGGAAGTCTACAGGGACTAGGACATTCTAAATCTGTGGTAGGACATCTCTAGAAATACCCACTGAATCCGCTCTGGAGCAATCCACAAAAACGAACGAATCATTGGAAGGCTCAACTCTCAGGTTCAACTTTTCTGCCATAGCTCTGGGTATGATCCTCATTGATAATGCAATATCGCAAAGGGCATTGGGAAACTCGTGACCTTTGATCAAGCACAGAATCACGAATTTCCCAGGACCACTTTTCCTTTTCAGAATGATCCTTTGCTCTGGAGTTGTCATATTCATGACTTTTGGTAGATGAACTCGTTTTGTTGCTGGAAACCATCGATCGATTCTACAGTCTCTCCGTCGACCAATGGTTGAGGGTTTTCCCGATTCTTCTAACTCCATGGGTACCGTCAATTGATGCTCCTTGACTTGCGTCGATCGATGCATGTGCAATCTCTCAAACAAACTCAAATTTTCTACACGGGAATCCCCCTCTTGCAGTCTTTCTCTCTTGACTTCAACCCAAAAATTGTCATCAGTCAATGCATTGACGTGGTGACTCTGTCCAGCCTCTATTTTCTCCTTGATCAGGCTCTCATGTCTCCTAATAGTTTCACTTGTCTGCATCACCTGATTCTCCAGCTTCTTCACATGTGTGTTGAGATTTTCTAACTTTGGACTGAGGTTGAGGTACAACCCATCTATCTTTCCATTGAAATCCACCGTTATCTTCTGCTGTCCTTCTAAAACTCTGTCAACCATTTCTTCAATCTCGCTTTCTTGAGCTCTGAAGGAGGGTTATGGTACTAGGAAGACTAATAAGCTATGTTGTTGTTGAAGGGCCTTCGTTGTGAACTATGATCAAAATTACTCATTTGACCATTCCCATTGGATTTTATGTTGAAACCTTGATTCCCTTGTCTCCGGAAACCATTCCCATCAAAGTAGTTCACATCCTCTTCGATCTCATCATCTCCAGACTCCATTGCTTCCACTTTTGCAAAGGTGACCTGTTTCCTGAGAAACTTCTGAATACTATTCAGTTTTGCCTTGACTTCTTCAATTTGTTCCTTGCTCATTGTTGGAGTTGATTTCTTCCTCTCAAATTATGTGTTCATGGATGCCAGATTCTCAATCAACCTTGTAGCCTCTTCAGGACTCCTTGTGCTGAAATTTCCTTCATTGGATGTGTCCAGAGCCATTTGGTACCGTATTCCAATCCCTCTAAAGAAAGTGCTGAGAAGTTGCACTTCGTTGAACCCATGATGTGGACAATCTCTCTGGTATGATTTGAATCTGATCCAGGAGTTTCTGAAAGATTCTGAAGGGTCTTGTGAAAAGGTAGCAATCTAGCTCCTCAGGGCTTCTGCTCTTGCGTCATGAAAGAAGTTGCGCAAGAAAGCATACTTGATTTCAGTCCAGGATATCAGGGATCCTGGTGGTAACTGCTTGAGCTAATATGAAGCTTCTCCAGCAAGTGAGTACTTGAAGAGCTTACAAAAAAAAAAATCTGCAGGGACTCCATTGGCTTTAATGGCAGTCACTATATCCTTAAATCGCTCCATATGATCTATAAGGTGTTCAGGTTGCAGCTTATTGTAGGATGTTTGTGCTACAAGTCCAAAGAAGGCGGGCTTGATTTCAAAATTGCGTCTCTGAAAAGCTGGAGGACGAATGGCGGATCTGTTGGCGTAGTACTTGTCTGGACGGTTGTAGTCAACCAGTGTTCTCTGAGCAGCTTGGGCATTAGCTTCAGGTTGAGCTTCAGCAGCTCCTACTTCTGCTTCTGCAGCGTTTACTTCTCCTTCTGCATCAGGGATTATAGTCCCCTGATCGTCTACCTTCTGACCTGCTGCATTAAACAGGTGACCGTCAGGGTCATGCAGGTCTCCGTTCTCATCCCTAATCAGTATCAAAGTTGCAACCATCTGAACTCGTCTTCTTCTATCGATCGATGCGGGTTGGTTGATGTTGATAGATGCTAAGTGATCAGGTTTGGTCGATGTGTGTAAGTTTATGTCGATCGATGAGGTTAGGTTGATGTTGATCGATGCTAAGTGATCAATTCGGTCGGCGGTGGAGTTCGGATGATGGTCGATACGGTCTGTGAAGAAGTATCGGTCGATGCGGTACTACTGCTATCAATCGATGCTTGTTGTCTTTCTTTACGGATTGTGTGTTCAAGTCTATCAGGATCAGAGTATAATGCTAGTTCTTGTCCTTTATTGCTCCTTGTGCTTCTTTGCATGTACCTGAAAACAAAGGAAAAGAAAATAATTAGTAACTTAAAATTAGTAACAAACCTAGACTAAATCTTAGAAATTAAATCTAATGGCGATCTATGCTCCTCGGCAACGGCGCCAAATTTTTTGACATGGTGTGTTGTTTGTTGTTCTAGCAGGGTATAAATATCCTAAACAATCAACTATCAAATGAACCATAATCTTAACACACAGAATAATACTCTTGCCGAGAGAGATCATGTGTAGTACTTAGGGATCGAATCCACATGGAGCAAAGGCACACAATAGATTTCTTATTTCTTAAGACTAAGCTAGGTAAATATATATATTGGTAGTGAATAATCGGATTAAGGAAATATTCCTTGTCAAGAAGTAAGATGCTATATAGAAATATGCTACTAATAAAAATATGGAAATATGCTATTAAATAACTAGATATAAATATGAATCTAAATATGCTAAATCTAGGGTTTCAAGCTTAATGAATTATAATGGATAAAAAGTACGGAAATGTAAATATTCTAGAACTCAAATGTTAACTATTCTGACCTTTTTTACTCCAACTTTCCTATGCGAGCAAAAGGAAAGACCATCGATCGATGACTAAGGCCTGGTGTTTTAGCCATCGATCGACGATGAAATCAGAAGGAAGTGTGGGCGAGATTTGATAAATCCACCAGAATTATTAGACCAGCTCTCGCATGTGCCTAACATCCTAGTTCAACAGAATCTATTCTAGCACAAAACCTACTCTTGCAGTTGTCCATGTCATGTCATCGAGATCCTAGTTAGCTACTCTGGAATGCAAGCAATAAGCACAACTCAATTGATGGATATTAACTTAACTTAGCAATCCTATTTTTGGGTTAATCGATGATTGTTATCATTCAACCCTATATTTAATTAGTAATTAGTCAAACATGATCTTTGTCACTTAAATCATAGATGAAATATATATGAAATATAAAATAGATAAAAACCAAAGGAATTCCAGGAGGACTCTGAATGAGTCTCTCCTTTCTCTCCTAATACAAAATGAATAGAACTAAAATGATGTGTAAAAACTTGTGTTGTAGATCTCTCTTTTTCTATGTCTTTCTCAAGACATAATATAAAACCCTAAATTTAGGTCAAAACTTGTCCAGGGATTTTTATCATTTTGACTTGGGCTTTGATCATCGATCGATGGCATGTGTTATGTATCGATCGATCTTGGACTTTTAATCATCGGTCGACACCAAGTGTATTCCATCGATCGATGGTTTATCGACTTCTAGATGATCAGCTACGGATTCTTCTCCTCTAGATGTTCCTAAAGCTCCAAGTATCTCATATATCTCCAAAATGTTCATGGACCTATAAATACTCTAAAACATAGCCTAGATACACGTAATAGACTCTAAATAAAGCCCATAACATGGCCTAAGACTGGTAATAAATAGGCTATATCAGTAATGTACGAGCTACATACATGAGAGTAGTGAATGTGTAAGCTAAAGACGTCAGAGCAGTTCTAAAGAGAGCTATTATGTTTGATATACTATGTTTGAGCAGAGCTACATATGTTTACCAGAACATGCAGCAAAGATCAGTATGTCTATGGAGAATCAAAGGACATATAGCGAAGAAGAGATTGATGATATTGTGCATGAGATCTACATAGCTCAAAAGATGTCATTGGATGATTTCTACAAAAGGCTTGATGATGTCAACTATCCCATAGACAGCTGCCTCACCAGTTTTACTAAAAGCATGTATGAGATGAAGCAAGATTTGAATACTATACAGAGACAACATGAGATTGGGACAGACAAACCGGCATCGATCGACGTTACCCTACGACTATCGATCGACACTAAAGCCAACAGACATAAGACAACAGCATAAACACAATTGGAAGATAGGTTCAATGAGATCGCTTTTTCTCAGAGCCTAATGAAGGAAGATATTTCTCAATAGTTGGAAGATATATCAAATACTACAACTGTCAGACTTAGAACGCTGCAGCGCAGTATTGAGAACCTACAAAGGAGAATGCATTCAAAGGAGGTTGCTATAGAGGTTATAAAGAATGAGAAAACCAGAAGAGATGAGGCAATGAGGAGCCTCATTGGTAGATGGTTTCAGAAGATCAGACAAGATGTAGACACTTGTTTTCCAAGTGGTGCTCCACCTCCATACAAGTCAGAAAATTCACAACGTCGAGCTTAAGACTATAACCAAATGCTGAGTGGGAGGCAACCAACTGTTTAGTAATTTTTTAATTATTTTTTGATTATATTAGTCTAATTTCAGATTTATTTTATTATTGCAGGTTTCTAGAAAAAAATAAAAATAAAAGAAATAAATACCGGGGAAGATAGTAAGCATAGAGTATCGACCGACACTTGAACAATGTCAATCGACGGTGTAACCCTAGTATTGATTGATCGCCACTTAAATGTGTCGATCGACAGTCACCATCAGCAAGTATATCGTTTTTCCTTGTTAAATTTGGTTCTTTTGATTTATTTTCTTCACCAATCTCAATTGTATAACACTAGTGATAGTGTTATATAAATCTGGGGGAGGTTTACTGATATTGTGTTCTATTTTGAGTTTTATTTTCTATACTTATTCGATTAAAAAGTGCAGAAACTTACAGGTGCAACATCGATCGATTTTGAAGAATCAACATCGATCGACCATGGATAGCAAACATCGATCGACCCCACCTGCCTACCATCGATCGACACTCAGTTACAGAGAGAGGTATCGAGTTTTCTACTTAAGCTATTTACTTATGATTTGTTTTTTCCTAACCAATCAAGGACGGATTACACTAGGGACTGTGTAATTTATATCTGATGGAGGTTCGCTAATGCTATTTGATTTATCTTGCGTTTTATTTGCTATATACATATATAAGGTTTTCAAAAAGCTTTATTGAGCCAATAAGGGGACCATGATCAAGAATTATTATTGACTAACCACACTTTAGCACCATTCTTAGAAGGTTGTTTGCAGAGATTACTAGAGATACCAAAGTGGATCATCATGCCACTATATCACACTTGCTTAGAAAGTTTGAAGGAACAGAAGCTGATTCCAACACTAATCCTGACATTATTTGCTTGCTTTGGGGCTTGGTATACACTGCATCAGATCCTTCTGCAAGTTTGTAGGTACAAGTCATTGCACCTTTGGTTCTCTTCTCTCTCTTCGGCATCTATTTAAAAGCTTTAAAGATTGAGAAGACTTCCCGAGATGCAGAGGGGTAGATACATTAACAATGACCCCAAAATTCTAATTTAGAGGAATGATCACACATTGTTGGAAGCGAGGGGTAGGTAAATTACCGATGACCCAACTATTCGCCTACAACATTGCCAAAAAAAAATGAAAATAAGATGGCAAGATGGATTGTATCAGCATCATTGTCCATTAAGTTTGAGATTCAAAAAGATTTAGAGAAGAGAGAAAAGAGAGAAAAAGGGATCATATAAGACTTTGTGTCTGGTTGTTCAAATACTTGCAGATGTAAGAGTCCATGTGTCCTTTGATTGATACTCTCAAGGTAAAGCCTACACCTTTACTTTATGCAAAGAAATGAGATCAGTAGAGGGGTGACTCAGACTAGTATTTGCTAATTTGTTGGTAGAATGAATTTGGTTGCTATACTAGGATAGGGTGCATAAAGTTTCTCTGTGATTGACTTGATAGGATGTGGTTTCAACAAAGTAAGGTGACAATTATACTTAGATATTATGTGAGTCTCCGCTTTTCAAAACCTCTTTCACAGACTTTGTTTGCTTGAGGAGAGGCAAAAGGTTAAGTCTAGGGAAGTTGAAATAGCCTATTTGTTACCAGTTTTAGGTCATTTATAGGCTCTATTTAGGGTCTATTATGTGTGTCTAGGCTATGTTTTAGAGTATTTATAGGTCAAGGAACGTTTGGAGATATATGAGATACTTGGAGTTTTTGGAGCATTTAGAGGAGAAGAATTTGTAGTTGATCATTTATGGAGTCGAAGAAGCCATCGATCGATGACATATGCTTGGTGTCGACCGATGATTAAAGACAAAGGTCGATAGATATCGCACACTTGCCATCGATCGACGTCCGGCTCGCAGACATCATATTTCAAGCCCAAGTCAGAACAACGAAATGCCTTGGACGAGTTTTGACCTAAGTTTAGGGTTTTATATTCTTGTCTTAAGGAGAGATAGAGAGAGGAGGATCATTATTAAGCAATTTTATTGTTCTATCATTTTGTAGTAGGGTTAGGAGAGAAAGGAGGAACTTCTTTGGTTTTTATTTAATTTTTATTCCATATCTATTTCATATATGATTTCTGTGACTGATAGCAGTCATGGATTAGCCCAAAAATAGGATTGCTAGGTTAAGTTAATATCAATCAATTGAGTTGTGCTTCATGCTTGCATTCTAGAGTAGCTAACTAAGATCTCAAAGATAGGACATGGACAACTACGAGAGTAGGTTCTGTGCAAGAAAAGACTCTATTGAACTAGGCTGTTAGGCGCATGCGAGAGCTGGTCTAATAAGTCTGGTGGACTTATAAAATCTCACCCTACACTTCTTTCTGATTTCACCGTCGATCGACACCAAGCCTTAGTCGTCTATCGATGGTCTTTCTTTTTCCTCGCATACGAGAGTTGGAGTTAAAAGAGTCAAAATAGTTAATATTTGAGTTCTAGTATATTTACATTTTCAAGCTCCCTATTCCCTATAATTCATCTTGCTTAAAATCCTAGATCTAGCATATTTACATTTACATTTAGTTAATTAACAACATATTTTCTTATTTTCATCATTAGCATGTTTCCATATTTGCATTAGTAGCATATTTCCATATTGCATCCATACTTCTTGATAAGAAATATTTTCTTAATTGATTGTTCACCCCATATATATATATATATATATTTACCTAGCTTAGTCTTTAAAAATAAGAAATATATTATGTGCCATTGCTCTCTGTGGATTCGATCCCTAAGTACTACATTTGATCCCTAACAACATATTTTCATATTTGCATCATTAGCATGTTTCCATATTTGCATTAGTAGCATATTTCCATATTGCATCCATACTTCTTGATAAGAAATATTTTCTTAATTGATTGTTCACCCCATATATATATATTTACCTAGCTTAGTCTTTAAAAATAAGAAATATATTATGTGCCATTGCTCTCTGTGGATTCGTTCCCTAAGTACTACATTTGATCTCTCTTGGCAAGAGAATTGTTTTGTTTGTTAAGATTAGGGTTAATTTGACAGTTAATTGTTTAGGATATTTATACCATGCTAGAACAATAAACACACTGAGTTCAGAAGATTCCGCCAGCTCGCTTCAAACTTTATCAAGCAATACTCTATTTTTATAGATCGAGAAACTTCTGATGCCGATCTATGGAACCTGGCTCAAAGAGAAGATGAATCACTCTGTGATTTCATCAACTGATTCAAAATTGTCATGTCGAGGGCAGCGGGATAAGCGACAAGGTGGCCATAGAAGCTCTCCGCAAGACGCTCTGGTACAAGTTGAAGTTCAAGAAGTGGATTACCCTAGAAAAACCGTGTATGATCCAAGCTGCGCTCCACAAGGCCACATACTACATCATCATCGAGGAGGAGATGAAGGTTTTGTCGCAAAAGCATAAACCAACAAAAACAACCTCAAAAGATGTTGCGACTGATCAGAAATCGAAGAGAAAAAACCCTCATAACGACAAGTATGTCCACCATGAGGGAGAGTAGTGCAAAAGAGAACACAATTACGCGATCAACTCGGGAACGGAGCAAGGACGGACAACAGGGTAAGAAAGTGAAGTTACCGCAATGGTAAAAACCAATCGCACGAAGATAGCCAAGCCAGCGGCTAAAAACACTTTAAAGAAAGACGATTCGTCATTGTGTGCCGAAGAGACAAGTTTGGACATCAAAAACTAGCATGATTCTGAACCCAGCGTCCTTACCCAACCGGAGGAGATAAACCTGGAAGAAGACGTCGATCCTTCCACATCCACTACAGCTAGCGCGAACGACACAGACGCAACCACCGAGTAAAAACACTCGCGGCACAAACTGAACTACGAGATGGCTTGATCCCGGAAAAGGGTACGTAAGCAGCTCGTCGAAAGACGAGTTCAGCTATCCCCCTCTCCAAAAAGGGGGAGAGTGGGTACGTATACGTATACTCGTATACTACCACAAAGTTTAAAATATTTGTCTTTGTACTTGATATGTTAAAAACTTTTCACTAATGAGAATTGTAGGCGGATTTTCTTATAAAGTCTCGCAAAACTCTCAAAACTTCTTGAAAACCATTCTAAATTCCGAAATAATCGAGTTGCGATCAAAGCACTTGTAAAAACAGAACTCAAACAAAACATCAATAAGCCCATTAACGATGCCCGCAGACAGAACGTAGGTCTCCACTGCTCTATCCTGACATCCTCAAGAAAATCCGTAAAAATTGCAGTACAGGGTTAAAGAAAGCCAAATGCTAAGTTAACCCCTGCAAATTTCTGGGTCAGAACTCACTTCAGCCCAGAGCTGCAGTATAATCGCGTTCCTAGAATATCCTATGCACAATTTATTTCCGCAAAATAAATGTGAGATATTGCACCAGTTTTTCAGAAATATTCACACAAACCTTCACCAGAAGAGTGCATCCGCGACTATAAAAACAATCAGTTCACCAAAGCATTTACTCGCTTCAAAAACATTCGTTGACTGACCACCAACGAATATAACAACCATTCTCTAAACGAACGCTAAGTCAGACCTATACTTTTCAGTTGGTACTCGTACATCCGTCTATGATAATAGCTTGCTATAAAAGAAATCCAAAATTTTGGTCAGTACTTCCAAGGACTTAAAAATTGTCTCTAGAGTGATGCTCAATTCTTACCTTAGAAGTCGTATAAGCCGAGACCATATCGCAGACTTTAAATCGGTATGAATCAGCACACTGGTCTTTAACATATCGCAACAGGTGAACCTAAAACCGACCAGTTGTCACGAAAACCTTAAACTGATAGTAAACATAGATCTTGCCCTAAACCCAGCACACTGGTCTTTAACATCTCAATGCATGATATAAACATATACGAGATCCTATAATATGTCTCTTTGTTCATATCTAAACGCTCGAAGAAACTTTGAAATTTTTTGAATTTTTCGGATATCCCGTCTTAAAAGAGCAAACAAACAGAACAATTCACTTTGAGTTAGGTATGAATTGACTACTCATATTCTTTCCTCGACACTTGACGAAAGTATAAATCAAAGCTCTTAAAACGTTAAAGTTATTCATTATATATATAGAAGCCACAAGAGCGGCGGGGATTCAGAGCCACCAACGACCAGTCCCAATACAGTTGAACGGCCACACTTGGCCTAAGCAATAACTAACATAAACGGCCTCATTTGGAAAAATACACTAGAACAAGATATAATAGATAAGCAGGAACATCTTCCCATCAAGATTCAACTGCAACCTTCACGAAGAAGGATCAATAAAAACCGGACATCGACCTTCCAAATGAACAGTCATTGGCTTGAGTCACTGGTTTGTTCACCTCGCTAGTCTCACCCAGAACCTCCGTTCCAATCTCCTCTGATTCAGGAAGGACAGGGATTGGAGCCCATGGATCCCAGATCCTATTTTTGAGCTATGGGATCAAAAAGTCTATGTTCGCATTCCTCCGCATACGACCATTCTGCCTTGCCACCTCCTCATCATATGAGTATATGTGTACCTGAGTGAGGTACAATCCGCCAACGGTGCGCAGCACTCGCGATAATCACCAACGGATTGGTAAGTCTTCTTAAGCTCTCTGAACTTGTTCGAGAACTGAGAGAAACAATTCTTCATAATTTCAACAACCTCCTTCTTTCCCCTCCTATACGCTCGGCGAGCTTCCTTCGCTAACATCCTTTAAAAAAGGGAGTTTTCCGCGGCCTCTTCCTTCAAACGAGTAATCTTCTTCTTAGTCACCTCAGCCATGAACTGAGACATGCGCGCCTCCGTGCGACTCATCTTGAGAGCCTTGGTCAACATGTAAATCCCTTGCCAAGCTTTTCAAAGTTAATAAAAAATTCTTGAAAAAAACGTCCAAAGAAGAGGACTAACCCCATTGCACATCCTTGCCGCCCTCGGCTTGACTGGCTCGGCCGGAGGCACCTCAGTCAAAAAACTCACCAGGGTTGAACTCTGGCAGGTTGGCTTGATCGGTGCCGCTACCGCTACCCTGGCTGTTAAGAAAATCACGAAGCAGGTTATCATCAAGATGGCCGAGCCCGCCAACCGCATTGTCGCCATCATCTACCTCAACTTGTTTGTTCTTTGGAGATCTTGATCTCTCCCTAAACACCAGAAGGTTGCAAGGAAAAAACTCCCCCATGCTTGATTCGGATTCTTCTTCTACCAGCTGGTCGGGTTGGAGTCGCGTACCATGGTAGGCTACCGCAAGGCGAACTCGTTTTAGAGAAAAGTAACTCTAAATGTACGGACCGCCCTGGAATAGATTCATGCCAATGTACAAGTCCTCAGGTCATGGTGGGAGAGGGTTGGTCATGGCAAAACAGAACATGAAAACACAAGGTCGGATTTTGCCATAATCAAAGGTAAGCAAGCATCCAATCCTAATACCCTTTCGTCTCCATCTGGTGTTAAAGATAGGAATGCAGCTCTCGTCAATCGACGAGCTGTCTAAACGCACATAAAAGAAGCTCTTTCAAAACCCATGCATGTTCGAAACAATCCCCTTGATTATCGACATATCTTGCCTTGGTTTCAAACGATATATTCTGGACTTCTTACTCTCCACCGACATCAGCAGAGCCTCGAGATAATCACCATCAAGAGTCATGCGTCGCTCATAACTCAAAATAAGGATCCCAACCAGATGCTGAAGGCCGGTGGGAGTGATCTGGTTTATCGACAATCCGAATCAATGCAGGACTTGAACAATTATCTCTGGGATGGGGAACCACAAACGACAGTGCAACAGGTGAGTGTTATAGCACGTGAAGTAACCATCTGGAGGAGAACCATCACGCTCTCCCGCTTCTGGAAGATGAAATTTCACTGAGTCCGGAACATGGCAGAAGCGACAAATGACATCGAGAAAGGAAGGATTGTTCTGGCTCATACACCCCTTGATTACTCGACCACGGGTCTTGTTCGGAACCCATGATTTAGGTGGGGGAGACTGCAGGTCGCACGTGGCCGCCCACTATGTTGTGGCTTCTTCAGGATCAACAGAACGAGCTACAAATCCGGGCTTTACGACTACTTCACCATCTTGGAAAAGAAGGCTATCAGGATTGAAAAAGGAAGGTAGGACATTGTCCAAAGCTCGTCAATGTTGATACATTGCTTTTTTAAAAAAAAAAAGAAGGGGAAAACTAGACTGAGAGAATGAAATAAATTTTCTACTTAGAAAAATTCTTGTGGAAGTAAGTGATATAGCCTATTTTATTACCAGTTTAGGTTATGTCATAGGCTCTATTTAGAGTCTATTAAGTGTGTCTAGGCTATGTTTTAGAGTATTAATAGGCCCAGGAACGTTTTGGAGATATATGAGATACTTAGAGATTTTGGAGCATTTAGAGGAGAAGAATCCGTAGCTCATCATCTAGGTAGTCGACAAAGCCATCGATCGATAGAACACACTTGGCGTCGACCGATGATTTAAGCTCGAGCTCGATCAATGTGGAACAATTGCCATCGATCGATGATCAAAGCCCAAGTCAGAATGACGAAAATACCCTGGACGAGTTTTGACTTAATTTTAGGGCTTTATATTTATGTCTTGAGAAGACAACAGAGAGGACAAGACATTACAAGAGACAAAATTTTACGCACCTTTTTAGTTCTATTCATTTTGTATAAGGAGAGAAAGGAGAGACTCCTTCAAAGTCTTCTTGGAACTCTTTTGGTTTTTATATTTTATATTTTTTATCTATTCTATTCATCTATGATTTATGTGACAAATATCATGTTTGAGTAGTTACTAATTAGATTTAGGGTTGAATGATAGCAATCATGGATTAGCCCAAAAATAAGATTGTTAGGTTAAGTTAATATCTACCAATTGAGTTGTGCTTAATGCTTGCATTCTAGAGTAGCTAACTAGGATCTCAATGATAGGACATGGACAAATACGAGGGTAGGTTATGTGTCAGAATATATTTTGTTGAACTAAGCTGTTAGGCACATGCGAAAGCTGGTCTAATAAGTCTGATGGACTTATCCGGGACATATTACACTAGAGACAGTGTAATTTAAGTCTGGGGGAGGTTCGATAACGCTATTTCATTTGTTTTGAGTTTTATTTGCTATATTTATATAAGCTTTTCAAAAAAAAAATTATTTAGTCAAAAGGGGATTATGATCAAGATTTATTAGTCGTTGATTGATGGTCTTTCCTTTTGCTCGCATACAAGAGTTGGAGTAAAAAAGGTCAGAATAGTTGACATTTGAGTTCTAGAATATTTACATTTCCGTACTTCTTATCCATTAGGCGAGAAGGACCGGTCAAGTCCAACTCGCCTAGTGGCGAATTAGATGAAGCACGACCAACTAGCCTAATGGCGAATTAGATGAAGCACGACCAACTAGCCTAATGGCGAGTTGGACGAAGCATGACCAACTCGCCGAATGACGAGTAGGATCAAACCGATCCAACTCGCCATTAGGCGAGTAGTGCGCAGCATGTTCGATCATAATGTCTCTTGTTTCGTCTCGATCGGAGTTACAGTTGAAACTTTACGAAGGAAACATCAAAGACTTGTTTTTCATATAAAGTTCGAATAAATTGTATAAAATGGCAACGGTTAACTAAACACCTATATTGCCTAAGACTATATGATTATGGTAGGTTTGACCGCCGATTAAAGGTTGTTTAGTTAATTTTTCCATGTCAAAGACCATCGGTATCTTCCCGATGTTGAGGCATATGCACCCTCCTCTGACATCAATGATCGCTCCGGCCGTGGCCAAGAAAGGTCTCCCTAAAATAATTGGGTTTATGGGTCCTCGCTCGTATTTAAGCACTATGAAATCTGCAGGTATATCGCAGTTATGAATGCGTACGGGCACGTCTCCAAGTACGCCTTCTGGAATTCTAGTGGATCTATCTGCTAGAACGAGAGTGACCCTGCTAGGTTGAAACTGTGTTAGACCGAGGGTGACTACAATTGAATACGGCATCAGGCTTACACTAGAGCCTAAATCACAAAGGGATCTTTGGAATCTCTCATCGCTGATAGTGCAGTCCAAAACAAAGCTATCGGGATCAGGGAGTTTAACTGGAGGTTTTCCTTGAATAATTTAACTTACTTCTTTGGATACCATCATCACGCAATGTTCTGATTCTTGGAAACCTTGCGTTGCCGCATCATCAGGCGAGATGTGAACGGTATCGCTTAGTGGCATCTCAATGCTTACTTTGTCGAACGCTTTCTTCAATATTTCTTTTTCTTGCTGCTTCTTTTCTGCTTAGCGTTCTTTGAAGGAGAGGGGGCGGTTGCTTGGTAAACCCTTGTTCTAACCGGTTCGGTCGGTTCTGGGTCCGAGTGTCGATCGCGTCTTGCTTTTGGGCGTCGATTGATGGTAGGTTCAGAGTGTCGATCGATTCTTGGTAACAAGTGTCGGTCGATGTCTCCTACTTCCGTGTTCTTTTGCTTTTGTTTATCAAACAAGTCCTCAAGGTCGTCAGCAATTCTTTAATTTCAGGAAAAATCTCAGGAATTTTCTCGTCACTGTCAAGCGGGACGGGATGCAATTTTTCTTTTTCCTCTGTCGCGATTCTCGCGAATTCATTGATAATGATGCTTTCTTTAACGCCTGGGGTGAGTCGTTTACAACTTTGTAAGGCCACGACGTTGCAATGGCTCTTGGGGTTAGCGTCTGTTTTACCAGGTAAGAATCCGTTCTACCTCCTGATGGACATAGCGTTGCTTGCTACTTGTCTGTCGATCCTCTTAATGTGTTCACTTAGAGTTTCAAATTTTTCCGTCATTTCCGCATATATCAGGTCTAACTTCTCATTGAGATTGGTGGCTATTATATGGTTTCCTGTGAATACTTGATTCATCTTTGACTTTGAACTTCTTTCGTGTCTATCCACAGTGACGTCGTAGTTGCTTGTTAAGTTGCCAGTGTTTTCCCTAAATTGTTGGTTGTTCAGACTCATCACATCAGAGAATCCAACTTGCCTTTCAAAGTTGGGAGAAACAGCATCGTCCAGGAAGGTTGCAACTGATGCCAGAGTCTTTCTAACTCGGATTGAGTGCTTCTCCTCTGTGAGCATTGGCGGTTCATTCCTTTCAGCGTCTCTCATTTCCTAAGCTCTACCGAAATCTATGTTTTCTATCAGCCTTTTAGCGCTTGTGGGGCTTCTGGTGCCGAAGTTCCCTTCGCTGGCCGTATCAAGGATAGTTTAATAGTCTAGGTTTAGTCCTCTATAGAAAGTGTTGATGAGTGGGTTCTGAGAATCCAGATGGTGAGAGCACGAAAGCTGGTAGCTTTTGAATCTCGTCCATGTGTTTTTAAGGGATTCGCGGCTACCTTGAATGAATGTGGATATTTCTCTCCTTGCTTCCCAGTATCTCTCCTCGTCAAAGAAATGATTGATGAAAGCGCTTCTAATATCTTCCCAACAGGTCAGGGACCCTGGTGGTAGCTGGTCAGCCACCTCCTGGCGTCACCTTCAAGGAAAAGGGAAAAAGGGAAAAAGTTTGCAGCGATTGAAATCGTCGTTCACCATGTCTTCTAACATCTTGATGCGATCGTTCGAGTGTTCAGTAGGAAGACCACTGAACTGATTTTTGCGAGCCATGATTAGGAAGTCGATACCAAGCTCAGAGCTTCATGTATGGTTGTCTGATAATCGAATTGCAGACCTATTGAAATAGGTCCTGCTAGAGCTTAGGTATTAAAGCATTGGCAATTAATGCTTTATCTCATTCTTTGGAGATTTAGTGATTTGATCAGGGATTGCAGTCCCCAGATGATTAATGAGTTGGCTTGCTTCGTTGCTTTTATTGTTCATTGGTTCTGTCAAGACTACATTCTTATTATCAGCATCAGTAAAGGCGTACTTACCTGCTTCCGGCTGATCGGTATCGATCGATGGCAATGGAAGTGTGTCACCCGACAGCAGTGGACTCGCGTCGGTCGATTCGGAATGAGCTCCGTCGATCGGTCCGTGTTGTCCTGAATCCATATTCTTTCCTTTAAGTACATGTGTCACATGATCAGGGAAAGAATAATTTAGTATACAATAAAGTAAAAAAAATCTAGACGATATTCTAAACGAAATCTAATGGCAACAAGAAAGAGTCCCCGGCAACGGCACCAAATGTGATATTTGTGGGTTTGTTTATATCACTTCTCAAATTAACTCCATTTCCGACTTTACTCTCTCAAATAAGAGGTTCAGTGTAGTACTCAAGGATCAAATCCACAGACACTCTAGGATTGCACAATAAACTTATTGTTTTTGAATTAAAGCTAGACAAATTGTAATAATAATAATAAAGGTGATTTCAAGATTGATTTAGTTTGTGAAAGTTAAATTAAGGGATTAAACTTAGGGGAAATTCTCCGGTAGTGTTAGATAATGCAAATTAAAGATTGCTAGGGTTTTAATAAAGCAACGTTCTCAAACTCAAACCTTAGTGTTCAAGAGATCGCTCTCGCGCATCTCGACTGAGTGTCGATCGATAGCAACAAGGTGGCATCGATCGATGCTCATTCTAAACAGTACTGGTTTCTCGGTTTGACAGGTTTTCTAAACTTCCGATTCAACTCTCGTTTGTTACCAGTTATTTAGATTGTTTAAGATAGGTTCAGGGTCATAACCATGCTCTCGCTTGCTCTATGGAACCCTAATATCTAAGATTGAGGTGATCAGATTCAACCCAACATTAAGAACAACTTCAACAAAGAACCAAGAAGATTACCCTAACATTTCTATAAAATCAACAAGATATTACTACCATTGAGGAACCTCTAAATCTAACAATGAATTACTCAGACATAACAATAAAGAACATGATTAAACTCTGAATAAATTTCATATAATAAACTGAGTAATAAGATAATGAGTTCAAGATCTTCTCTGTAATGATGGTCAAATATCTCTCTCCAATAGATGTAACAAGGTGTTCAAACTCTGCTTCGGCCTCAAAAACGGCTTACAACGGCCTCTCTAAGACTGCTTTCTTTTGGCTACCGCTTAGGTTAAAACTAAGATAGAAAACCCTAATAAATAGTCTAAATTTTGGCCAGGGACTTGTTTTGCGAACAATGAGACTTTTGGGTAAAACTTGTAATTTCTCAAGTCTTCATTAATTTTGCAGTCGACTTTTCCATCAATCGACGCACAAGGTGTGACGTCGATCGATGCTTCAGGCATAAACTGGATCCGACATTGAGTTTCTGGCTGAGCATCCTAATTGCTCCAAAATAGCCCAGAAGCTCCAATTGCTTCCAATGAGTACTTGTACCTGTAAATACTCTAAAACATAGTCTAGACACACATAATAAAGCCTATAACATGGTCTAAAACTGGTGATAAATAGGATATATCATTGCTGGTATATTTCGTTAACTTCCTCCTCCTCAAAGGTGATGGCGTTATTTTGGTCGTCCAAGGGCGAAAACCAGGTCGGCCAGTTCTCGCTTTCTTCTGCCTTTCGCTAATAGGCCTTGATCAATGAGACTGTGTCACCATAGAACTGTGATCCTTCAATTATTATGTTAATGTTGCGACGGTTGCTGTCGTTTCCCTTCTCATCCTGCCTACTACCGCGTTTATCACCGGTCTAGGGAGGTTTGTCGGTTTTCGGAGGACGATCAAAGTTGCGGATGAGGTCCTTGACGCTTGTTACCCCAGAGAGCTCTCCTGCTACTAATTTTGCTGCCAATCTCGCTCCAAGAACTTTGCAGTTGACGATCGAGTGCCCGCGGGTCTGATGGAGGTTAACGATCGAGTGCCCGCGGGTCTGATGGAAGTTGCAGAAGAGGCTCTCATCGCAATTGGAATTTCGGGTCCATGTCTTGCCCAAGGTTCCCCTTGTTTAGAGCCGGAGCTGATGGCGTATTTGTGCACCCCCTCGGTTTCTTCTCCCTCTTGATGGGAAGTTTGCTTCCTTTTCGACTTCTGATCTGAAGCTGAATCTTTCGAAGAAATTTTTATCGGTTTGTACTTTTGCGACAGCACCTTGGTCTCTTCTTCGATCATGAAGTAGTATGTGGCCTTGTGTAACGCGTCTTGAATTGTATGCAGTTTTTCAAGGGTGGTCCACTTTTTGAACTTTGATTTGTACCAGAGCGTCTTTCGAAGCGCGTCCACAGCTACCTTATTGCTGATTTCGCTGACTCTTGCCATAACGAGTTTGAATCGGTTGATAAAGTCGCAGAGTGATTTTTCTTCCTTTTGAGATAAGCTACATAGGTCGACGTCGGAAGTTTCTCGATTGATAAACATCGAGTGCGGCTTGAGAAACTCCAAAGCGAGTAGGCGAAAGCTTCTGATGGAGTTTCGCCTAAGGTGCGAGAACCATTCGAGTGTGGCTCCATCAAGATTTTTGACAAAGAAGTGGCATTGGCCGGCGTCACTCTCACTGTCACTAAACTTGGCCCTTGCCATCATGATCTCAAAGGCCTGTAGGTGTGCTTTGGGATCAGTCGTACCATTGAACGTTGGCACCTTGATCTTTCCAGGATCCGATACTCTAGTGTTTACGATACGAGATGTAAATGGAGATTTACGAGCTTCCTCGAGCAGTTGGTTGATCTCAGGCGCGGAGCTAGTTTCATGATGAATCTGACATTTCACCGCTTTCACTTCCGCAACCTTTCTCATGAGATCATTACGAAGAACTCAGATCTTGGAATCACTGTCAGCAGTTTTCCGAGCCTGTCGGTTTTTGCAGCAGTTTTTTGAGTCTGCTCTTCAGCCAGCTTCTCCTGCTCTACCCAGAAAATGTTTTCTTCCTCCTCCGTCATGGGTTTGTCGAGCGGGTTTTCCTAAGCAATGTGTCTCCTTCTCCTTCGTGGATGTACGTCCGCGTCTTGGTCCGAAGGCTCAGAATGACTGCTAGAATCCACGTTGACGCGCTCAATTTCCCCTTCTTCTTTGTCCTCTTCCAATGTGGAATATCGCCCAAATATTTCTGCGCTGGTACAAGAGTAATCTCCTCTGGATCTTGTTCTGACTGCTTCTCCTGTGCATTCCCAGACCGGTCCAAAGGAGTGTCGAAATTGAATCTTCTTCCTTGGAGCCTAGTGGTCCTGCAAGGAAGGACAGCTTGGGTTATCTCAATTAGGGTTTCGACCTGTTTAACGAGAGATCCCATGAAGTTATTTTGCTCTTCCGCTCTTTTTTCATAGGCCCGCAAGGAAGGACAGCTTGGGTTATCTCAGTTAGGGTTTCGACCTGTTTAACGAGAGATCCCATGAAGTTATTTTGCTCTTCCGCTCTTTTTTCATAGGCGGAGATCAGTTTCTTTATTTCCTCGACTGCCGCGGTGTTGGGCTCAGCGTTAACCGCAGGAATGTTTGTCGCAGGAGTGTTGTCGACATTATCGCGACTTGTGTCGTCAAGAGACTGTTGGTTGTTTAGATCATTAGCTGACATGTTTGACGGGGTGTTCTATGGTTGTGAGAAAGATTAATCCGTAAGTCCCTCTCCTTCTAGCGCCAAACTGTGGGAACCGAAATCCACACCGTCAATTTCTATAAACATTAGGAAGTCAGGAAACCCTAACTTCCCATATGGCGACCCGTGCTTCTCGAGTGCAAGTCGCCATACATAATAGAGCCTATAACATGGTCTAAAACATAGTCTAGACACACATAATATAGCCTATAACATGGTCTAAGACTGGTGATAAATAGGATATATCATTGTTGATTGATTTCGTCAACTTCCTCCTCCTCAAAGATGATGGTGTTATTTTGGTCTTCCAAGGGCGAAGACCAGGTCGGCCAGTTCTTGCTTGCTTCTGCCTTTCGCTGATAGGCCTTGATCAATGAGACTGTGTCACCACAGAACTTTGATCCTCCGGTGATCATGTTAATCTTGCGACGGTTGCTGTCTTTGTCGTTCTCATCCTGCCTCCTTCTGCGTTTATCTCCAGTCTGGCGAGCTTTGTCGGTTTTCGGAGGACGACAAAGTCGCAGATGAGGTCCTTGACGCTTGTTACCCCAGAGAGCTCTCCTGCTACTAATTTCGCTGCCAATCTCGCTCCAAGAACTTTGCAGTTGATGGTTGAGTGCCCGCAGGTCTGATTGAAGTCGCAGAAGACGCTCATATCGCAATTGGAATTTTGGGTCCATGTGTTGCCCAAGGTTCCCCCTTTTTCAGAGCTGGAGTTGATGTCATAGTTGTGCGTCCCCTTGGTTTCTTCTCCCTCTCGATGGACAGTTTGCTTCCTTTTCGACTTTTGATCTGAAGCTGAATTTTTCGAAGAAATTTTCATCGGTTTGTACTTTTGCGACAGCACCTTGGTTTCTTCTTCGATCATGAAGTAGTATGTGGCCTTGTGTAATGTGTCTTGAATTGTACGCGATTTTTCAAGGGTGATCCACTTTCTGAACTTTTATTTGTACCAGAGCGTCTTTTGAAGCGCATTTACGGCTACCTTAACGCTGATCCCGCTGACTCTTGCCATAACAAGTTTGAATCGGTTGATAAAGTCGCTGAGTGATTTGTCTTCCCTTTGAGCTAAGCTCCATAGGCGACGTCGGAAGTTTCTTGATTGATAAAGATCAAGTACTGCTTGAGAAACTCCAAAGCGAGTAGGCGAAAACTTCCGATGGATTTTTACCAAAGGTGGGAGAACCACTCGAGTGCGGCTCCATCAAGATTTTTGACAAAGAGGCGGCATTGGCCGGAATCTCTCTCATTGTCTCTAAACTTGGCCCTTCCCATCGTGATCTCAAAGGCCTGTAGGTGTGCTTTGGGATCAATCGTACCATTGAACACTGGCACCTTGATCTTTCCAAGATCGGATACTCTAGTTGTACGATACGAGATGTGAAGGGGGTTTTATGAGCTTCCTCGAGCAGCTGGTTGATCTCAGGCGCGGAGCTAGTCGCATGATGAATTTAACATTTCACCACTTTCACTTCCACAACCGTTCTCATGAGATCATTACGAAGATCCCGGATCTTGGAATCATTGTCAGCAGTTTTCCGAGCCTGTCGGCGTTTACTGCAAGTTCTCCGAGTCTGCTCTTCAGCCAGCTTCTCTTGCTCTACCCAGAAAATGTTTTCTTCCTCCTACGTCATGGGTTTGTCGAGCGGGTCTTCCTGAGCCATGTCGCTCCTTCTCCTTCATGGATGTACGTCCACGTCTTGGTCCGAAGGCTCGGACTGACTGCTGGAATCCATGTTGATGCGCTCAATTTTCCCTTCTTCTTTGTCCTCTTCCAATGTGGAAGATCGCCCAAATATTTCCGCTTGTACAAGAGTGATCTCCTCTGGATCTTGTTCCGACTGCTTCTCCTGTGCATTCCCAGACCGGTCCAAAGGAGTTTTGAAATTGAGTCTTCTTCCTTGGAGCCTAGTTGTCCCGCAAGGAAGGACAGCTCGGGTTATCTAAGTTAGGGTTTCGACCTGTTTAACGAGAGATCCCATGAAGTTATATTGCTCTTCCGCTCTTTTTTCATAGGCGGAGATCAGTTTCTTTATCTCCTCGACTGCCGCGGTGTTGGGCTCAGCGTTAACCGCGGGAATGTTTGTCGCAGGAGTGTTGTCGACGTTATCGCGACTTGTGTTGTCACGAGATGTTGGTTATTTAGATCGTTAGCTGACATGTTTGACAGGGCGTTCTGAGGTTGCGAGAAAGATTAATCCGTAAGTCCCTCTCCTTCTAGTGCCAAACTGTGGGAACTGAAATCCACACTGTCGATTTCTATAAACTTAAGGAAGTCAGGAAACCCTAGCTTTCCCATATGGCGACCCGTGCTTCCCGAGTGCAAGTCGCCATACATAATAGAGCCTATAACATGGTCTAAAACATAGTCTAGACACACATAATATAGCCTATAACATGGTCTAAGACTGGTGATAAATAGGATATATCATTGTTGATTGATTTCGTCAACTTCCTCCTCGTCAAAGATGATGGTGTTATTTTGGTCTTCCAAGGGCGAAGACCAGGTCGGCTAGTTCTCGCTTGCTTCTGCCTTTCGCTGATAGGCCTTGATCAATGAGACCGTGTTGCCACAAAATTGTGATCCTCCAGTGATCATGTTAATCTTGCGACGGTTGTTGTCATTGTTGTTCTCATCCTGCCTCCTTCTGCGTTTATCTCCAATCTGGAGAGCTTTGCTGGTTTTCGAAGGACGATCAAAGTCGCGGATGAGGTCCTTGACGCTTGTTACCCCAGAGAGTTCTCCTGCTACTAATTTTGCTGCCAATCTCTCTCTGAGAAATTTGCAGTTGATGGTCGAGTGGCCGCGGGTCTGATTGAAGTCGCAGAAGATGCTCTCATCGCAATTGGAATTTTGGGTCCATGTGTTGCCCAAGGTTCCATCTTGTTCAGAGCTTGAGTAGATGGCATAGTTGTGCGCCCCCTCGGTTTCTTCTCCCTCTCGATGGACAGTTTTCTTCCTTTTCGACTTCTGATCTGAAGCCGAATCTTTCAAAGAAATTTTAATCGATTTGTACTTTTGCGACAGCACCTTGGTTTCTTCTTCAATCTTTAAGTAGTATGTGGCCTTATGTAATGTGTCTTGAATTATACGTGATTTTTCAAGGGTGATCAACTTTCTGAACTTTTATTTGTACCATAGCGTCTTTCGAAGCGCATGTACGGCTACCTTAACGCTGATCCCGCTGACTCTTGCCATAACAAGTTGAATCGGTTGACAAAGTCACAGAGTGATTTGTCTTCCCTTTGAGCTAAGCTCCATAGGCAACGTCGGAAGTTTCTTGATTGATAAACATCGAGTACTGCTTGAGAAACTCCAAAGCGAGTAGGCAAAAACTTCTGATGGATTTTTGCCTAAGGTGGGAGAAACACTCGAGTGCGGCTCCATCAAGATTTTTGACAAAGAGGCGGCATTGGCCGGAATTTCTCTCATTTCTCTAAACTTGGGCCTTCCCATCATGATCTCAAAGGCATGTAGGTGTACGTTGGGATCAATCATACCATTGAACATTGGCACCTTGATCTTTACAAGATCGGATACTTTAGTTTTATGATACAAGATGTGAAGGGGGTTTTATGAGCTTCCTCGAGCAGCTGGTTGATCTCAGGCGCGGAGATAGTCGCATGATGAATCTAACATTTCACCACTTTCACTTCCTCAACCGTTCTCATGAGATCATTACGAAGATCACGGATCTTGGAATCATTGTCAGCAGTTTTCCGATCCTGTCGGCGTTTACTGCAAGTTCTCCGAGTCTGCTCTTCAGCCAGCTTCTCCTGCTCTACCCAGAAAATGTTTTCTTCCTCCTCCGTCATGGGTTTGTCGAGCAGGTTTTCCTGAGCCATGTGGCTCCTTCTCCTTCGTGGATGTATGTCCACGTCTTGGTCTGAAGGCTCGGACTGACTGCTGGAATCCATGTTGACGCGCTCAATTTCCCCTTCTTCTTTGTCCTCTTCCAATGTGGAAGATCGCCCAAATATTTCCGCGCTGGTACAAGAGTGATCTCCTCTGGATCTTGTTCCGACTGCTTCTCATGCGCATTCCCAGACCGGTCCAAAGGAGTTGCGAAATTGAGTCTTCTTCCTTCGAGCCTAGTGGTCCCGCAAGGAAGGACATCTCGGGTTCTCTCAGTTAGGGTTTCGACTTGCTTAGCGAGAGATC
This sequence comes from Sinapis alba, assembly GCA_012274485.2. NCBI lineage: Eukaryota > Viridiplantae > Streptophyta > Magnoliopsida > Brassicales > Brassicaceae > Sinapis > Sinapis alba. Next base: position 571,032 of record MU106082.1, on the reverse strand, counting down.
CCATGCAGTTATTTTGCTCTTCTGCTCTTTTTCATAGGCAGAGATCAGTTTCTTTATCTCCTCGACTGCGGCGGTGTTGGGCTCAGCGTTAACTGCGAGAATATTGGTCGCATTAGTGTTGTCGACGTTATCGCGACTTGTGTAGTTACGAGACTGTTGGTTGTTGAGATCGTTAGCTGACATGTTTGACAAGGTATTATGTGGTTGCAGGAAAGATTAATCCGTAAGTCCCCCTCCTTCTAGCGCCAAACTGTGGGAACTGAAATCGACACCGTTGATTTTTGTAAACTTTTGGAAGTCAGGAAACCCTAACTTTCCCATATGGCAACCCCATCTTCCCGAGTGCAGGTCGCCATATGGTGACCCGTGCTTGCAAGGTGTGGGTTGCCATATGGCGACCTGTGCTTCCCGAGTGCAGGCCCCCGTATGGCGACCCTTGCTTCCGGAGTGTGTCACCCGACAGCAGTGGACTCGCGTCGGTTGATTCGGAATGAGCTCCATCGATCGGTCCGTGTTGTCCTGAATCCATATTCTTTCCTTTAAGTACATGTGTCACATGATCAGAGAAAGAATAATTTATTATAAAATAAAATAAAATAAATCTAGACGATATTCTAAACAAAATCTAGTGGCAATAAGAAAGAGTCCCTAGCAACGGCGCCAAATGTGATATTTGTGGGTTTGTTTATATCACTTCTCAAATTAACCCCATTTCCCACTTTACTCTCTCAAATAAGAGGTTCAGTGTAGTACTCAAGGATCAATCCACAGACACTCTAGGATTGCACAATAGAGTTATTGTTTTTGAATTAAAGCTAGACAAATTGTAATAATAATAATAAAGGTGATTTAAAGATTGATTTAGTTTGTAAAAGTTAAAATAAGGGATTAAACTTAGGGGAAATTCTCCGGTAGTATTAGATAATGCAAATTAATGATTGCTAGGATTTTAATAAAGCAAGGTTCTCAAACTTAAACCTTAGTGTTCAAGAGATCGCTCTGGCGCATCTCGACTGAGTGTTGACCGATACCAACAAGGTGGCATCGATCGATGCTCATTCTAAACAGTACTGGTTTCGCGGTTTGACGGGTTCTCTAAACTTCCGATTCAACTCTCGTTTGTTACCAGTTATTTAGATTATTTAAGATAGGTTCAGGGTCATAACCATGCTCTCGCTTGCGCTATGGAACCCTGAATCTAAGATTGAGGTGATCAGATTCAACCCAACATTAAGAACAACTTCAACAAAGAACCAAAAAGATTACCCTAACATTTCTATAAAATCAACAAGATATTACTACCATTGAGGAACCTCTAAATCTAACAATGAATTATTCAGACATAGCAATAAAGAATATGATTAAAGTCTGAATAAATTTCATATAATAAACTGAGTAATAAGATAAGGAGTTCAAGATCTTCTATGTAATGATGGTCAAATATCTCTCTCCAATAGATGTAACAAGGTGTTCAAACTCTGCTTTGGCCTGAAAAATGGCTTACAACAGCCTCTCTAAGACTGCTTTCTTTCGGCTACCGCTTAGGTTAAAACTAAGATAGAAAACTCTAATAATTAGTCTAAATTTCGGCCAGGGACTTGTTTTGCGAACAATGAGACTTTTGGGTAAAACTTATAATTTCTCAAGTCTTCATTAATTTTGCAGTCAACTTTTCCGTCGATCGATGCACAAGGTGTGACGTCGATCGATGCACAAGGTGTTACGTCGATCGATGCTTCACGCATAAACTGGATCCGACATTGAGTTTCTAGTTGAGCTTCCTAATTTCTCCAAAATAGCTGAGAAGCTCCAACTGCTTCCAATGAGTACCTGTACCTGTAAATACTCTAAAACATAGTTTAGACACACATAATAGAACGTATAACATGGTCTAAAACTGGTGATAAATAGGATATATCATTGTTGATATATTTCGTTAACTTCCTCCTCCTCAAAGGTGATGGCGTTATTTTGGTCGTCCAAGGGCGAAAACCAGGTCGGCCAGTTCTCGCTTGCTTCTGCCTTTCGCTGATAGGCCTCCTCCGATTATTATGTTAATCTTGCGACGGTTTCTGTCGTTTCCCTTCTCATCCTGCCTACTTCCGCGTTTATCTCCGGTCTAGGGAGGTTTGTGGGTTTTCGGAGGACGATCAAAGTCGTGGATGAGGTCCTTGACGCTTGTTACCCCGGAGAGATCTCCTGCTACTAATTTTGCTGCCAATCTCGCTCCAAGAACTTTGCAGTTGACGATCGAGTGGCCGCGGGTCCGATGGAAGTTGCAAAAGAGGCTCTCATCGCAATTGAAATTTCGGGTCCACGTCTTGCTCGAGTTCCCCTTGTTTAGAGCCGGAGCTGATGGCATATTTGTGCGCCTCCTCGGTTTCTTCTCCCTCTCGATGGGCAATTTTCTTCCTTTTCGACTTCTGATCTGAAGCCGAATCTCTCTAAGAAATTTTCATCGGTTTGTACTTTTGCGACAGCACCTTGGTCTCTTCTTCGATCATGAAGTAGTATGTGGCCTTGTGTAACGCGTCTTGAATTGTACGCAGTTTTTCAAGGGTGATCCACTTTTTGAACTTTGATTTGTACCAGAGCGTCTTTCGAAGCGCGTCCACGGCTACCTTATCGCTGATTTCGCTGACTCTTGCCATAACGAGTTTGAATCGGTTGATAAAGTCGCAGAGTGAATTTTTGTTCCTTTTGAGCTAAGCTACATAGGTCGACGTCGGAAGTTTCTCGATTGATAAACATTGAGTGTTGCTTGAGAAACTCCAAAGCGAGTAGGCAAAAGCTTCTGGTGGAGTTTCGCCTAAGGTGGAAGAACCATTCGAGTGCGTCTCCATCAAGATTTTTTACAAAGAGTCGGCATTGGCCGGCGTCACTCTCACAGTAACTAAACTTGGCCCTTGCCATCGTGATCTCAAAGGCATGTAGGTGTGCTTTGGGATCAGCCGTACCATTGAACGTTGGCACCTTGATCTTTCCAGGATCCGATACTCTAGTGTTTATGATACGAGATGTAAATGGAGATTTACGAGCTTCCTCGAGCAGTTGGTTGATCTCAGGCGCGGAGCTAGTCGCATGATGAATCTGACATTTCACCGCTTTCACTTCCGCAACCTTTCTCATGAGATCATTAAGAAGATCGCAGATCTTGGAATCACTGTCAGCAGTTTTCCGAGCATGTCCGTTTTTGTTGCAAGTTCTTCGAGTCTGCTTTTCAGCCAGCTTCTCCTGCTCTACCCATAAAATGTTTTCTTCCTCCTCCGTCATGGGTTTGTCGAGCGGGTCTTCCTGAGCAATGTGGCTCCTTCTCCTTCGTGGATGTACGTCCGCGTCTTGGTCCAAAGGCTCAGAATGACTGCTGGAATCCATGTTGACGCGCTCAATTTCCCCTTCTTCTTTGTCCTCTTCCAATGTGGAAGATCCCCCAAATATTTCCGAGCTGGTACAAAAGTGATCTCCTCTGGATCTTGTTCCGACTGCTTCTCCTGCGCATTCCTAGACCTGTCCAAAGGAGTTTTGAAATTGAGTCTTCTTCCTTGGAGCCTAGTGGTCCCGCAAGGAAGGACAGCTCGGGTTCTCTCAGTTAGGGTTTCCACCTGTTTAACAAGAGATCCCATGAAGTTATTTTTCTCTTCCGCTCTTTTTTCATAGGCGGAGATCAGTTTCTTTATCTCCTCGACTGCCGCGGTGTTGGGCTCAGCGTTAACCGCAGGAATGTTTGTTGCAGGAGTGTTGTCGACGTTATCGCGACTTGTGTCGTCACGAGACTGTTGGTTGTTGAGATCGTTAGCTGACATGTTTGACGGAGCGTTCTGTGGTTGTGAGAAAGATTAATCCGTAAGTCCCTCTCCTTCTAGCGCCAAACTATGGGAACCGAAAGCCACACTGTCGATTTCTATAAACTTTAGGAAGTCAAGAAACCCTAACTTTCCCATATGGCGACCCGTGCTTCCCGAGTGCAATTCACCATACATAATAGAGCCTATAACATGGTCTAAAACATAGTCTATACACACATAATATAGCCTATAACATGGTCTAAGACTGGTGATAAATAGGATATATCATTGTTGATTGATTTCGTCAACTTCCTCCTCCTCAAAGATGATGGTGTTATTTTGGTCTTCCAAGGGCGAAGACCAGGTCGGCCAGTTCTTGCTTGCTTCTGCCTTTCGCTGATAGGCTGTCTTCTCATAAATTCAGCAAAAAAACTCTCGGCTTCCCCTTTTATCCCCTGATCAGTTTTTGCAACCAATCCATCCTCCCTTTGAATTTCGTGGATAGCATTCCTAACTTCTCAAATTTTTGCTGAGCTATGGAAAAATTTGTTACTACCATCTCTTACATCCAGCCAATGGATTTTTTATCTCTGTTTTAGAAACTCTTCCTCCAAATCAGCCAATATTTGCCATTTAGCATAAGATGTACTCTCTTCTCTTATTGCTTCTGTGGTTGGGTTCTCTAAGGATTCCTTATGCTTTAAACATAAAAATTGATACGCTTCTCTCGTTCTCTTAGGTAAGTTACCCAACTTGATCTTGCTAAGAGCTCTCAATGGTTGTTTCAAAGATTTCAGGTGCTTAGTAAGCAGAAACATCGCTGATGTCGAGTGATACAATGACTCATACCCTCTCCATTGGTCCTCCATAAGCAGTTTAAACTGCAGCATCTTTGATATTGCATTTGTAAATTTGAAAGGACTTCTTTTCCTTCCATCTTCCTTTTCCAGTTGAATTTGGCATCTTAAATGGTCTGAACATCCTTCAGGTTCAAATACACAATAAGCTTTCGAATCATGCAGCCATTCTTCATTCACAAGAACTATGTCCAACTTCTTGCAGATCGAACCTTCTTCTCTTTTGGTACACCACGTATATCTTGCCCCTTGATAACGCATATCCGTAAGCCTACAATATCTCGTTATGTCCTGAAAATCCCTCATACCCATCGGTACTCTTGGTGAATCTTCAAACCCAAAATGTTCCTCTCCTTCAAGAATCTCATTGTAGTCTCCCATCAACATCCATTTCTTGTTATTAAACATTGGAGCATCATGATGATTTCTCAAATATTCTCATAGACTCTTCCTTTCTTACAATGTATTATACGCATAGATAAACAAACAAAATAACACTTCAATTTTTCCTGGCAACAGAACGGAACACGTTATAATTTGTGCACTTTTGTAGACAGGCATCATCCTCACTTCTGATCTCCTTATAACCCACAAACGTCCCAGTCGATTATACTCATAATTTGACAAAAAAAATCCAGCCATGAAAACCCTCCTCCACTATACTCTCAGCTTTCTTTTCCTTGACAACCAAAAAGCATAGATTGGTCTCTTATCCAGCTCCTGACCACTCCATGTTTAGTTGATTTGTTGAACCCTCTCATGTTCCAAAAGAATCCCTCCATTAGTAATTCTTTTGAGAACCCTTTTCATATTCTTTACTTGATATGTAGCTTATGGTACCACTCTTTGATTTGTCTTTGATAGGCGAGGAAGAATCTGTCTTGCTCTTTCCTTTCTATTATTCTTTGATTTCCCCTCCACACTTTCCTCTTCCATACTCTGATATATGTCTTCAACTTCCTCAATTCTCATATCCTTTATTACTACTATTTTCTCTGTTTCTATCTCATCTCTTTTTATCCGAGTTACTCAAAGCTGTAAATCTTGAGGGTGTAGCAATCGTCCCTTGGCCATATTGCAACTCCTGTGTTTTTAGGCTCCTTCATTTAATGATATTGTTCTCCATTCATATATTTTCCCTCTTCCATGACAGATGTCTCTTCTCTCTCCCCTTTCTTTCCTTCTGCCTCACTTCTTTGACTCTCCAAATAACATTTCTGAACAACCTCCATTTGCTCCTCTATTTTTTTCTTCTATCTTCTTTTCCTACTTCCCATTTCCTCTTTACTCCTTCCTGATCTTCTCATCTCTCCACTTTTTTTTGCATCTCTGAGTTTTGTACCCGAGCTTCTGTCCCTGGTATTCTGAACTCCTTTATTTCTTCAGTAATCTCCTTCGTGTTTGCCTTACAGAAAGTCTCATAGTGACCCCATTTACCACACGCGACACATCTTTGTGGAAGCTATGGGTAAGCAAAATCAAATAGTGTTTCCTTCCCTTGGATCGTGAAATTTATCCTCTTAGGCAGTTCTTTAGATAGATCCACATTCACAAATACCTTTGCGATCTCAAAATTTTACAAGCAAGTGTCTCAGGATGCAAACAAGCTGGAACCCCTGCTGCACTCGTAATGAAGCTCAAGCCCTCCCATGAGTACATACTCACGACACATTCTTCAAATGGATCAAAGAGGTATCAGATTCGCCTTTGAGTCATCTTCTTCTGGAGACCATTTTGAAACCACCATGAGAACTCCTGCTATATACCACATTCCACGCCTCACAACCTTATCCTTTACCATGGCACTTGTGATTCTGAGGATCCCAAACGCCCAAATCTTATTCAAAATCATATGAACCTTCGCGATGTGAGGCGATGTTTCCAGAAACCTCGCAATAACAAAATCATCACAAAGTGGATTAGCTTTCCCAATGATTTCCAACGGTACCTCCACTGATTGCTTCCCATCACAGATCGATATGTCAAACTTGTATTTCTTCATAACTTGTTTCCTCTGCGCCACTGAAACTCAAGATTGTTACTCCATCTGATGATCCTGAGGCAGAGGATCTGCCGGAACCTCCTTTGAATCCTCCATCCATACCATCTGCTGAGACATCGGAGATTGCGAGTCGTCGGTCGCTATGGTCAATCGTTGGTCACTATCACAATTTCTCTTTAGGTTACACTTTTCAGAATATTAAATCTTGAAAAAAATACAGTATTCTATAATTGGTTATAAAACTTAAATAATATTAAAAAATTTAAACATCACTTAAATGATACAGAGGGAGTAGCAATTAAGGGTTATCTCTCAGGCGATGGATGATAGTGTGATACTGCTTCACTAATTTCAGATTTTCTTGAGAATCTTGAGGTTCCTTTCATCTTTCACTCATAGGTGATAGATCACCGAGCAAGACCTTTCGATCCTTCTTAGAGCAAGCCTGATCTTTTGTCGTTTGGATCTGCTGCTGCTCTGTTCTACTGCTGTGTTTTGTGTACTGATATGCTGACGGTCGGAATCACTGTTCTGATCAGCTTCGATCCAAGTTCTGAACTACTGTTGTTCGCTTACCGGTCGGCATCGTCATTAAGGATCGCTCCAGCTGGGAAGCTTTCTTTGTGTTTTGCTCTACCTTTCTAGTACTCTGTTTCCTGACACATTTGGGAGCTTAACGACAATAAGACATGATCTTGACAGTGACGAGAGGACGAGAGGAAAACGTGATAAAACTATATCTAGGCGATGAAGATGCGATCTTCACTTCACTGCTGCGATCAGATTCTCTGATCTAAAAGATCTATGTTTTTAGATCGTGTGGCACATTGGTTATCAATCAGCATTGGTCTCCTTTTCGAAATCAGATGAACTAATTGTAAATCAGACTCACCGGTCTATAAAGGATTCACCTGAATTCATTATCAACAACGGAACTCTCATGAAAAATATGTTTGTACATCTACTTAAAAATCCTTGGCGTTAGGGTTCATTAGATCATCGTCTCAACTTTTTCTGGTTAATCATATCATAAAAGAATAAAGAGATGGTGATTACGTTTGATATCACTACATCATCAAGTCCTGTTAGCCTTTGCTACACAGTATATTGGCATTCAGGATTGTTTTTTTTTGGTTAAGACTCGGTTATATAAAAAAGAATTTTTCTTTGAGTTCAAGTAAAACTATGGTTCTACGCAACATGAAGATTCACGAATGATACTGGTCTGGTGGAGTGCAAGATACTATCATTTGCTTTGTCTATAAAGACACTTAGTTGCAAAGTAGAGAAATTGGGAATGACCTCACAGTTCAACATTTAAAAAAAGTGCATCAGAAACATCGTTCATGAGTACTACTTCTTTTAGAGACAAAGAACAAGATGTCTTTGCTGCAGAACATTCCACGAGTTGATCAATTGTTTACCGTTGTGCCACGTGGCCAGAACAGAGGTCTAGATTTGATGTTTATGGATGACTTCCAGTTTAATGTTATGTTCTTGAATAATAAAATGATTGATGTTGAAGCAGTCACTGATGGAATAAAGGCATGCATGATTTTTGTTTTATGGGGATCCTGTTTTAGAGTAAAGAGATCAGGTATGGAAACGTCTTATGCGTTTTTCATAACTAGAAATGGATCATGGTTCATTATTGGTGATTTCAATGAGATTACATAACATAATGAAAAGGAAGGAGGCAGGTGACGCTCTGATAGCTCGTTCATGCCATTCAAACATATGTTAATTGTTGCAGAGTTATGGAGTTTTCATTTGCTGAAAATATGCTTTCATGGGTCAAAAAGAGAGGACAATCAACTTTCCAATATCGTTTAGATTGGGCAGTAGGAAATGAAGATGGCATGAAAAAATTTCCCCATTCATCTGTTCAAAACTTGCGCTTGTGGGGATCAGATCATCCGGTCCTAGCGACCATTCTTGTCAAACCAATCAGGGCAAAGAAAAAAAATCAAGTTAAAAAATGATGGTTAAACAGCGAGGAAATTAGGCAAGTCATTCTCAAGGGATGAAACTCTTTTGATTTCCCTACTGAGGCTAACATTATGGACAATATATTTGGGAACCAAAATTAACATTGTCGATTTTAGTTGATCGATTCTCGACTTTCCTTAAGAGTCTGGATTTCCAATGTAGTCATACGAATTCAAAAAAAGAACAAGATAACAAAATATCGTAAGAAATTGCACATAGGCGTTTTATTGATTAAGATAGAGAAACGTTTACAGGTTCTCACCAAAAATGTGTAAGGAAATCCATCAACAAAGAAGAACACAAGAATCAAGCAGTAAAAATGTTCTAAGTGTCAAACTTGCTTGTCTAGCTACCTAAGTCTTAAGTTCTCCAGAACCTAACATAGATTTCCTAATACCTAATTTTTCGATCCTCTCGTTCATAGCTCGGTGTCATGTATGTATAGTCTTTCAAAGTCATCCATCTCTCCTTTTCTGCAATGATTTAGGTTTATCCTTTCACAGAAAGTCTTCTTTATCCTTTAACCTCGCATTTATCCATGTTTCATGTTTCTCTTTATCCTAAGTCGAATAAACCATCATTGCATCTTGACCTTTTCTTGTTTTGACCATAAGTGGGCTTTTATCGTGTTTTAGATCATTTCAGAGTGTTTGATGACTTAAACGTTTTTACTATTTCTTTCTAAGAAATTGTCGATTTGTCTGATGTTTTGTTTTTATTTCCTCGGTTACATGAGCTGATGGAACTCAGTCCATTTAGTCAATACACACTGGTGTTAAGCTCACCTTTGTCATCTTGGCGAATAACTCAAACTTTTATGAGAACAAAATGTCTTACCTAGTTTTTATCATAAAATATCAATGGAAACTCTGATTGAGACGAAATTAAAGACATTTTGACCAAAACTCAAAGGAGAACACAATGAAAGTCGTATTTAGCAATGACGGAGCTGTGTAGCAACATGAGGAAGAAGGAGACCGAGTTGGCAAGGTGAACTCCAGTCGATGTGAGGGAGAGGGAGACTGAGTTGGGCGAGGTGGAGGAGAAATAGGGAATTGGGAGAGATAGAGGAGATAGAGGGAGACAGACAAGGTGGAGGAGATAGAGGGAGTCAGGTGAGGTGGGGGAGAGAGTGAGTCGGGCGAGGTGGAGGAGAGAGAGGGAGTCAAGCGAGGTGGAGGATAGAGAGGGAGTCAGCAAGGTGGAGGAGAGAGACGGAGTCGGGCGATACTTGTCATCTCATTTCTGATGCTCAGTGGATCGTGGTACTTGTCATTGTGTAAGATGACAATATCCAAAGACTTTTGTTCGAGAAGTCTCATAAACGTGTAAATATCGACAAAAAGACATGCTTTGGGATCTCGTATCGGGTTCGTTGATGCTATGCCTTGAGATGTTTGAGACTAGTGTGTTGGGTTTAAGGCAATACCTATGCTTACTATCGGTTTAGGTTTGTGATGACTGTTTCAGCTTAAACCACCTGTTGTGGTTACGATCTGATTTTGTTTCAATATTGAAGTCTGTGAAAAGTTCTCGGTTTATGTGACTTGCATCAATCGGGAACCGAGTTTCTTTCCAAAGACAATTTCGAAGTCTTTGGAAGTACTGACCAAAATTTTGGATTTTTTTTACAGTACGCTATAACATTCGTGTCGGATGTCTGAGAGCCTATCTCTATGGAGGGAGACAATTAAGTCTGTTTTGGACGTTAAAGTTTCTTTATTGTGATCAGCGACAAATGGAATGGTAAGTGTTACCGTTTGAGCCTTTGTGAAGGGTGTGTGTTTGTGAGGATGATAGTGTGTATGAATGTTTGAGTTTCCGACACGGGATTTTCATCTAGAAAGATATTTTACATCAAAATCCAGTTCTTCGAGCATTTGCGACGTCTCACGGTACATGTGTTTCGCTCGGTTGAATTTTGAAAAAAAATCCGCAAAACTATATCACCTTCTTTGAATCTGCGACTTTGTACGTTAGAGTTGTAGTACTTTGCAGCAACTTGTTGGTAGTTTTGAACTCGTATGATTTCTTGATCCCATCACTCATTGATAAGGTCGAGCTCGTCTAGAAACATCATATTTTCAAGTCTTCTCGCTCCGGGAGTAGTCTTGCCGTACTCCGGGGAATTCGACTTCTGCTGGAATTATGCATTCTGATCCATAGACGAGGGAGAAGGGATTTTCTCCCGTTGCTTGCCTCAGAGTCATTCGATGGGACCATAGGACTCCTTCGAGTTCTTCAGCCCATCAGCCCTTTTTAGAGTCTAGGCGTTTATTGAGTTTGTTTAGGATCGTTTTGTTTATAGCTTCCACTACAAGAAAACGTGGGCATAACAACGACAAGTTACGACGAAATTTGTGTAGTCGTAAATTTACGTTTACATTACAACTACGTTATGACTAAAACCTAAATCGTCGTAATGTAGATGTAACCTTACAACTAAACAATTTCATCTTAACATAGTCATAAGTTTACAACTCATTTATGATAATGTGTATACATGTCATCGTAAAGTAGTTGTTAATTTACGATGTAATTACATCAAAAAATTTACAACTAATGAATTACTTAATTACGAGTAATATGGAGTTTGGTGAAAAAGTATAAAATGTTTGTATGTATGGTTAGTTAAAATGGTCGTAATGTAGTTGTTAAGTCATAGTAAATTTTATGGTGTTGTAAATTCGTTGTAACATTCTCACTTACCAAAACCAAAATTTTCCAATAAATATGCTTTCCTCTCATTCTAAAGATGAAAAAAACAAAAAAAAAAGTTAAAATGGCTGATGGTGGCAATATCCATGAGCTCCGAAGTTGAATGTATGCACATAAAGATTATTCGGAAATGGTGACAAATGAATTTCTCAACGGGGCAGAGATATTCATGTACCAAGCCGAAAATACACCTCTCATGCAAGAGACAAGTATAATGTTTTGTCCCAGTCGTAAGTGCAAGAATACCAAGTTTGCTCGTAGTGAAATGTTTTGGAAAAAAATAGTAAATAGAGGATTTACTCTACATTACTACATTTGGTTTCACCATGGAAAGGGTGATAGTAGAAATGAAGCTAGTAGTAGTAGTCACTTTGAAGATAATAGGGAAGAATTGAGTCATTTGCATTCTGAAAGTAGTTACCATCACGAGGATTATGTGGTAGATCATGATAGGATACATGATATGGTTAGAAATGCATTTCGTGAAACAACCTTAATAGTTGATGTAGAAGTAGAAAATGTAGAGGAACCTAACTTGGAAGCAAAAAAGTTTTATGAAATGCTAGACGCAGCTAATCAGCCAATTTTGTGAAGGTTGTGAGAAGGTCTTTCGAAATTGTCATTGACAGCTAGGATGATAAATATCAAAACTGATCATAACTTACATGAAGTTTGTATGGATGCATGGGCTGGGTTATTTAAAAAGTATTTGCTTGAAGATAACTTGTATGTTGAATTTTATTATGAGATTCAGAAACTGGTTCATAGTCTTGGCTTGCCTTCGGAGATGATAGATGTATGTATAGACAATTGTATCATCTACTGGATGAAAGATGCGGAGTTGTTGGAATATTGATTTTGCAAGAAGCCACGATATAAACCGCAAGGACGTGGGTGGATGTGGTACTTACCTATCATTGATATGCTGAAGAGATTATATCAATCTGAAAGGACTGCAGCAGTGATGAGATGGCATGCAAAACATACTCATAAGGAAGGCAAGATCAATCATCCTTCTAATGCAAAAGCGTGGACACACTTGAATTCGGTACACCCTAATTTTGCAAGCAACATTTGCAATGTTTATCTTGGTATGCTCACTTATGAATTTAGTTCTTTGGAATATCTGGAAGACAATAATCGCTTGGGTCAGTCATCCAGATGCCAGACAACCTGCCATCAGAGATGTGTATGGAAAGAGAATTCTTTTTCATGAGTATATTGATATTTAGGCCTAAGCATCCGAAATGGTTCCTCGATGTTTTTCTTCACCCTTTGATAGAAGAGTTGAACGAATTGTAGTCAACATGGGTGCAGACATATGATTGTTCAACGAGAAGAAGCTTTACAATGTGATACGTTCTTACATGGACCATCAGTGACTTTCCTGCATAAGGGGTGTTATCAAGTTGGACGACGCATGAGAGGCTAACTCGTCTTTATTGTATGGGAAGTACATGCGCATTTCAGCTGAAGTATGGTAGGAAGATGAGTTTATTTGATTGTCACCAAAGATTTATTCCCATTAACCATTTGTACCAAAGGAATAAGACATTGTTCATGTCAAAAGGGGTGGTACGGGACACCGCTCCACCATATTTATCTGTAAAGAAAACGGATAAAGATATTGATTACTTTGGTGCACAAAAAACAAAGCGCAAAGGGGGTAATTGGCATACTCTTGCAAATTTGACTGAAGGTTACGTGACACATCATAATTGGCACAAGAAGAATATATTTTGGGAACTTCCATACTAGAAGGATCTACTTCTGCGACACAATCTTGATGTGATACATATAGAGAAGAATTTCTTTGACAACATCATCAATACATTACTGAACATCCCAGGAAAGATAAAAGATCACAAGAACTCAGGTTGGACTTGCCTACACTATGTTCTAGGAGTAAGGTGCATATAAATGGCAAAATTCTGGTTTACAATTTCAGATTGTCAGCAGAAGCCAAAGCGGCGTTGTTCAAGTGGGTGGCATCATATGTGAAGTTTTTAGATGGGTAGTTTCAAATTTAACAAGATGTGTTGAGCAGGATCAAATGTTTTCAGGTATGAAGAGTCATGATTGTCATGTGTTTATGCAACGACTACTACCATTTTCATTGGCCGAGTTCCTTCCAAAAACTATTCATGAAACACTTGTAGGTAACAAATTTACATAATTATAACTTATGTTTATAAAAAGATATTTTTTTTACCAACAAAAAAAGATTTATCTTATTAATTCTTTGTACAATATTTGCAGGCATTAGAGTTTTTTCAGGGATCTTAGCACACATACTTTAACTAAAGATGTTATCAGACAACTATATGAGTATATCCCAATCTTAATGTGCAATTTGGAGAAAAAAATTCCACCTCCCGCATGAGACATTGGTTCTTGGACCTGTTCATAACGTATGGATGATCCTTATGAGCGCTCCCTGAGACAATTAAAAGGGAAGGAAAAAAAATTGTAAGGGTGGGAGGTTCAATAGTTGCTGGTAGTTTGACTGAGGAAACATCTCACTTCACGTCTTACTACTTTGGGTCACAAGTTTGGATACAAAAAGGGCTTCGAGCTGATATGATAATTGTGGTGTTATGACGACATATGTTGTACCAAGTGTTTCAGACATTTTCTGTCAGATTGGACCTCTAGGTGGGGAACTGAAAGAAGTTTGGTTGTTGAGTACCTAAGACGCTCACAGTGCCCATACATATAGATTCCTTAACTGCGAAGAGATGCAGTCATTTGAAAGGTAAATATAGTTCCGCTAAAATAATTTACTATATACTCCCTCCGTTTCTTATTAGTTGTCGTTCTAGGTTTATGCACATAGATTAAGAAAACATTTAATTTTACATATTTTCAAAATAAAAACACTATTACCAATACACTTAACCACATATCAACCAATAGAAAAATAGATTGGAAAATATTACCAATAAATTTTGCACTGAAAATCGAAAACGACACTTATTTTGAAACAAAAATTCTACTCCAAAACGACAAATAATTTGAAACGGAGGGAGTATATAATTTCTTTCAATACTTAATTAATGATCATTTGCGAAAACAATGAGTTCCTTGCCCAGGTTGAAGAAGTTATACTAGTAATATAAACTAATGAGCTCAACAAAAGGAAAAAGCAACATTTCGTGAAGTGGCTGAAAATGTGGCTGGTTTGACCCCACCGTCAATAGAGGTGTTTGGTATAGCAAGTTTGGATTTGTGGATATCAATGATGCACGGAGGTACAACAAATTTGAACTATACATATTGGCATCTCAAGCAGAGCAAGTTTGTTTTATTACATATCCGAGGATCAGACAATCTGGAATATCTTGGTTAGCCGCTATAAAAGTTAACACCTTAGGGCAGATAATTGGTGATGAACAAACGCCTTTGCACGAAGATTCCGTAAATGAAGTGGAAGTACCTGAACAACCTATAGATGAAATGTTACTTGTTGATCAGCAAAACCCGGAATATGAGGATCTTCCAGACGATGTCATGGACAAAGGCAGCTGATGCAACCATGACTGAACCAGTAGCTGAAATGGAGCTGAATGAGAGTGACACTAAAGAGGAGTTAGATGAGCTGAGCCATATGGTAGATTAAGGTGTGATGGGGTTAGCAGATGGTGATGAAATTTGGCCCAATCTTTCACAAGGATCATATATCTCTTACTCAACTCAAATCAATCAAGACAAAGACCCATTCTTTTTGTCTAAGGGCCCAATTACTAGATCACAAACTAGAAGGCTGAAGAAGTCAATTACTTCTTTGGTTTACTTTGAACCATACCCAAACCAAGTTGAAAATCATTCCAAACCAGGCCAACTCTTCACTTATTCAGTCTTTGGACTTGCATAAGATATTTTCTCTTTTATTTCTCTTATTTTACTATTCTCTCTAAGTTTTTAGGACCTTTCGACTTTCTCTTTGCTACTTATACTCTCATTTGTTTCTGAAATTATTATTCACTCTTTTTTATTAAAAACTCTCTCTAAAATATGTGAATCTCTTGATCATCTTTGAACATTGAATTTGCTAAGAGTTCATTTTTATTGCAAAACCAGTCTTTGATCATACCCAAAGTTTACTCTCTTAATCTTAGACAATTCTACACAAGATCTGACCAATCCATAGATCATTTCTGAAGAACACCAAATCAATTTTCTCCATTTCCATCTGAAATCAACCCCTTTCTCTCTCGAACCAGGAGATCATCCTTCATACAATCAGGGACAAAAAGAATCTCATCATAAGGGATTCATTAAGTGATATCAGAGCAAATCTGAAGGCTTGATCTGAGTTTGAATCTGATACTCTCAAAATCTGGGTTTGATTATGAAACTTTTGATTTCTTCTCTTTGTTTTGGGGAATTTTTTTTTCTATTCTCTGCAAGTTTTTTCATAAATATCTTATGTTTCTATATGTTGTATCCGCAAGAGGGCCAGCCAGATTTAAAAAAAAAAATCAAAAAGATTTAAAAGAAAAGTTGAAGAGAAATCCAGCCTTTGGTGGTAAAGCCTCTTGCAAACAAAAATCTTGCAATATGTCTATCTATTTTTTTGTTTTGGGGTTAGGCAATTGATCTCTAAAACCTTGATCTTCGTTTGTTGTTGAGCTATTGGATTCACCAAGAAAACTCACTGAAAATATAAGAGGGAAACACTTGAGAGTTTGTGAGGCTTTGGCTATTCATATTTGTGCTAATTTTTCTTGTTGAGTATCTTAACAGGAAGCATGTCTGGAGGAAGCAATGCAGAAGGAAATATCCTGAAAGGGAATTAGATTATAACCAGTCCAACTCTGCAACAAAAGCAGCCTTGGAAAGAAGAGAAAATTCTATGAGAAAAAGAGATTCATATGACATTGATGAGTCTGATTTTGTGCAGGAAAAGACACGATCAGTGAGGCAAGAGGAGCCAACTATGAGCATCAGAGAACGTCAGAGGCATGCCAGAGCAGTGAAATGAGCTTGCTATGGTCGTGATCCCATAAAGAAGTCTCAAAACAATAAGCAACACTTGATTATTTGCACAACCAACAGTTTCAAAATGATTTCAAAGGGATTGCATAACAAGTAATCAAGGATTTTGCGAAAGACCAGCAATTAAGACCATCCACACGACCTTCCACAAAGGTGCGTGACCCAATGAGTTGCAGCAAACAGGAGCAGATCATCCAAGGGCTGGAAATAGAGTCATCTAAGGTAAGTACAAAATTTGAGACCAAAAATGATTTTTCTCTTTTCTCTCCTCTATCTGAGCTTGTTATCAATAGAACCTGTGATGAACTAACTTGTTTTGACTCGGTGCAACCGAGTAGTCTTGTTTTAGTGCCTCAGGTCTCACCAAAACACTCACCAGAAACAGAACAGAAGAGTTTATCAGAAAGTGAAGTGTTGGAGCAGCAAGTACGCTTGGAACCAAAAACAACTCATGCGCCTTTGTCTCCCAACTCACAAGAGCACTGTAAGAAACTTGATAATATTATGCCAGTGCCTGAAATTTTTGTTAAGGTCAGTTCTCAAGATGTAAAAAGTTTTGGTCTAGACAAAGTAAAAGAATTTTCTGTTTCAAAATATGTTTTTGATAACATGATTAACTATTTTAAAGTGTCTGAACCATATAATTTTCTGATCAAAAACATTTTCACTGTGATAATAACATCAATCCTGGTCTTGTTTTGAGTTTTGATCATTTTATGGAACATGACAAAAGCTTTGATCATCCTAAAAAGTCATTGGAGCTAGTTCTGCAACATCATGTTTTATGTTCTAGAAAATCGTTTGATTCATTTGTCTTCAATGAAAATGGCTTTGTTCTGAGTTGTTCTAAGCATAAACTTGCCACTGGTGATTATGGTTATGTCCAGGCATGTCTGGAAAGAGTTTATGGTTATGAATTTACAGAAATCAAAATCACTTAGAGCTGAAACCGATTTTATTAGTGATTTTGTTTTGAAACTTGGTATCTTTTGTTCTGAAACTGATAAACCTTGGCATGTCTTGAGTTCATTTCTGGAGAACTTTGTTGTTTTAAGATTTGATGAAATTCTGATTTATAACACATTCTTTGATAGACATGTTGAGCATTGGTTAAGTAATTCTCAATTTAAACTGATCTTTTGTGTTCTGAATCTGAGAAAGTTTTGATTGTTCTGAAATTGTTCTTTATGAACTATGCTATCACTTTCCTTGATACCATTCTGGTGTACAATACTTACTTTGATATTCATCATGATGATATGAAACATGTGCTACATGTTCTAGGGAATGAAAATTTTGTTTCCAATTTGAACAAGAACATCTCTTGCACATATAATCTTGGGAATCTAGTCTCTGTTTTGAGTATCCAGGAACAATAGGATCAGTCTCAAATGAACAAAAGAAAACACCATGCTTATTAGCCTAAGATTTGGAGATGGAATTACTTGAGAAAAATGGCTTCAAAACTCTAAGGAAGTTTATGTCCAAAACCTTACTTTGAAGTTGCTTACATGTTTCTCTTCTTGAGCCTTTGTCTCGTGACTAACATATTTCCTTTTAATGTAGGATATACATAGTTGAGGACAAATTCTTTTAAAGAAAGAGGGGATAATGCAACCATGACTGAACCAGTAGCTGAAATAGAGCTCAAAAAGAGTTAGATGAGCTGAAACATATAGTGGATCAAGGCGTGACGGGCTTAGTTGATGGTGGTGAAATTCGGTCCAATATTTCACAAGGATCAAATATCTCTTACTCAGCCCAAATCAATCAAGACAAAGACCCATTTTTTTGTCTAAGGACCCAGTTACTAGATCACAAACCAGAAAGATAGAGAAATCATTTGCTGCTTTGGTTTACTTTGAACAAGTTGGAAATCAAGCAAAACCAAGCCAACTCTTCACTTATTCAGTCTTTGGACTTGCATAAGATATTTTCTCTTTATTTCTCTTATTTTTGATTTTCTCTAAGTTTTTAGGACCTTTCAACTTTCTCTTTGCTACTTATATTGTCCTTTGTTTCTGGAACTATTATTCACTCTTTTTTTATTAAAATCTCTCTTTAAAATCTATGAATCTCTTGTTCATCTTTGAACACTGAATTTGCTAAGAATTCATTATCTGATTGCAAAACCAGTCTTTGATCATACCTAGAGTTCATTCTCTTGATCTTAGACAATTCTACACAAGATCTTACCAATCCATATATCATTTCTGAAGAACACCAAATCAATTTTCCCCATTTCCATCTCAAATCAACCCCTTTCTCTCTCAAACCAGGATATCATCCTTCATAAAATTAGGGACAAAAAGGATCTCATCATAAGGGATTCATCAGCAGCGAAGATGAATTTGAAGAAAGGGATAATCCTAGTGACGCTCCGAGTGATGGTTCTGATGATGAGTAAATTTCATTATATCATATTGCTTAATTACGTAACAACTCTATGTTTATTTATATTGTTAGACTATTTGTTTTCAATACCTTTCTAATTATGCCACAAATAAATGTTTTAAAACAAAATTCATGTGAAAACAAGTTCTTAGCTGTTTGGGGATAGAAGTTAAAGATATGTATTTATGATAGAGCCTGATATTTACCACTATTGTGTCATGATATTAGCCATATTTAGAGTTTATTATATATGTTTGAAGTATGTTTTAGAGTATTTTTAGGTTCAGGTACGTTCTGGAGAACTTTGGTGATTCTAGAGCTTTTAAAGATGCAAAACTACGCAGATGCGTCAGATGTGTAGCTATGGATGGAGACTTTCCCACGGTGATATTGAGCTGATCTTTTAACATAGGATAGATCTTTGACTTAGATTTCCAATGCCACCGGTTTGAGTCTAATCAGGATCTTAGAGTCAAAGTTATGTTCGTTTTATTGGAGAGTGGTATGTCTGCCTGGCGAGAGGAAGCTGTCGAGAAGATGAAAGAGTGTTGATCGACGGCACAGACATGGTGTCGATCGACGGTGATCCCGAAGACAGACCCAACTTTTTTATGGCCGACTTAAGCCCTTAAGCCATCACAAATTATCAGAATGCCCTTGGACAACTTAAAACCCTATTTATATGTTTCTAAGCCATTGTTGACTGCAACACTTACAAAGATTTCTTTTATTCATTGTTCTAGGGTTAGGAGAGAAAGAAGGAACTCCTTCAGAGTTCTCCTAAAACTCTTTTGGTTCTTTATATTATATATATTCTATTCATCTATAATTTATGTGACAAAGATCATGTCTGAGTAGATCTCTTGTTAGGTTTAGGGTTTATTAATGGTATTGATGGATTAGCCAAACAATAGAATTGCTAAGGTGATTATTAGATCTATCAATAGAATTGTGTTTATTGCTTGTGTTCTAGAGTAGCTAACTAGAACCATGATCATGGGATAGTTAGGCGCAAGCGAGAGCGTGATCTACTACTAGAATTAATCATGTTGAGCTAGGTTGCTAGAAACAAACGAGAGTTGATTTAGTTGATTTAGTGAACTTATCAAATTAGTTCATAAAGCTTGACTCAAGAGAACATCGATCGACGCATGATCATTGCCATTGATCGACGGTCATTCCGTGTCAGCAAGCGATAGCTGAGACATCGGACTTAGTCAATAGATTAGAGTCACAGCGAGAGTTGATCATCTTTTACATTAGTTCTATGATTAATACCCTTAGCTTTTATTCTCTATATTCCACTTACCTGAAAGCCTAGTTCTAGCTATTTAATATTATTGTTTACTTGTCAATCAATCAATTATCTGTTATAGTATATTTACTGCTTATTAATCTATTTGCCTAGCTTAATCGCGACTGTATTGAGTTTATTTTATGCCCACGCTCCATGTGGATTCGATCCCTAAATGCTACAATTTGAACTCTCTTGGCAAGAGTAGTTCATAAGGTTAATTTGTTAGAGTTTACATTGAAATACATAAAAATCCTCCTGTCAAATTTTGCGCCGTTGTCGGGGAGCAAAGATTCTCCATTAGATTCAATTTGTTTGATTTATTCTATGTAATTTCTATATTAGTTTACTTACATAAAAAATTATTGTGTTTCAGGTACATACATATTAGTACCAGGAAGCAATGAGGAGAGAATTTTTGGGTTCTTCAAAAAAGGAACCTGCTGATTCGCGCACAATCTATAAGTCTACGAGGGCAGTCGACACCCTCCAAGCAGTGATCTCTAGCAAAGAAAAGCAAGCATCGATCGACACCAATACTTCACCGTCTATCGATACTAACATCATGACATCGATCGACACCCACACTTCACCGTCGACTGATACTAAGATCATGACATCGATCGATGCCCACACTTTGCCGTCGATCGATACTACTTGCGGGAAAATAGAGAAAGACGGGGTACTAATACTGAGTTTTGACAACTATGGTATTTTACGAGACAAAGAAGGTCACGCTCGCAACAGAGCAGGACAATTGATTTATGCACAGGGGGCTGTAATCCATGGGCATCGATCAGTAGCAGAATTGATCAGGCCTACTCAACTCTATGTTAACAGGTATGCGATTCAACCTTGAGAAATTCAGGGGATCGACGGCCAGATAAGACTTTCATGCTTTAATCATGTGCGCAAGCACCTCTTTCATGGCCTTCCCCATGAAGATCCCAAGGACCACCTTGAAACACTAGAAGAACTTGTGTTTAGCATCCCGGAGCATGAAGGAACTACAAACTATCTCCTCTGCAAGTTATTTAAGTATTCTCTCTCTGGGAATGCAGTTGTTTGGCTGAAACTTCTACCACCATGATCTCTAACTACATGGAACGATGTCAAGACTGCGTTTCTGGCTAATTTTTTTGATGATTCAAAGACCGAAGAGCTAAGGGATAAGATTTTGACATTCTCTCAAGGACCTACTGAAGGATTCAGAAGTTCTTGGGACAGATTTAGGGGGTACCAAAAAGATTGTCCGCATCATGGTTTCACGGACGTTCA
Organism: Sinapis alba; assembly: GCA_012274485.2. Classification (NCBI taxonomy): domain Eukaryota; kingdom Viridiplantae; phylum Streptophyta; class Magnoliopsida; order Brassicales; family Brassicaceae; genus Sinapis; species Sinapis alba. The sequence goes on along the minus strand of MU106082.1, from coordinate 549,717 downwards.
ACTGCAGGGATTCTTCTGGAAGGGTATTAGTGTGCAGTATCATATGATGCTGGATCAGGCAAGCGAAGAAAACTTTGAAACCATGACTCCAGAAGAAGCTAAGAGACTGATTCAGAATTTTGTGTCTAGCAACAGTATCTGGAATATGAATACTCAGATGATGCAATCATGTGTTATGAATAATGACAAGATCATAGAGGTCGAGGACAAAACTGATTATGTACATGAAGTTTTGTTGGTGGAACAGGCTACAGAAGAGGACAAGAATCATATATATCAAAGGATGAAATCTATTCTGGAACGAGTCATAGAAATTCAGTAGATGACAAGTGCATACTTAAATCTGAGGCTGGATTATATCCACAAAGAGCTGAATGGAAAATTTGAAGCCTTGGACGCCCATGTCATGATGCTAGATACCCATGTTTTTCAGACAGCAAAAGCTGTAAAGAAGCAAGAAACTTTGGTTAAAGAGAAAGCTGAGGAGATCAAGAGCATTAACAAGTGCGTAGGAACATTAAGAATTTAGAGCCACTCAAACTTCGCCACACGACATTTGCATCCTTCCAGCTTGTACTGTGTTAAAACGCACACCGTCGATCGACACCAACAAGACGACATCGGTCGACATCAACGGGCGACCAAAGATCGACATAAGCAGCCAAGCATTGATCGACACCTGCCCATGTCAAGCCCAAATGCACAGCGCTCATCAGAAAGGCCAACAGTGAACACCAATCAGCAGGATGTCTGTAACACCCTCGAACCGTCCTAGACATATGGTCGATCCACCGGCCAACAATCAAACAAGAACATGACCTATACACCAACCAACACCCAGGGTTAGAGATGAAAGAGCCAACCGTCCAGCCAACAATCAAACAAGAACATGACTGACCGTCTAACCCAACACCATGGTCCGGAAGCGCTACGTGACGGGCTAGGGATAATCCGATCAGTCGCAGAACTTATTCCGCAACATACCAGTTCATCCACTAACTCATCCCACTAAATCAAAGCCTAAGGCTTTGCAACCCGTACCAAGAGTTAATGGTTCCGTTAGATCAAACTAGTCAAATATCAGAGTACTCATGATGCGCATGAAAAACAATTCCTTTATTAATTCAAGAAATATCTATACATTTATTTATTCAAGACCGGTCCCGACCTAATGCCAAATCGAGTCAACTAAACACAAATCACAAAACCGTTTACAAAAGGCATGAAAATCTATTCTGGTGGTCCTAACGTCCAGCACCAAGCTATCCGATCATCCTTACCTAAATCTTACTGCAAAAAGTACAACGGAGTTGGATAAGTAACCAATTGTCACTCAGTGAGCTGGCGGCCTCTACCCCCAACCTAGTAACTAACCCAAACAACCCAAAATAACAATCAATCTAACCCTAGTAAACAATCAAATCTAAGGCTAAACAATCAATCAAAACCAACGTTAAATAAACAAACCGTTACTAAGTTAGATCTGGCCTCCTGCCGTTATCTAACTTCAAGTAACAGGACCCTGCATGAAAACAAGTCAACAACCAATCGACAATAATCAATCACACACACAATAACAATCACAAGACTAACACGGAACACCGTATATCGGTCTTACTACTAACTCTAGGGTTCATAACCCTTTACGACACTCTAACACAACACAACACTCTAACATGGGCCTTGGTGACTTCGTGTTCCTCCTCATAATCCTCGGCAATATCCTATCTCCCTACCACAAAGGCTAAGAGAAGGAAATTTAAACCGAACGTGGCCCAATGTACGTTCGGGTCACCGCGCGACAGCCCCAGTACATTCGGACCATTGTCGGTTGTCACACGGCGATCGCGGCCCACAGTATGTTCGGGTCACCGCGAGTCAGCCCCAGTACGTTCGGGCCACTGCCGGTTACTACCTCGTCGTGCAACCACTCAGCCATAGGCCATGACCCCGTCTCTTTGAGTGTTCTCGATCCAGCGAATAAGGGATTACCTTAAACCCGCCAGGAATGAGTTCAAGGAAACACTAATCACTCTTACACATGCCTAGAAAGGCGGGTTACGCTTATGCTATATGGCACCACACTTTAACTCTACAACACTAACAACTCGTACAAGTGATCCGGCCTATATGGCCTAAGACCACTAATACTACAATCTAATAAACTAAACAACAATACAAACACTAATCAAATCAACTAGTTAGTCAATCCCTTACCAAGAGTTGACTAACCTCAATCAACAAAATTAATTAAAGAAGCAAGCATTTAATTAACCTAACCAGCAATCTACTTAATCAAACCGTTACCCAGATAGTTAAGCCTCCTGCTATGAAACTATCCTTAAAGATAACGGGAACCTGCACTCAACCATATCAACACGCAAGAATATAAAACATGATGCACCCTAGTCCTAGTCAGGTTATTAATTCAGTATTAATTCCATTTCATCTCATCTTAGCCCGTGCTAAACTGAGTCCGGTTCAATAAAATAACCCTAAGAACTCTACCATGCAATAGCGTGAGAATACTACTCAATATGCAACTCGATCTATCCTAAGATCCAAGTGGAACTCAATCATAACCAGAAAACTACCCTAAATTCCAAGTGGAATTCAAAGAAACCAACTCACGAAACTACCCTAAATTCCAAGTGGAATTCAAACAAACTAACTCACATTGTTCTAGCAGCTTGTCGATCGGAGAGAGCTTAGCCAAAACCCAATGCTGATATCTTGAATGGACTGGTAGGGACTGATAAGGACTTGGACAGAACCTCCTCTATCTTCTGGACTTTTTTCTCGGACTTCCAGTAGAGTAACAACTCTTGAAAATGTTCTAAAACTCTCAAAACAGCTCAGAACCTCTTACTTCTTTTTCTACTTCTCTCTCTATCTCTCTCTAATCCACGTTTTAAGATTTCTTTAGTGTGGAATGGATGTATGAAAACTGAAGGGGTGCATGGGTATATATAGGAATCGCTGGCCAGTAAAGAGAGGCCACACGATCGTATGTGTGTCAGCCCGCATGCTTCCGGTCGCATGCGCGGCGACACACGGCACACACATGTTTTGCAGCATGGCTCAGTAACATGCAGGATGACACCACTCACGTCCACATGCCTTGATGCATGACTGATTTGCATGCAAGGCGACACACCACTCCTTACATGTCAGCCCGCATGCATCGGTTGCATGCGCGGCGACACCTCGTGTTGTGACATGTCTATCCGCATGTTCAGCTTCCATGCACGGCGACATGTCGTGATTTGGTAGACCCTCAGATTGTTACACATAAGACAACACGACCTCCACATGTCTTGATGCATGGCTTGGTTTCATGCGAGTCGACACCACATCGCCCACATGTCGATCAACATGCTACAGTCGCAGTTACATCGACATCTCGTGCTTCTACATGACAAACCGCATACTCTTGATTCATGCACAGTGACACCTGGAGATTCTGTAGACACTCAGTTTTTATATGGTTGACACCACGTTCTGACCTCATGCAAAGAGACACCTCGAGCTTCTCGGTCCATTCGTCTTATTTTGACCATTCCAGTAAATTTTCGACCCGCGATCTATCCCTAATATTTTTCCGCTCCCGTTCTGATATGCTGAATAGTTTAAATAAACTCCAAATGAATTCTGACCTTGACGAAAAATATTTCCCGAGCCTCCGGCTTCCCCGAGAATTTCCATAATATCAAAATTAGGGTTTTCGACCAACTTTGGATTTTCTCGTCGTGCTTCGATCCCGTCGTGCTTACTTCCCATCCTGCTTAATTCCCGTCCTGCTTCTGACTTATTATGTTCCCAAAAGGTTGGCTCCAAATTCTGACTTTGTCGATATCGACCATTTTACACTTTCGGGAGGATTATTACAATGTCGATACACCAGAACAAGGGCAATTGATCCCAGCTGAAACCTCTTTCATTGGCAGTATCGACCAATGGTACACACCATATATCAATCGACACCAACAAGACAACATCGGTCGACATCAATGAGTGACCAACGATCGACAACCGCAACAGAGAATCGATCGACACCCAAGGGAGAGCATCGATCGACAAACACCACCTGATATCGATCGACACCCATCATTGTAAAAAGAGCCAGATTACATGATTGAACCATAAATGGTTGAGGAGAGAATGCACGAGTCCAAGGGTTTACACCTTGTTGTTCCAAAACATCTGCAACCACCTATTTGTGTAGAAGAAGTTGTTGGGATTCACAAAATACTGAAGTTGATACATGACTCTGTGAATTTTGTGGTTCCTTGTGCTCTATTGAAAGTTAAATTTCCTATCCCACCAGATAGAGGTACGCATCTAGGTTCCTACAATGGTTTTTTTATGATCATATGTTTGCAGAATCTTCTCGGAGAGGGTCGAGATGTGGAGGTGAAGTCGATAAAGGGCCAGCAGAAGCAGCATCGATCGACACCGACCAGATACCATCGATTGGGACCAACCAGATACCATCGATCGTCACCGGGCGCGTATCAGAGAAGAATGAGTTCGATGTGTGTGGAAATCGTTTTGAAAGAGACATCACCACGAAATCGAACAAGTCTAAGGGAAAGAAGAGGAAGAATTGGAAGAAGAGAAAAAGTACCAAGGATAGCCATTTTTGAGAGTGAAATTAGCTAAGTAACTATGATGTTGACATAATTCATTCGATGACATTTTGGCCTCTTTCCACCTGGTTCTACCCCTTAACGCAAAAGGTTGCTGGTAGCAAACATATAAATCAATGACGTGGTGGGTTTGGGTGACATAGAAATTAATTAATTAATTTAAGGAGTGCATGACACAATGCTTTCACTACATATACTATAAGTGTATGCATCGACATGAGTGGATAGCAGTGGTAAGTGTGTGAGAAAATATGGCAACATAACGGCGCCTTGACAATCCAATTCGGGGTACTGATATTTATATTCTATATTGATTGTTTGGGTTTCCATGGAACATACAACACATAGAATAGTTTCATATAATAGTATATAACATAATGCTCTACCCGAATGGAAGCCAAATATTCCAGAAATAAACTCGTGCATTTGATCATTAAACCTTGCTTTCAAGTAGAAAGCATAAATACAATCATGAATTCAGAAGGCATAGACTGTGATGGTCACGAGGAATAAACAAACGACAAAGCTAAAACAAGTGATTGGACACCGGTGAAGACCCCGACTTCTGTATGATAGGATTGGGTGATATAAGCAGACAAAATGATAGGGTAAGGACTTGGCATGTATAAAAGCGTGAAGGGGAAATGATACATTTTGTTGCTAAATGCAGATGTATATGAAGATATGACATATATGGCTGTATTTTTCATGTAGATAGTAAGACATATATGTCCCATGTAATCACAAATAATGTGTGTTGTTCGGAACACCCAAAGACCTCCTATTTCAGATAAATGGAATGATGCCATTATTAACTTCATGATAATATATGTGTGTTAGATGGGTACAAAACAATTACAAAGTTAATTATACTACGGATGCTATTCCACTTACACAAATACGCATTAATTTTAACAGAAATAGGAAGATCATAGGAGGTAACAACATACCTCAGCAGACATATAGAATGGCCTTCTAAACATGAGTGCAGTAATAACATACCTTCGGAAATACATGGCCGAGGTAATAACATACATCTGCAGACATATGGAATATCCTTCTAAACATATAGAATATCATAGTAATACGAGTTGTGGACCTACTTAACCAAAGAGAAATTGACCAAACGAAAGAACCGACCCGATATATAACTTAGGAAGTATTGGGTTTGGGGGTTTTAATTTCAGGGTATAAACAATATTGGTTGCAATTTTGATGTTAAAAATAGAAATGCTGTCCCTTATTCGTCAAAATAATAAAAGGCGGTTCGTTCGTAGTTCATCATAATATCCAAAATGCGGGTAGTCCTTAATTTGTCATAATTTAACCACTGCATTACGACGTAATGTAATTTCCAAAATGTGGGTCGTCCCTTATTCGTTGCAATACCCAAAGCGCGGGTTATCCATAATTTGTCGTAATTTAACCACTGCAATACGACGAATCGTAATCCCCTATATATAGTCGAACTCATCGACCCATTGCAGTTGCTCCTTTATCTCTCAAACATCCTCTGATTTCTCTCTAAGGTATGTGTTTTTAATGTTTTTAAGTTTTAGGTGGTTAGTTTAGGTTGGATCTAGATTATATATGAAATTTAGTTTAGGAATGAAATTATTTTTTCAAATCACTAATTTCAATTTGTTTGTTTTTCTAATAGGTGGCTTGCGGTAGGAAGAGACTTAGGAACCTGACTGATATATTGTGTTTTTAGCGTATTCTAACCCATGTTTTCAACCGTTTTTCGAGTCTTGTTGTTGTTTATCGAGTCTTTTCAGGTCAGGAATGCTTTAGGATGGAGTTTTGAGCACAAGGAGCAAGGAAAAGAAGAATGTGTGAAATGGGGCCCGATCGATCGATCCAGGGAGTGGATCGATCGATCCCAAGATGCAAATTTGGCTCTTTGGTGCGGGACAAATTCCGATCAACCGAGCAAGAAGCCAGTTGATCCTCATAGCATGGATCGATCGATCCCCTCCTGGATCAATCGATCGCCTGGTCGATCCATTTTTGCACGGATTTGCGGAACATATTTCGATCGACCGAAATGAGGAGGGAGTCGATCTTCATCATACAGATCGACCGATCCACTCCTGGATCGGTCGATCCCATGGTCGATCCAAGCCGGTCTGTGCGCAAGAAAACCAGATTTCTCAGTTTTATTCAAGTTTGAACCGGTTTTGTTGAGGGATTTCGTGAAAAACGTGTTGAATCCTATTTGTTACAGTTGCTGAGTGTTTTTCTCAGTACGTTTTCATTTTACATTGGATGGCTTTTGGCTTTTGAATTTTGTAAGCTCTAGGGAGAAGAAATTTATACTCTTGATAGAGAAGCTCTTTCTAAACCCTATTTGATTTCACATTTCTATTCAATGAATCATTCTGTTATTTTTTGTGTTCTTCATTTCATGTCTGAGTAATCCTACAGTTAGGCTGGGGTGAATCGAAGGGATCCATGAATCATTGAGATTGACATGTTAGATAGGGGTTAATCCCATTGGTTCTTCATCTAGATGTATCTTATTGCTTGAACTGGACTGCGCACCTAGTTCATGATCTCTAGGTTGTTTAAATTCACCGAAATGACTGTTTAAACTCCTGAAACGAATCTAGATGAACAACTGTTCATAACCGACGGCAGTCATTGTTAGGAAACTTGTGAACAATTCAAACTTGTTAAATTGCATGATTAGAATTCTAGATAAAACGGAAGTTGATCTTTAGATTTCTAATTCATAGGGTTTAGTTTACCGAAAGTTAACTAAACTATGCTTGTTGTTTGAGTTCGAGAATGGTTTAAATCTGAATCCGCTGTCTAGCATTCATAACTTGATTTATGTTTTCCTGAGAATACCCATGGCCTAGCGTTTTTATTCATCTGTGAAACTTAATTTACATTCTGTTATTTACAATTCTGAAATTGAAACAATCAAAACAAACTCATGGCGTTCTAGCTTGACTTTTCTCTCGAAGATTTATAGTGTAACCTTGGTCTCTAAGGAATTTGATCCCTACATACTACCACGCACTCCCGTGCACTTCTGGTTGGTTTTAGTGGTTAAAACCGGAGTACATCAAGTTTTTGGCGCCGTTGTAGGGGACCAATAGCGTTACCTTTGAATCTAGGACTAGAGTCTAGTCTAGAATTTTATTTTTGTTGTTACTAATATGTTCTTTCTTATATTTCTTGCGTGTGTTTCAGGTGTATGAGCACAAGAAGCCAACGTTCTCGGAATCTGGTGATTGTCTCCAACGAAGAACTAGCAAGAATCGAAAGAGAGAACAACAGAACTAGAAGAAGAGACATGGCCGGTCAACAAGATCTGCCAGAAGGATTGGGAGATAACCAAAATCTCCACATGGGTAATGAGCAATAAGTTAACAATCCTGCTGGAAATGCTGGTGGTGGTATTCCACCGCGCCACCCTGCTCAAGAGCAAAGAAGACCTCAGATTCGCCCTATTGGAGCTATTGATACTCCACATGCCTTCTATCAGAACCGGTCTGCGATCCAGCCTCCTCTTATCAACAGGCAGGATTATGAGATCAAACCTCAGATCATAGCTTTGGTCAAGCAGCACATGTTTCATGGTCTGCCTTCTGAGAGTCCTATGGATCACATTGAGAACCTGGAGGAGATCTGTAGTACAATGAGATCCAATGGGGTCCCTGCTGATTACCTTCGTTGCAAACTATTTGCATTTTCTCTGGGAGATAAAGCTTTGAGATGGCTGAAGTCTCAACCTGCAGGATCTATTACTACTTGGGATCAATGCAGAGATTTGTTCTTGGACAGTTTCTACACCAAATCCAAGACAGCTAACCTGAGGAGTAAGATCACAAACTTCCAGCAAAATGCTTCTTAGCCATTGAATGACGCATGGGAAAGGTTTAGAGAGTATCTGAGAGAGTGCCCACATCATGGGTACTCGAATGAGCACATCCTCAACATCTTCTATGATGGAGTGAACTGGACTGTCAAGAATTCCCTCAATGCAGCCAGCAATGGGGATTTCATGACGAAAACTCAAGAAGAAGCTTACACTTTGATCGAGAACCTAGCTGCTAGCTCCAGCAATCAGTGTGGGGAGTATGATAGATCGAGGAAGGTCAGCTCTGTAGACACTAAGAAGTTTGAGGAGATGAGTGCAAAGATTGACATGCTTATGCAAAGAGATCAGAAGATGGTCAGCTCTGTTAAAGACAATGGAGAGGGAGCATTTTAGCATGTTTTCTTTGATAAGGAGCTTGAGGACCAGCAAGCTCAAGTCAACTATGTGAGGGTACAACCAGAACTACCAACAGCAAGTGTACCAGAACCAACAAGGTGGACAGAACTCAGGACATAACCGAAATCAAAAACAGAACTACCAACAACAAGGGTACCAGCAGAAGCAACAGCAGAACTCCTACCAACCCAGGAACACATCAAATGCTGCAAACTCAATCCCAACTGCTCAAGAATCTAAACTTGAGCTGATGATGCAACAACTGATGATCAACCAGCAAAAGAGTGCTTCTGGGAAAAATATCAAGGTTGACAACATCAACGTTAAGGTTGATAACATGTACCAGGATCTGAACAACAAATGGGAATCTCTTTCAGCTCATGTGAAGAAGCTTGACACTCAAGTTGCTCAAACCGCAGAAGCTGTCAAAAGACCTGCTGGAGTTCTTCTTGGGAAAAATGAACAAAACCCCAGAAATGAGTTTGTTAATGCTATCACCCTTAGGAGTGGTAAAGAGCTGCCTCCTAATGAGAGGAGAACTGTGGAGACTAAAGAACCGGTTCTTTAGTGGTGATTGTTGAAACAGAAACTGTGGAGGTTGTTGAGCCAGAAACTGTGGAGGTTGCTGAACCGGTTGGAGTTAGTGTTGAGAAGGAGACTGTGGAAATTTCTGTAGGCACACCTCCTCCAGTTTGAGTGTACACACCAAAACTGCCATATCCAGTGAAACAAAAAAAGTCTCGTAGAGATTTAGAAGCAGCTAAGTGTAAGGAAATGGTTAGCGAATTGACTGTGAAACTCTCATTCGAGGATGATGTTGAGATGATGCCTGCTTTGAAGAGGTATGTGAAGAGTTTGGTGACAAACAAGGCTTCTCCTAAGGAGAGTGTTATGTCTATCTCCAAGAGATGTAACACACTGCTTCAGAACAGAGTTCCAAAGAAGATGGAAGATCCAGGGAGCTTTGTATTGTCATGTGAGATTGAAGGTGCTATCTTCAGGAGGTCTCTCTGCGAATTGGGATCAAGTGTGAATTTGATGCCATACACTGTGGCTAAGAGGCTTGGTTTCACCAACTTTAAGCCCACAAAAATCCAGCTAGTCTTTGCAGATCGCTCAATGAGACATCCAGTTGGTGTTGTTTTGGACATTGACGCAGTGATTGAAAACTACAAGATTCCTGCAGATTTTGTAGTGCTGGAGCTGGATCAAGAGCCTAAAGATCCTCTCATTTTGGGACTTCCATTCTTAGCTACAGCGGGAGCTATCATTGATGTGAAGAGAGGCAATATAGATCTCCATTTGGGAGACATAATCATGAAGTTTGAAGTGGATAAAATGATGAAAAGACCTACACTGGATGGTCATACTTTTTCCATTGACCATGCTTCAGAAGATGATGAAGATGAGGAAATGACTGAGGAGTTACTGAGAGATGATCTTCTGGAGATTGCTCTTACTCTAGCTGAGAGTGAGCATGGGTACTTGAATGAGGATACAGCCGGGTTTGCTAAGGTGTTGAATTTTGGGGTGCAAATGGCACACATGGTAGCTTTTCTGAGCCTTGATGAAGGGAAATCACCTACACCAAAAGCTACTGCGGATCATCTCAACCCATGGAGTGAACTGAGAGCTCCAAAGGTGGAACTAAAAACACTTCCAGCAGGGCTAAGGTAGGCATTTCTTGGTCCCAACTCTACTTATCATGTGATCATCAATGCTGAGCTGAACAACGTTGAAACTGCTAAACTTTTGTGTGAGTTAAGGAAGTTTCGTAGAGCAATAGGCTACTCGCTAGATGACATTCATGGTATATCCCCTGATCTTTGTATGCATAGGATATATCTAGAAGATGAATCAAGGAATTCTATAGAAAATCAGAGGAGGTTAAACCTGAATCTAAAAGATGTTGTTAAGAAGGAGATAATGAAACTTCTGGAAGCTGGAATAATTTATGCTATCTCTGATAGTAAATGGGTTAGTCTCTTGCATGTTGTACCAAAGAAAGGTGGAGTAACAGTAATCAAAAATGATAAGAACGAGTTGATTCCCACTAGAATTGTCACTGGTCATAGAATGTGTATAGACTATAGAAAGTTGAATACTGCAACTAGGAAAGATCATTTTTCTTTGCCATTTATTGACCAGATGCTTGTAAGATTGGCTAACCATCCATACTACTGCTTTTTAGATGGTTGTTTAGTTTTTTTTTCCAGATACCGATTCATCCAGATGATCAAGAGAAAACCACATTCACATGTCCTTATGGCACATTCGCTTATCGCAGAATGCCGTTTGATTTGTGCAATGCGTCTGCCACGTTTCAGAGGTGTATGATGTCTATTTTTACTGACATGATTGAGGATATAATGGAAGTATTCATGGATGATTTCTCTGTCTATGGATCTTCGTTTTCCGTTTGTCTTTCTAATCTGTGCAGGGTACTTAGGCGGTGCGAGGAAAAGGATCTAGTGTTGAACTGGGAGAAGTGCCACTTCATGGTCAGAGACGGCATTGTTCTTGGACACAAGATTTCATAAAAGGGCATTGAAGTTGACAAGGCTAAGATCGAAGTGATGACGAGTCTACAACCACATGATTCAGTAAAAGGGATCAGAAGTTTTCTGGGTCATGCGGGGTTCTACAGGAGGTTCATTCAAGATTTCGCCAAGATTGCAAGGCCTTTGACTCGTCTTCTCTGCAAGGACACTAAGTTTCACTTCAACAGCGAGTGCTTGGAAGCTTTTCATACCATCAAGGGAGCACTAGTTAGTGCACCAATTGTCCAACCACCGGACTGGGAGTTGCCTTTCGAGGTGATGTGTGATGCCAGTGATTACGCTGTGGAGGCTGTCTTGGGGCAGAGGAAAAAAAAGAAGCTTCTTGTCATTTACTACGCAAGCAGGACACTCAATGATGCACAATGCAACTATGCTACTACTGAGAAGGAGTTGCTGGCCATTGTTTATGCTTTTGAGAAGTTCAGATCCTATCTTGTTGGATCCAAGGTCATAGTCCACACCGATCATGCTGCATTGAGATATCTGCTCTCAAAGAAGGATGCAAAACCGAAGTTACTGCGATGATTCTCTTACTGCAAGAGTTTGACCTTGTGATCAAAGACAAGAAAGGAATTGAAAATGGAGTTTCAGATCATCTGTCTAGACTGAAGGTGGAAGAAGAGTTACCTCTGGTTGATACTCTTCCGGTAGAAACTGTCTATGCAGTAAGTGTCCAATACAATGATGGATATGTGCCAGTAAAAGATGCAAGCATTCCAAAGGTGCCTTGGTTTTCAGAGATTTCCAACTACCTAGCTGTAGATCAAGAACCTCTTAAGTTTACTGGAAATGACAAGAAGAAATTCTTAAAAGATGTCAGACGCTACTTTTGGGATGAGCCATTTTTGTACAAGCAGTGTGCTAACAATGTTTTCAGAAGGTGTGTCACTGAAGAAGAGATTCCAGGTATCCTATTCCATTGTCATTGTAATAACCCTCAAGAACCAATGAATTTTTGGTCGATAAAAATTCCGCTCGACCAGTTTCGAGTTAGTCGATCAAAATTAAAATAAAGTCGACCCGATGAATTAATGTCTCGATGAGACTATCGTGTGGTTGAAAGAACTTCCGTTGATAGATCTGGTCAAGTTTTAATTATTATGGTTGAGTTATATTCAAGCTGAACAAGAATTTCCAAGAGCTAGACGAGAGCCGAAGGACAAAGAATATTTGATAATAAACTGTTCGGGAATATCGACCAGCTTCTTACTCTTTCTGACCGTTCAAAGATTTGCACCAGCCTGCTTGCTTAATTTATTTAAATGATCATGTGTCTGTCACAATCTGCCTGCCTGCTTGCTCATTAAGTCACACATGTGCAACTCACAAGCTGCTTGCAGCTTTCTTTATGGAAAGGAAAGGTAAGCTGCTTGTGCTGAAGCTAGTTGCCACATGTTATGCCAAAGCCACAACTTTGTGTAAAGAGAAACCCTGTTCTGAAGCAACCCCATATGGTATAAAACACCTTCATCTCTCTTTCTGGTCGTCCATTAACTGCAAGAAAAACCATAGAAAGTTCAGAGAAAATCAGAGAGAGAAGAGAGAAAATTCAGACAGAAAAATCAGAGAAAAATTATTGAAAAATCAGAGAATTAAACTGGAGCATGGCTGACCCTTCTAACCATCTGGTGTCTCCAATCAGTGAAGTGTGGTGTATGTAATAAGTGAAGGTTGGTCGTGACTTCATATTGGAGTTGAGAGCACCCCATGACTTGATTCTTTGGTTTTAATCGGTAAGGATTTATGATTCTGTTAAGATCAGTTTAAGTAAAGCTTCATTTCTGGAATAAAACCTAAGCTTTGTTCTGATCATGTTTGAAGTGATCCTGTCCTAATCC